>JAOUQZ010000024.1:20955973-20968661 GCA_028564935.1 Neosilurus hyrtlii | reverse complement strand
GGAGCCCCCGTTCAAGATCCCTTAAAGTCAGGGGGCACCTGGACTAGAACCAAGGACCCCTTTAACCAGCAATCAATCTTTCAACCACTGAGCTCCATCGATTGTACCTGGTATGCATTAAAGTGCCTTCAAACTCAGAATCAGCTCACAAAGTATAACAAGCACTACTGGTAATTCACAAAGGCGCACGATTGAAACAGGTCACACAACAGCAGGGGGCAGCCGGATTTGAACCAGGGACCCCTTGATCTGCAGTCAAATGCTCTACCACTGAGCTATGCCCCCAACTGAGTGTGAATGGTTATGTGTGTGTGTGTTAGCCCTGCAACAAGCTGTTCAGGCCCTACTTTGGCCCTGTGTCGGTTGAGATAGGCACAGCCTGCCCCTGACCCTAGAATTAAGCGGTTCAGCAGATGAGTGAGGAATTAGCTGAGTTATAGTTCTACGGCTATGTGCAGCGCTGTTTCTTGTTTCAAGTCATGACTAATTTCAAATATCCAACTTTGTGAACTTTTGTATGTTGGATTTAAGTTAGAAAGTAATTTAAACCCTTAGAAACTTCATAATGAGTACTAAATATCGAATACTCTCTGTGATCCTAAGGTAAATACAGTATTTTTTTAATCAAATCAGTTCAGGCATCATTCAGAAGCACGACATCATTTTACAAAAATTATTTATTTTTCTGATTAGGGCCACGCAGACGCCGAGTATTCAGAATGTACAGCTAAATTATAAGACGCGACTTCCGGTGCGTTTAAATTATTGTAAAGATCACGGCGCGCGCCGCTAGTGCGTCTTCTGTGCTCGGGAACGCGGAGCGCAGGATAGAGCCGTGTCGTGCCCGCGCTTCCGCGCGCGTCTGGTCGTTCAGTGACAGACAGCGGTGCAAAACATCACAAGCCGCCGCCTGCAGTGGATTTCTTGCTCAGTTAACTACCTACTTATAACAACGAAGCATCAACGTCGGGCTTCTGGTCTAATATTTTCCATCTCATATTTTACTCTGAGATTGTTTGAGAATGAATCCCCTGTGCAGTAGATGCAACCGAGTCGTGTATCCAACGGAAAAAGTGAATTGTCTTGACAAGGTAAGCTAACCAGAGTGTAGTTAGCTAAGTGTGTTGCTAACACTCGCTAGCTTGAATACACCACATTCCCGTTAACCTACACAAGTTAATCACCACGTAGTTCTACTTTTAGGTTTTGTTTTATTGTTATTACGTTTACATTGGAACGGAAGCGGAACCAGTTTAGCTAGCTGGCTAACGCTAAGTAGCATTTTGTGGAGAATTGCTAGCTAGCTACCTCAGTGGCACACGTTTTTTTCTCGTTTGACATGGCCGTTGAGCTAGCTCATATACCTGAATCTAAATTCACGTTGAGCTACACGGAAAAGTAATGCTAGTTTTCAAGTAAATTGAGTATTAGCCAAACGTTTGCTAAACAGAAGATGCTGGCGCGGGGGCGCGCGCGTGTGTGAGCGCGCACGGCCTCCTCCGTTATACCGAAAAGCAGAGGTGGACTCTGACGTGTCACAAAGTCCCTGTGGTCCAATTCGATACAAAAACCACAGCTCTCCAAACCAGGGCTTCAACGGGCTATGCTTGTTCATATGACTGTGCTGGTTGTGACGTGGTTTAACACAGCTCTGTGTTTTAGTGCTCAGTCACCCTTAACCCTTAAATCTGCTCCTTTTTTTTAAAAGTAACACGAGTAACACGTTTTCAGTGACATTAGGGAAAGTTCAGTCGGAGTTTGACTCTTGGGGTTGGGGAAATATCCACATCTTTTTGCTGTAAATGTGTTCATTTCATTAGAGAAGACTATCACTGGATAGTTGTTTTTCATTTCAGGATCACAGATGTCTTTAAATTAAGTAGATATGAGCACTTATTACCAAGATATCGCATCTTTTTGTGTTTGTTGAAAAGTGCAAACCGGACGCCATGAATCCAGGAAAAGCTGTGATTGCTGACCAGCACTGCTGCCAGGCTTGGTGGTGTGATGGGGGCGTGTCCCTAGCTGTCAGACACTATTATTAATCACATACACTGATGGTGAATGTCTGACTAAATTTGATTTATTTAATGACTGATCGGTCCATTCCGATGCAGGTTTTTTGTGTGGATTCGTTACACAACTAATTTATAAATCCTGGGGTCAATAAATAAAGTCACAGGGTCACCTACGTCCCACTGCAATTCCCTGTCAAAGTTGACCCAAAACTTTACAAGGTCATATATCTCAGCCATGAGTTGATTCACGTAAATGATGGGGAGTTCCAGCGATTTTCACAGGGTTTATGAATGAACAAAAATTTGACATGTATCCACCCAGTCAGACTGGGCACGTCAGAGGTTTTCCACGGAGCATGGGTCCGGAACGTGCAATGCAACCCTCCTGCATCTGATATATCTCCTGTTATTCAAAGTCATCCCCCCCCCCCCCCCGCCCCCCCAAAATACATTATTTTATAATTTATAAATGTATGAAAACTAGTCTCTGAGAGAGCTTTCTAAATATAAGAAGGTGTCTGATCAAACCTTTGAAAAATGTTGACTTCATAAATAAAAAAACTGACCATGTAAATACTGGGCTACACTCTTTCAGGTAGGTAAGCAAAAAAGTTTCATTGTAAAAAGCTTTTAATGAATTAATGTTCATGGACTTTTATTATGTAAATACAGCAACCAGAAGGTATAATGGCTCAGCCCAGTAATATGCTATTGTATTACAGGGACCTTTTTGTCGTTTTTCTGAGTGATTATTTCTTAAGCAAAAGACACACGCTCAAGTCCCCAGGTGATATGTAATGGACTTTTTAAAAAAATCGATTGCTTTCTGACAGAATGGCTTTGTCCAGAGTAATCATGCATCATGATTACTTAGGGCCTCCTAAGGAGAAAGCACTGTTAAAAAGCCTCTTATGAATGCTTACTCAGTAGTGATAAAAACTAAATAAATAAATAAAATAAAACAAGTGAGAGATTATTTAGGCTTGAACAAGACAAGTAAAAGTGAAAAAACAAAACATAAAAACAACATATTTCTGATAAATGTCTTTGGGAAAGCTTGGCTTTTTCGAAAATGCTAGTATGTGATTGTCATTTTCATCAGTGTAAAACTGTACACCCTATTTTTCTGTGCTTGTTTATTTGCTGTGTACATTGTACACTCTAGTATATAATTTGTTGTGTTCTTGATGCCGAAATAAATGGAAATGACCAAGTGGTTAGACACACCGAGCTACATATAGGACTGGAGGCATTACGACGTTGAAGTTTGCCATATTGGTACTCCCCAGTATCTGTCCATCTATGCCTGGCATGGGTAATCATGAACACTACACCAGATCTATATAGAACTGGATGTCTGATTCACTAATAAAGCCACCAATGGTATTGAAGCCATGTGCCTGCCATGTTTGTCCACCCTACTCATGTACTTGGCAAACAAAAACAAGCTGTCAAAATGCCGACATAAGTCTTTATCTGCCACTATTACAAGACTAAAGAGGCATTAGATGTGCACATAAAACGTTTGCAGTCCCTTTTACATGGGACACAAATAATGAATTAATACTTTTTTATTCACCATGTTGACTTAGTGGATAAGGCTCTGGGTTACTCATCTGAAGTTTGGGGGTTCAAGTCTCAGTACCACCATGTTGCCACTGCTGGGCCCTTGCTAGCTGCTTTGTCGTGTAAGTCGCTCTGAATAAGGGCATCTGCCAAATGCCTTAAATGTGAACCATTGAAACAGATGACATTTCTCATATTATAAAAAAGCAAGTACTGATTGTTTAATGTGTTCCAGACACATAAAAAAAATCTGAATCAGAAAAAGTCGGACTTTTACTTTACTAGTGCAGCTGACAGCTGATATGGAGGACCAATATGGTTACAGATAACTTCAACTTATTGTGCTAAAGCCCTTCAGATCTCTATAGACCTCAGTGTTCACAAGGGCGTGTAGTTTGTGTTTTGCTGGTTGCCAGCTAAGCCTTCAACAGTTGTTAAACATTGCTTGTATGCACGCAGGTAAACAGAGATGTTGATTTATGTACATTTATCAGTGCATGTTTAGCTGGTCCCTTGTTGTAATCAACCTTTTAGCCATGCATATTTAACTTTTGAGACTTAAAGGTAAAGGTACAAGCAGAATGCACAGTTAAGTCGAGCTACAGTTATAGCATGACTCAGCCATTTAACTGGACTATTGTTCATGTCACAGTTTGGTAACAATAAAAATTGTGTTGAGGGGAAACATACATACACAGACAAAAGGCACTGATCGATCAAAATGTATTTGATTCAACATATGACCCGCTGGGGCTCAGGGGGCAAGTTGTTTTTGTCTGAATGTATAGGCTACAAGATCTCGTGATAAAAATGTTAGAACAGATTTTATCGTAGCCCCATGCTGTACAATTCTGAAGTGTAATGTTAAAGCTAAAAATAGTGCCTCGAATGCTGTAAGTAAAGGGGTGTCGAGGCAAAGAAAAAATTAACTCTGCATACAGCCTATACTGTTCTTAATATTATCAATTCATATAGCTATGTTGTTTTTCTTGTTAAATATCTGTCAATGTTTTAACACCAATATTTGATGATGTTACTTTAGAATCAACCCACAGCCGAATCAGACGATTCATATCTGACAACGAACACAGTATCACAGTCGTCCTGCGTCAGAACACAGGATAAAAAGGTTCTTGATAAAATGTTTTCATTATTACAGAAATTCTACTGCAAATATTATAATCTAGGGTGCTTTATCAAAGTCAAGCTCACAGTTGTCAACAAAAATTGTCCATGTTGGCTGTTTTAGAGGGAAGGGCTTTATACTCTTTTAATCAAGTTTTTTATCACAGTTCCCTTAACAATCTCAGGTTCTTCGTCAGTCCAAGCAAACTTCGAAGGTGCACCACTTTTCAGTCACTGTTTTTTTTTAAATATGCATTACTAAAATCCTCTGGTTTGAAATGTATGCTACATATTTGCCTACATTACCATAATATTTTGCGATCCATAAGTTCAATAAAGGTCTGTTATCAAGTGGTATCCCACGAAAAGAGAGATCATTTCTGAGTTATTTTCACCTTCCTGGAACAGCACGAGATATTTGCGGAGAAACATGCAAAATGAATGTTTGTTTTGATGTAGTACCCATCAGGTCAGGTCATGTAACCATCGCCTGTAAGTTAGCCGATTGTGTCTATGATGCATAAATGTTCTTAGTAAATAATTTAAATGAAATCTAGAGGCTCTTCAGCTTGCTTGAACATCCATCAGATTATTAATGATGTTCATTACTTCAGTAAAAGAATGAAACTGTACAAGACAGATCATGACCTTTTGCAGCTGACCTTTATTTGTAATTTAGTAAAAGGTCTTTTTGTCACAAGCTCAATCTAAAGGATTCATTGACCTGTAATTCTCAGTGGTTAACATGATTGCATGTAACGTTATGAGCATAGATGTCAGACATTACTTTACGGTTATACATCGTTCATATTTCACAAATATTATATTTATTTATGTAACTAATCAGGGTTAAGCTTATATTCCTGTTAAGGAATGTTCATTATTACCCAAAATAAAACCAGCAAATGATGTTGAAGCTCAAAAGAAGAGAAGTTAATGCTTCCTTTGCAGACTGAGCATACCTGTGTACCAGAGCATCAGTGAGTTTCCCTTCAGTTATACTTCTGACCTCAACTCAGAGTCAGAGGAGCAGGCGCTCTTTCACAATGAGGTATGGACCACAGAACAATGTCTAAGGTTAAATAAAAGTAAACGTCCATAAATGGCATATTTCGTAGTTTCTACATCCCCTTAGTAGGTAATAACTAATCTGGACAAGAAAACTGATGGACAGGAATTAAAGTGTTGCCTTCGAGAAGCACAATTCTCTCAATGCACTGATGCTTGAAGTAAAAAGAAAAAAAAAGTTTAGTTTGTTTAACCAAATGTGCCCTTCCAAAAAAAAGCCCACAATCCTCTAATGGTGATTTGGGAGTAATTTCTGTTTATATGCAATGATTTCATTATATAGAAAAGTGAAAGCTCTTGATGCCGTTGGATTATAAATAGAGGGACAAAACCTTGGCTGCATTTTTTTTTTTTTTTTTTTTGCCTGTTCAGAGCTTGTAGATGTTTTCAGAAAATAGACAGCAGAGTGACTTTTTAAAGGGAAAAGAACCCCAAATTTAATAAAAGCTTGTGTATATCATGTACGTCTTTGCACATCAAAAAGTCCTATTGTTATTACAAGCTTCTTCGTGAAGAAAATAAGCCACAAGTAATAAATCCGCACACAGAGGGGCAAAATTGAACTGCGAAAAGATTCACATGTACCCAGCAGTAAATACAGAGGCGTTTTGCGTACTAATTGTATGCATGTGAACATCAGCTTGTATTATGTGTAGATGTTCTTAGTTTTATTTTATTCAGAAGTTCACTAATTTATGTACTACTTGTTAGTTTAATATCTGTATACTGTTATTTTTGCCTTTTTTTTTTTGCCTTATATGAACTGAGGAATTCACGTCCTATTTTTCATGCACTTGCAAGGGTCTTCTCTACAGTCTTTTCAAACTGGCTAATGCAAACATTTTAACAGATTGCAACTTCGAAAATGTAAGTTTCCACCTGATAATGACAAGGTCCATGTTTGACAGGAAAGTTTGGAAGGCTTGCTAACTACTGAGCGAACATGCAGCTGAACAATAGCGGATGAAGAATATACATTGCATGACCAAAAGTAAATGAACACATGGCCATCACACTCGTGTGCTTTTTGAGCATCTCATTACAGGTTTAGTAGTTTTTTTGATGGTATAATGAACTCCATTCTTCTGAGAATGCTCTCAAGAAGATTTTGGAGTGTGGCTGTTGAAAACATGCTCCCTGCCTGGTTTATAAAGAGCCTATCATTTTCCTCGATAATGGTGCCAGTCATTTAACAATAGACACAGTGTGGAGTGAGAACGTTAGCAGAATTTCCCACAGGTCTGAAATGTACTTTCATTTCACTTCAATTCGTTTGTGGAGTCAGTAGTATCTACTGGTGCAAAAAGAGGTTGCTACATGTGATTTTAAATTTCATTTGAAATCTGCTCAGCTCACAGGAATTTAAGATGCAATAATTTTTCTTGGATTAATACAGTATATCAAAATCAAATTAAAAGCAAAAGATGTTCCCTGCTTGCTCAGATTGAAGTCTGCCTACTCTGCTCAGTTAATCGTGCATGTTCTTTTTCAGTGATAATCACAGGCTTCAGACCTTTTATACCTTTTATGTTGTCCTAGTAATGTGTGCCATGATGTGTATCTCTGTTCATGCAGTTAATTATTATGGAGGGATTTTGCTCCAAACAATCTTGTCCGTTGTACTCATTTGCTAAAACTGTTCATCTTGCCCACCTAACTAGTCCACGTCGGATGAACACTGAAGAATGAGAAGCTGTTGATAACTAAGTGATTTAAATTCAAAATAAAGTGATTACTGGGAGGAGGGGAGGGGTTATGTAATTCTTAAACAGGTCAGGTGATAAATGATTATCAGGATCAACTGATATAAAACAAATCTGTTGTGATAAATTTCTCAAACTAATTGGAGTATTGTAGGTTTTTTTTTTGCAATATATCCAGTTCTACACATGCACTTGGTACATATTTCTAGAAAAGATAGTCATGCATGTCTGAATGGTAATTGTGAATGCATAAGCAGTGAAGAGGAATGTAGGGTAAAAGGTCTTTTGCTTGTTGTTGTGTTATCAGTAAACCCTTCCAAGGTCAACAGTGTCTCAAAAATGAAAGTTCAAAGTCCAGCAACTTTTGACCCACACATTTTGCAGGCCAGTATGTTCTGTTTCCATAGTACAAGGTCCAATGTTTTTATTTTGCTGAGTAATTCTCACAGAAGCAGTGACGGTTCAATGCACAAGTGCTTAACACATGACCTAATGTGTATCATTCTCTAGCATGAAAAAAAGAGAGAGAAGCTTGGCCCTTAGTCTCTTCTTGCTTCGTCTCCCTGATAGTTGATTTCCATGTCGTAGTCTGGGAAGTGAGTATTTTAATTATAACGATTTTAACACAGGTACTTATTGAACGATAACCGTTTAACACTTGATTGCTCTTTGCACCACATCCTAAGTCTATGGGCAAGTTCCCAAATTGAATTTTTTTTATTATGAAATTAAAAAAACTCATCTGTTTACCTATACCTTGGCAGAATCTTTTATTTAGTAGGAAATTAAAATAAAATATCTGATTTGTTAGTTTAATCATCATCATCTTTATCGACAAACTAGAATTGCCCAGTGCAAAAAAAACACAAGGCGCCTAGGAAAAGAAAAAGAAAGAGAGAAAGATGAAAAGGAAACCGACATTTATTTTTAAATGTCTGTATACTGTTATCATTGCCATTAATTTGCCTTATTAACTGAGGGAATTATTTCTTATTCTCGTGTTTTCCTGCATTCGTGTGAGTGAAACAGCAGTCTTTTCAAACCGGCTAATGCAAACTATTAAACATATTTTAGGAGATTGTAACTTTGAAAATGTAAGTAAAAACCACCAAATAATAAAAATGTACATATGTTCATGTGCAACAGGAGAGTGTGGAAGGCTTGCTTTTAATTTCACTTTAAATAAATGTGTAATAATAACTGAAATCTAGGTGTAGTTTTGCTCCTATGTGCTGAGCATCAGATGCTGAATCAGAGAATTGCTGACCCATACAGCTATGGAATTTGGGCAGTAAAATTCAGGGTCATCTTGGATTAAGAATTATACAGTGATCTGACTAAATAAGCTATTCTAAATACTTACTTTCTGACTTTCTTTCTATTTTAGTACTGGCATAAAGGATGCTTCAGCTGTGAGGTATGCAAAATGACCCTAAACATGAAGAACTATAAAGGCTTCGATAAGAAACCATACTGCAATGCGTAAGTATCGACAACTTGCCTGCTTGTGTTTTTGTGGGCAATTATGAATGTGGATGGCAAAATACACAAGAATGCTTATTTTAAATGCACCCACTGTCGTCATATCACAGGAATTTCTCCCTTGTGTCTTCACAGTAGGTATCTTGAATTTACTTAAGGGATTAATAACCTATGTATCTCTATCTTTCTATCTGTTTGATGGGCTAATCAGACGCATGCATAGTGATATTTTTTTAGTTTAGTCACTCGCCTCAACAGGTTATGGTGTTTTGCAGAATGTTCTCGAAGGCTCTAATTTAGCTCGAGTTGTTGACATTTTGAATCAAATGCCCTAAAAATAAAATAAAATGAACCAGACAGTTATGAAAGACTGTTAATCATCTTGAACCGAATATAAGAAACAAAATAGCCGTATAATAAAGTTTTTAAGTCACATTTTCTTAGAGCAGTAGGAAAACATGTCTACTCTCCACTTCACGCCATAGTGCCCCCGCCGTATCTTTTCTAGATTCGTAAATATTTATCCAAAAGACTGGTGCTCAAAACAGACCTTTTAGTGTCTGTATAGAGAGAAAAATTTTAAATAAATAACTAATAGGAACTGTATAGGATATACAATACAAAATAGCAATCTATAACAGTATTTGACACGTGTCTTTATTTAGTCAGTTGTAGACACAGAGTCACACGGTGCTATAGTGCCCCTACCACTGATTATTAAATGCATTCTGAGAACACCGTTCCATCTCTTTAAATAAGTAGGGTTTCTGGCGTATGGCCATAGTCTCAGGGCGTACTCATGCTCGGCATGGCTGCCTTGTAATTGTCCTCAGTCCCTAGCGTGCTCGTAATTAGCATTCCAGGCCCAATGCACACTTGGATCATTAAAACGTAACAGTGTATTGAAGAAAAGCTAACTCGCATAGCATGATGGTACAAAAGCATGACTGGATTTATTTAGAGGCATTTTTAGCACAGTGAGACACAGCCAGCTCACATACTTTTACAGATCAATCAGTCATTTAGCAATAAGTCACACACACAATGCATGTTTAGCATAGCTTCACACATAAGAAGGTTTTTGCATGCACATGCTGACGTCAATAAGGTGAGAACCAGCCTAGTAATGAACCAACATAGTTGGAATAAATTGAAAAGTGCACGTCATGGTATGCAAATTCCACATTTGGGCGCGATTGGGGATTGAACCATATTCTACCCGAGCAAGGTAGGTATTTACTTGCAATCCATTTATCTGTGATCATTCTATTTGCACTTGCTTTAATACATGTTTGTATTTTCTTGACTTGTGCATTACAGATGTTTTCTGCACCCAAGTACACATGCATTCTATTTAACAACTGTAATCCACTGACTGATTAGAAGTTCATATATATTAAGACTGATTTCAGGTTGCTCCCTGGAATGTTTGATTTGTATTGGAAGTGTGATTCCAGGTTTTCAGTGGTGGCTAATTTTGAGGTGTGTGTTACAGACACTACCCGAAAACGTCATTCACAAGTGTGGCTGACACTCCAGAAAACCTACGCCTGAAACAGCAGAGCAAGATGAATAGTCAGGTAACACACACAAACACACTTTGTCTCGGCCCATTATTATTGCACTGGTGCATGCAGATATATTCGGACTTCAGCCCAACTAATTTCAAGTTTCAAACCCAGACATTCCTTTTACTTGTGCTTTTTATTTTCTATCTGTGCTCAGCATTATTGATTCTGGGTTTTACTCTTGCCACGAACACCTTGCTGCCCTATCCTGTATCAGGATGGCGGTGGGGTGGGGGGTTGATGTTACGTTGATTTTAATGTTGGGCAGATGGTTTTAATGTCATTGCTGATTGGTTTACATCTCTCTATTAATTGTGTGGCATGTCTTTGACCTCTGTCAGAAGCCTGCTTGTTATTTGTTATAAAGAGTTTATTTATGGGTTTTCTGCTATTAATCCATTAGTGTAATCTGCGTAGCCCTTCCAACATCAAAATAATTTTTGTTCAATGTAGACTAATGATTCATGTCTTCTTTGTTTAGCCTGGTCTGGGTCATGAGTGCCAGGTCCTATTTTTGATTTCAAACCCTTTAATTAGCCAGAGCTAAAATGAGAAGGAACATTGGCTGGAACTGTCATTGCACAAAATCAGAAGCTGAAATTTAAGTATGGGATTTTTTTTTAGCCAGTGCTCACAACTGAAATATGTGTAGTGTTTTCTACTGATCTGACATGTAGTCGAATGGGCAACCTGTATGTGTTGCGAAGGAGTGTCATGTACTAGTGCTTCCTCTAAGTATTTCATGTTTTATCTACATTTTTTACATATATTTTGGGTGTGAGGTATTTGTCCAATAGCAGTTACAGTTATTGGAAAAATTAAATAATGTTTGTTTGAAATAACAAAGAACTTAAGTCTCTATGTTGACTGTAAAGGGTCAACCACCTTATTATTGTGGGATGTCCCATGTAATGGCTGATCGTTTAGCGTTACGTCCTCTGAGGCCTCTGAAGTTATGAGGGATAATTATTATTGTAATAGTTATTGAGGGATATTTACGCTGCTCCAGTGTCCCAAGAGCTCATTTTTTTCAATTTGCAAGCAGAATGTTATTTGTGATGTATTTCTGTGTTCAGTCATTGAGTTTCTGCTTCAGTACAAACCATTAAACTTAGCATTTTCCCTATAACTCCAAGACATATATGGACAAAAGTTTATGGAAGTTTATGTTTCTTGATTGTTGTTCTCTAGGTTCCATTCCTCTTTGCTGTTATAATAAATTTCTCTCTTTTGGGAAGGCTCTCCGCTAGATTTTGGGGTGTGGGCTGTGGGGATTTTTGATCATTCATCCACAAGAGCATTATTAAGGTTAGGCGCTGATGTCAGATGAGGATTAGTTCATCCCAAAAGCGTTCAGTGTTCTGTGCAAGCGACTCACGTTCCCACACTCCAACCTTGGCAAGGCATGTCTTCGCGGTTGGAGCTCACTGTGAGTGCAGGGGGGCTGTTATGTTAGGTTTGAGCCTTTTAGTTCTATTGAAGGGAAGTTGTAACCCAACAGCTTGTGAAAACATTCTGCACAATTGTGTGCTTTCAACTTTATAGCACCAAACTTTGGGAATCTGCTTCATATGGGTCTGATGAACAGGGGCCTCATGTACAAAGGGTCCGTACGCACAAAAACGTTGTGTACGCCCATCCCACGGCAAAGTTCAGATGTATCAAGAGTGAAATGTCCATGGAAATGTGCGGTTCTTCACGCAAACTTCATGGCTGGCGTATGCATGTTTCTGTAGCTGATGGTGCTTTGGCGACACTTAGAGGTGATTCTGGGAAACTGTTTATGATGTGAACTTTAGTCCTCAGAGTTAATTAGAGCGCATTTTGCAGCGAGAGCCGGTTTTTATAATGTAATCGGCGATGTCGACTGCACAAACACTGCTATAAAAGCACCAGCACAGGATGAATTTATATCAACAGGAAGAATTTTCATTCCATCACTGTACAGATCACATGTGATGCGCAAATGCAATGAACTAAAAGTGTGGCGAGGTTTCCTGGTTCAACGCGCAATTCATACATCCTGAGTAACAGCATGGTTGGGAACTACAAGCTGGCACTGAGCGATGATGATTTCAACCATTCACCAATGCATTTATTGAGTCACTGATATTTGTGAGGATGCCTGTGAGCCGGGGGTCATTTATGCCACCGATTG
>JAOUQZ010000024.1:20936470-20946504 GCA_028564935.1 Neosilurus hyrtlii | reverse complement strand
TGTGTGTGTGTGTGTGTGTGTGTGTGTGTGTGTGTGTGTGTGTGTGTGTGTGTGTGTGTGTAAGAGAGAGAGAGAGATTATAGTTTCCCTACAATCACATGAGACAAGACTGACTGCCTCACCTTGTCCTTCCATATGCAGCAGTTTAAGTTTAATACCAGGCAATAAAATACACTTATCTCACACATGCAACAACCAAGACTTCATCTCTGCTCCTTGTGTTTTGGTTTACACTAGAGTGGCATTTCTACACTCGTGTATGAAAATACCTGTAAAATTTCAACACATTGTGGAGGTGTAAAACACACACACACAGAGAGAGAGAGAGAGAGAGAGAGAGAGAGAGAGAGAGAGAGAGTGTGTGTGAGTGTGTGTGTGTGTGTGTGTGTGTGTGTGTGTGTGTGGACTTATATTTATTACATACTGTGGACTGGAATAATGGAATATAAGTGGTCCTCACTTTTTTACAGGGCTGTTTGAGGGGTAAGGTTTAGGTTAGGGTTAGGGTAAGGCTTAGGGTTAAAGTTAGGGTTAGAGTAATTGTTAGGGTTAGGGTAAGGGTTAAGGTTAGGGTAAGGGTTAAAGTTAGGTTTAGGGTTAGAGTAAGGGTTAGAGTTAGGGTAAGGGTTAGGGTTAAGGTTAGGGTAAGGGTTAGGGTTACGATTAAGGTTAGGGTTTGGCATTTATTTGTGATGGTTAAGCTAAGGGTAAAGGGCTAAGGAATGTGTTATGCCAGTGGATGTTCTCAGAAAGATAGGTGTAAAATAGTTTGTGAATGGGGGTGGGGGGTGTCAGTACTTCCCCCTTTCTGGAGTATGAAGTTCCATGTGAAGTCATGAGACTCAGCACATGACTTGTGCTCACTGTTCACTTCCGTACGACTGATATTTTTCCGTATGACAATAAACCATGGGCTTGTTTTAATGTTAATATTACTGTGACCTTTCAGAACGTTATATTCTCTTCCAGGGTAACAGTGTTAAAAATATATTCATTTCCCAATACTACATATGACATATCAAGGCTTGGGGGACCAACACACCCACCACACATTCCATGTTTCTAGATTGTCAGGTTAAATAGTGTCAGTTTAAAAAAAGACTTTTAAAAAAGCCACATGGTTTTGTGCTTTTAATAATGCTCTTAACTGTAAACAGTGTGTAATTTGTGCAGACCACCACCTCACACCGAGGCCTGTCGACTACGCATTCTGCGTCCTGCACTCTCTCCTGTCTTCACACATCCCAGACAAGCCTGCAATGGGTCGTACTAAATATTGAGAAACGGGGGGTGTACATGGAACCATCAAAAAAATGCACGAAAATTTAAACTGCCTTAAAAGCGCACGCTTCTTATTATAGTACAAGATGAGTAAGAGCTGTCGGCACCACACGACACGTGAGTCACTACAAAACCTTGGAAAATACGCTGCGCATTTTATCGGACCTCCCCCCCTAAAAAGCAGAAATGGTTCGTCCGGTCATGGTTGGTCATGTGACTGCTTCTGGATCGCCATTTTCTTCCTCTCCGCCGGCGAGCAGCTCTTCTGAGGGATTCGTGACTTCGCTCTTATGCTCTGCGGTTCTGTCGGGTCTTTGTCGTTCAGAAGGGGTGACTCCTGAAAGCTCGGACGTTAAGGCTTGTTTTCCTTTCTCAGTATCTCGTCTCCGTGTGTCCTGAAGGATGTCCTCCTCCACTAATCCCGAGTATTCCTCGTTCTTCGCGGTGATGGGCGCCTCAGCAGCGATGGTCTTCAGCGGTAAGACACCGACACGGCGTTTCACCTTCCCCTTCAGACATTTACACGGCCTCGTAGCTGGATATGTGCCCGTATTTCATTCGATTATTCGAAATATTTGGGTGTTTTGAGGGTATTGGGGCACTTATGCGTTTCGGTGATTGGGGGAAGGGAAGCAAAGCGACGGTTTCCATCACGGCACGTGACGTCCTGACTGACGTAGATGTCTTTAAATTATTTATTTAGCTTACTCGGTTTGGTCTAATTGCTGAAAAAAAACCTTTCTACACATGCTAAACAAGTGGCTTTATCCTATTATTCTGTGTATATACACATGTATAGCTGTGTTTTCCTGCCAGCTGGCAGAGTTACATTAGGTTCCTTAAAAGAGGTGGGTTTTATTTGGTTTGGTTTTTAAATGACACATCATTACACTGATTTCCAATCCGCAGTGGACCATAATACTGTTAAAATATTAAAATAGACACGGATTCCTGTCCAATAAGGTTCATTTTCAGAACCAATCAGTTAGCTGGTTTCATGGTGTAGCTATGTAGGTGCATTTAGTGCCTAATGCGACACTTCATTTTATAATAATTATAATAATAATAGTTGTGGTGTACCATTATATAATTTAATCCTACATCTACATGCATCTGTTTAGATTAAATAACAATCAGAATATCCTGTGGAGGTCTTTGGGTTTTTTTTTGTTTTTTTTTTTCATTCACAGATCACTGAGCCAGCCTGATCATTGCATGGCAACACTTTTTTTTTAATCTTTGTTACATCACTGATTTAATGTAATATAACCTCAGTGTTGTACTTCCCCTCCTGGTAGGAAGTGCTCGGTTTGGGCACGTGACTCCTGGTGCTTCCTTCTGACCTTGATTTCTTACACCGTTATTACGGCTTGGTGACCCTGTCTACATGTAGGATATATATACACACACACACACACACACACACACTCGTTATGATGCACAGTGTCGGTGTGGTTATCCCGTCTGCCTCACAGCGAGAAGGTCGTGGGTTTGGGTCCCGGGCTCGGCAAGGGAGTTTCAGTGTGGTGTCTGCATGTTCTCTCCGTACTTGCATGGGTTTCCTCCAGGTACTTCGGTTTCTTCCCGTGTTAGGATAATTGGCTCCTCCAGATTGCCCGTAGGTGTGAGTGGGAATGGTTCTGTGTGTTGGCCCTGTGATGGTCTGGTGAGCATTTCAGGGTGTACCCTGGCTTCGGCAGAGATAAGCTTCAGCCTCGCTGCAACCCTAATAAGAATAAGTGATTCGGGCATTAGAAAGATGTTTCTTTAAGCCATAGTGGGCGATGCAGTGTGGGCAGGCGTGGAGTTCAACCGAACTAAACTGTAAAGCCAGCGATTCGAGCAATAACCAATCAGAGCTTAAAGATCCTGTTGATTGACAGATGTCACCAAACTCTTTATTTGCTCGATAGAGCGTCTAAAATAGGATAGTTCACATGCAGTTCAGCAGGAAAGACTTTCGTTCTGATGCACGCACTGATGGTGTGACCTCGGCAGCCTACACAGTGTACACTCTGTTTCTGCCTTGTCGTCTGACTGCTCACACCTCATCACTCTTGTCTTTAGCACTTGGAGCTGCTTACGGCACAGCCAAGAGTGGCACAGGCATTGCTGCCATGTCCGTGATGAGGCCGGAGCTGATCATGAAGTCCATCATCCCTGTAGTCATGGCAGGTATCATCGCCATCTATGGATTGGTGGTGGCCGTACTCATCGCCAACGGTATTTCAGAATCGGTCCCTCTCTACAGGTAAGTCATGCACCCATTTTCGTTCTTTCTTCTATTTACAGATTCGAGTTAGATTATCAGAGCAAGTACTGTATATAGAATACATTTTTTAATGGGGTGATTGTATTTTACACCTACACCATATGGCTGAGGAAAGGAACGTCTGGGAGTCACTGCTTAGCCTGCTGTCCCCGCGACCCGACTCCGGAACAAGCGGAAGATGATGAATGAATGAATTATTGTATTTTATCATTTAAAAAAAAAAAATTTTAATGATTTTTTAGAAAAACTAGTTCACATCTGTCAGTTCATTTCCTGTCAGGATTAATGCACTGAAACTGGATTTAAATTTGGGTTTCACACAAATAATGCCTTCATGTTGCGAGACATACAATGTGCCATTTTCCATGTTGTATAATCCTTTAAATCTGTTATGATGTGATGTTTTATGTTTTCTCACTTGATGTTGAAGAGCCCTGCTGGAAATTAAAAATATATATAGATATAATTTGTAATCCCCCAGTTTCTGTATTGCAGGAGTTTTCTTCACCTGGGTGCTGGGCTGAGTGTGGGTCTGAGTGGCCTTGCTGCTGGCTTTGCCATCGGGATCGTAGGAGATGCAGGAGTCCGAGGCACGGCCCAGCAGCCTCGCCTTTTCGTTGGCATGATCCTGATCCTGATCTTTGCTGAGGTGCTGGGGCTCTATGGGCTTATTGTCGCCCTTATCCTCTCCACCAAGTAAACAGCGTTAATCAAAATAATAAAAATAATTATAATTATACAGGTACAAACACCCACCCACTACAAACACACAAATGCCAACTGGAACATCCAATTAATGAAACACATTGAGATACTACACCACATGAACAGAAGAGAGGGGCGTGTGTGTGTGTGTGTATATATGTAGGTGTGTGTGCGTGCGTGTTTGTGCTTGGTGGGCAAGTAAATGTATGAGAGAGTTCTCCTCTCTGTGTGTATTATAGTAGCCTGACGTGCGTCTCCTTGTAAATGCGCTGTGTAGTTTGTGATCTTGTCTTGTTGGTGTTTAGGTAGTTGCCCTTACCCTCAATGCTACACTTGTTTGTTTTGCGTTTTTATTTCCCCCTCTTGTTTGAAGAACAAATCATCTGGGTTTTCTTTCCCGATTTGGGACCATTTGCTAAATTATGCTGAGGACTTAACTATAAATATATATATATATATAAAATAAATAGAAACATGCATTTTTTTTCACTGATTATTTATGAATATTTTGAAATGGTCATGAAATTGTTTAATTGAAAGTCTTTATTGAAATCCCAGTGATCTCTATATAAAAATACATGTATCAGAAATATATATATATCTGTATAGGTAGGTGAATTGCACTGTGGGTAATTTGTGCTTGGAGTTCCTCTGGATGTAATAATCATTTACCATGCAAATTTTGTTGTCTGTATCAAAGATATTGGTGTGGAGGTTTACAGAGCGTGCCGTTTGAGTGTATGCACGCATATGTTTGTGCGAATGTGTATGTTTTAATTCTAAGGTGACATTCTTTGAACAACGTGTAGCGTTATACCTGTAGCTACTACTGTTTCTGGTTGCATTGATGGGCATACACCAGCCCGGCCCGTCCTGTTTCAAATAAAACTTCAACTTCCTTCTGTGTCTGGTTTTGACTGACTTGCACACCTTCATGTAGTCACTATTTAAGAGGAACACAATAAATAGTATTGTGCAATGGAATGTGATGAGCTATTCTCAAAAGGGTTTTTTATTTTTTTTTAACTTGATACATGTACATGTGTATGGTTCTGTGGCTTTCTACTAGTACTAACTATACTGCAACCCAGTAAGTTCAGCTGCTTTGTTTCTGGCTTATGATCCTGGTTTAGTAATTTAGAGGGGGAAAAATGCCATGTTCATCACCGAGTCCATAAAATTCATTCTTGTTAACTTTTGATAGTTTCTGCTCCTGCCACCTCCACATACAGTATATTCATAATTTTTAGCACCTCCTACACAATGTTTTTAGTGGAAAAACAAGCCATTGAAAGCTCCAGTCCAAGATCTCCCTCTGTTTTAATAGTTTATCATTTATGCCTGATACAAACTACACAAATTTAACTAGAATTGGTCGTAGCCAGTGGATTTCCACTGACAAGCCCAAATACAGTCATCAGGAAAGGCGAACTGGTCTTGTAAAGTGGCAGGTGAGGCAGCAATGTGACGCCCCCAACGAAAAGTTTTGTATTTTTTCACATAGGTTAATAAACCCTATGATGTTCCTTCTGCAGCCATGATTGACAATTTCTTGACCCTCCTCCCCAATAATGTAAAAGCTAATTCGTCTGAATTAAACTTCTCGTGTTGCCAGTGTCCTGACCAAGACCTGACAAAAATGTATGAGGCAATGATTAAATATTCTAACATGGTGTACACAGTGAAAGAAAGTGTAAAGAAGCCATCGTGAATGCCTGATCCTGGCATTAGTCTTGTGTGGTGCACACAAGTGAAATAGAAAGCAGGAGTAAAACAGCACAAGCTATTTTAGTTTCAGTAAAGTGTTGGGCAACTTGAGATTACCTGTGTGGCCAAAAGTTTGTGGACACCTGACCATCACACCTAGATGTGGGTCTGTGTTAAACTGTTGCATGAAGTTGGAAGCACAGAATAGTATAGGATGGTTTTTGTATGCTAGAACATGACATTGGAGCTCATGACAAACCCATGAAGACATTCCTCACCAAGCATAAAATGGAAGGTCAAAGGTGGCCTGCACAGAGCTCTGATCTTAACCCAACTGTACACTGTTGGTATGAGCTGGAGTTCCCCAGACACTGTCCCAGGCCTACTCACCGACCACAGAATCCAGTGAGCAGGCGGAACCTGGAATGGGACGTTCAAAAAACGCACGTTATTATCAGGTATTGTCGTGGCAGACACAGTTCAATTCACCATAAGACGTAGGTTCAAAACCAGGAATGATTTATTCAGTCAGAGTGAAAAATCAGCAAAGCGTTTTGCAGTTGCGCGCAACAAGTGTGATCTTCAATTGAGCATTCGAAGACCACAACCACTCTCGAGTAAGAGCTTTTATACCGTAGTCAGTTCTGTCTTACAATTGCCCGCATTAATTCTCCTACCGGATAAGACACTGAGAGATTTTTACTCCAGGCTTTCTTACTATGTTGAGGCTAAGTTGGTAACCTTGGGCCATTTTCCCACTGTTCTCTGATGCTCTCATTAATCATCATTTAATCAGTTTCCAAGTTCAACATCAAGTTTAACAATTATAATCACCTTGTATGCTAACATAGTTAACATATATATAATCTATAGGCCTTCCTTCTACAGTATTCATAAACGTTAGACCATATAGTAAAGATTCTACAGGTGTAATGAACTGTACTACGATGATTCTATAGTTTTTTTTGTTGTTGTTTTTTTTTTTTTGCTGGTGGTGAAGAGCTCCATCCAACACATCCATCTAAACCTTCTTATACAAGGGTGGGCTGAAAAGTTCATGGGCAAACCATGATGCAATGGTTAAATTTGACCAAACGTGGTTTATATTTCAACATGATCTCTTCTGTGGACTACACACTTCTTCCATTGGTGTTGCAGTGCTTGGATATTCTTGGAATAGAAATGGTATCTTGGTATCAGCCCACCCTCAAAGGTCTTCAACAAGTTGAGATCTGGTGATTGAAAGCCATAGAATTGCATCAAAAAGAACAAGAGGACTCGAACCAGGAAACAAAAAGAAATGCCCTTAAGTTTTTTCCCCTCCTTTAATGGGTCAGCTCAGCTACCTGTATTTCTATCTACAAATAGTAATTATGCTGCTATATATCACAGATAACAAACCAAAATGTATATCTTAAGCATTTGCTTTTACTTTAGAAATCTAGCGTGACTCATATTTATTACTTTTATATATCTGAGGTTTGAAGTGCAAGAGTGGGAGCTTGGGAGTCCTGGTATTTCAACTCAGGACCTTCTGATCAGTAGGCCATCATTTTAATAATTGCAGTATCATTATTATACAAAGAATATCTGAATGTCTTTAGTCTAGGGACCTCCAAGAAAATGTGCCCTAACTCTAGGGTCACAAATAGGTTGGAGCCTATCTCAGCTGACTCTGGATGAAGGAGGTACACACTGAATGGACCACCGTATAAACATATAACACATATAAACACAACTATTCACACTCACATCTTGGGGCAATTTGGACCAGCCTAATGTCCATGTCTTTTGACCTGTGGGAGGAAACTGGAGTACCTGGAGGAAACCCATGCAACATGAAACATTCAAAGTAAAAAGAAAATTGAAACAGTGTCTGCAAACAGACAGAGACCGGTGGAAGTTTGACTATGGTAAAATAATATCTAGAAATATCACATTTAGTGCAGAATACAAGTAGCAGGACAATATATCATTATCTGAATTTGTGCAGTTACATAAAATTTTTAATGAAGATAAAATTGTATGTGTGAGCGAACCAGAAACCTGCTTAGAGCACAATGTAGGTACTACAGAAGTCATTCAGGATCATGTATCAGGCATCATTCTCCTCTTACAGGGTGGGCCAGATCTCTTTACATTTGAGCTCCTGTTCCTAAGGCACCAAGAGTCACTTGTAGATTTTCATAATGTCCTGGCATGTGAAATGAACCTTTTTTTTTGTACAGATTTATGAACACCCTAAACAAAATTAGAATCATTTACACTATATTACCCAAAGTTTGTGGACACCCAAGACCATGTGTTTGATGCATATATGCCTGTTGCACATACAATTTCTGATTTAATCCCCTTTTGGTATTCCAACAAACTTCACTCTTTTTGGAAGGTTTTCTAAAAAATTTTGGAATAAAACTTCGGGGATTAGGGGCAGTGGTGGCCCAGGGGTAGGGTGCTGGATTACTGATCCCAAGGTCAGGGGTTCAAGCCCCACAATCAGCCCCAGTGCAGTTAACTGGGTTACCAAATGCAGGCCATGTCTCTCACTGTCTATGGGGAGACGCGTGTAAAAGAACCATTGCTGACTTTCGTCTACGCTGCATAGCTGCCAGCTTGTTTCTGCACTGCGAGCTGTCCAGGGTGTACGCTGCCTTTGCCCAGAGTCGGCTGTGATGGGCACCAGCTTCCTGTGAGGCCAGATCTGGCACTGATGTTGGGCGATGAGGCCCGGGGAACAGTCGGTGGAAACATTATGTTCATGGACTTAAACATGTTAAACCTGTTCTAATGAAGGGAGGCTGTCTTTTGTATGTTGCAGCATAAAATTACATTCTATATAATTGTGTTTGCAACTTTAAGGCAGCAGTTTGGGGATGATCAAGTGTCCATAAATTTTGGTGTTGCATGACATATATTTTCAGCATTTTTATTTGCAAATGATCTATCTGCAGGGCCTGGCCTATGGAGGATGACATAAAACATTGATTAGTGCAGTCATTAAAGTGACAAAACGTAGCCAATAAGAGCAGAGGCTGGACAACAAATCCCACCCCTAGCACCTGATTGGCTGAAAATTGGCGGAACTATGCTGTATTGTTTACGTCTGCGTGCTGAAAGTAGGTCATAATAGCGAGGCAGCTAGTAATATATTCCTCAGATAATTTACTCATTCAGAATTACACGGAGTTGGTACTGTAACAGAGACACAACAGGATTTCTAAGGACTGCCCCGTGACCTCTGCAAAGCTGGTAAATGGGTTTGATGGCGCTGTGTTGTGAAAAGACTGCTTGCTAGCTGATGCTAATCTTTGCTAACCTAAGCAGACGTTAACCGAAATGGATCAGATGCTTTTCTTTCTACATCAGGATGATTTAAAGGAATGGACAAATTACAATATTATTCGAGCTTGGATATTGTTTTTGCTATTAGTGATAATAAAATAATAATTTATAGCAAGTGACAATTTAACAGAAATGTGCCTTAGCTTAGCTTAGCTTAGCTGGTTAGCTTGTTTCACTTTGATTAGGCCAAAGAAGAAGAAGACGACGAGGTCTAATTCTGCCTTCCGGTTTTAAGCTTTTAAGTGACGTGTGTAAGGCAATAAATAAAATAATTGTGTATGGAGTATCGAGAGTGATTGCTGGGGAAACAGGGTTTGAATGACTGCTTTGTCTGGTCGCTGTATTAACCTGGTTTATTTGTAAATTGGATTGCATGGCAGCACAGTTGGCAAATGTACTGAGCATTGATTTAGTTCCACGTCCTTTGGTTTATAATGGTGTTTTGGATATCAAATGACATTGGAAAGGTTGGTGAGGAGTAATTGGTTGTTGGGAACACTGGTGGTAAATGATTGGTTGTTGGGAACACTGGTGGTAAATGATTGGTTGTTGGGAACACTGGTGGTAAATGATTGGTTGTTGGGAATACTGGTGATAAATGATCGGTTGTCGGGAACATTGCAGGAGAGTAGTTTTGTTGTTGGGAACACTGCAGATGAGTGACTGGTTGTTGGGGACACTGCAGATGAGTGACTGGTTGTTGGGGACACTGCAGATGAGTGACTGG
>JAOUQZ010000024.1:20906892-20923391 GCA_028564935.1 Neosilurus hyrtlii | reverse complement strand
AAGATTAATATATATATATATATATATATATATATATATATATATACATATATATATATATATATAATCAATCAATCAATCAATCAATCAATCAATTAATTAATTTACTGAACAGGTCAGAACTTTCAGAGCTGTAGCTCCGTTTCCGGTCGGGACTCTTACTTTGCTGCTACTATACCGGAAGTGACGTTGGTGGAGGTCACGTTGAATCGTGTAAGTCAAAGAAAACAGGTAAGAAAAACGTGTTATTCTCGCCATGGTTGTTGGGATCATGTTATTATATTTTTTTAACGTTTTCCAGCATTATGCTGTTTTGGTATATTATTTGTTTTATGCACAATTTATTCAAAATCTGCACGTGATGCCTCTTTTCTGTAGCTCAAGCTGGACTCTGTAAAATCTTATTATTGCAGTTGAATAAATATTTGATGATGTGATTGTAAAGCACATTCCCCAGTGTCCCAGTAAGATATACTCGACCAGTACACCGTGGTCTTTTATGTTTACATTATGTTTGGTGTGTGTGCATGATGGGAAGGTAAATAAACCACTGTAGCCATCAGCACACCAAACTGCCTTTCATTCATTCTTAATCAAAGCTAATAAACAGGCAGCTTCAGCTTTGTATGACTGAATATTCAGGAGGGATCGAATCTAATGTGACTCAACAATAAGTCTATCAGAACTGCGTATTCATGAAATTCTCATCCTCACCCAGGAACAAGGGGCGTAAACGCTGCCTTTCTCAGCCGACACTGGTCGGTTGAGTACACCCTGAGAAGCTTGCCAGACCATCATAGGGCCAACACACACAATCATTCACACTCACACCTAAGGGCAATTTGGAACAACAAAGTAGCCTAATGTGCATGTCTTTGGACTGTTGGAGGAAACCGGAGTACCCAGAGGAAACCCACACAAGCATGGGTGAGAGCATGCAAACTCCGCATAGAAACGCCGTAAGGCCTGGGGATGGACAGGCACACACACGACACACTTAATGAACAGTATCAGCCCATGTGATGATTCAATCTATGGGACAGCATGATGGTACTGGGGATTAAACCCTTTCAGATCAGCCACCACTGAGCCACCCTATCCTGACATCACTGTTACTGATAGGCTACATGAATATACAGTCCGGGCTGGAGAAACCATCCCCAACCTCATTTCTTCAGACCCTATGTGGAGAAGTGCTTGGCTCCACTTGCCTCGAGACATTTGGTAACCCCAAATACAGTAATCTGATGTGAATTCCAAACAATGAAACCGTAAAATCCCATTTTTTGTCTTTGACAGGTATGTCAGATGTGAAACTCCATCAGTCTGACAAGTACATTGACATGTCATGTATTGCTCTGTCTTCTCGTCTTCTTTAGCAATAATGGTGAAAAAGAAGCGCTTGAGACTGATTGCTGAGATGGCCCGAAAGATCCGGGCTTATCAAGAGATGAAGAATCGGCCACGGGATTCGCAACGCTACGCCCTGGACTATGAAACCATGACACGCCCGCTCACAGGTAAGAGGCTGCCAGTGCTGGCCTGGCAGGATGTACGAAGGGAGACTCCACTCTTCAGGCTACTCGCTGGCATGCGTATGTTCGGCATGGGACGGCTCTTTACACGGAAATCGTGGCTGGAGGAGCACAAAGAGCCTTGCTACTGGAAGATAACTAAAGTGAAAGTAGACTACACAGCAGAGGTATGAGCACTTGCTGTCCACCTCAGAGTTTGTAAATAGGTACTTTATAATAGGTTAGAAATGAGCAATAAGCATGATGCATTTGTCAAGTATCAGGATGTTATTGATTTCTTTGTATTGTTTTACTCCTGTAGAATATGGACCATGGAAAAGCCTGGGGCATTTTAACGTTTAAAGGTAATTATACAATAAGGGTGTCTATATTTAGTATACACCACATGGGAATTGTGCAAAATTGGGATAGTAGACATTATCATAATTCTTCAATCAAAGTGGTGGACGAAACCTCATTGTTCGCCGTGGACACCGATTCTGAAATCCTAGAAATTGCAAAATGTAAAAATGTATTTTTTTCCCCCAATCTTTGAGATTGCGTTTTAAAAACACAATTTTTACATTTTTGACTTTAGTTTTACTTATGTTCCGAAGTAGTATATACTACAACATTTATCCACTGAAGGTGGGGTGGATATTGCTGAATAGTCCCCAAAACTAAATTTTTCAGTTATTCAGTGATAGCTACCTCACTTTCCTTCCAAGAATAAGTGAAATAAATAACTTTTGTTTTCTGTGGAAACTGATTTAGTGCTTTTTGGCTTTTAAAATGTGGGATGTGAAGGGAAATAAATAGCAAGCTCTCACTGTTTACTCAGATCTAGATGGGAGATGCTTATTCATTTATACAGCTATATTAGGCTGTGCATGTTTACTATAATGAATATTTAATATTGGAGCACAGTGTTCAATAACAGGGTGGCTAATATTAAATTTGCCTACAGTGTCTGGTGTGCTTTAAGACATAGCCTTTACCATTTTAACCAAAAATTTAAACAAATCTGGATGTGATGTAATACTTGAAATAGTCATTTAATAGTTTAAACTGCAATGATTGATTTGTACAAAAACCTCATCTGGTTTCATTTCCTAAATGTTCGATGCAATGCTTATATATGTATTGTGTTCCAGGTAAACAGGAAGCCTCTGAGCAGGAGGTAGATAAGGTCATGTACCACGACTGGCGCTTGATACCCAAACATGAAGAAGAGGCCTTTACACGCTTTGAGCCTGTCCCTGAGCCCCCTATCCGACATGTGTGCTACCCACCACTCCTACGTGCGATGATGTTAGCGCAGCAAGCCAAGGCGCTCAGTGTTGATGCCAGTACTCTACCCGAACCCAGCTTACCACTGAAAAGAGACGTGCTGCTCAACAAAGAGTACTTCCGCAGCCAGGAACAACAGAAACGGGAGGGGACCCCTGTATAAGCAGAATTCACAGGAGAACCTTTTATGAATTCCTCCTTTCAGTCTGGAGTTTCGCTCAAGGTGGAAGCTGTTCTCACAGCGACAAGCCTTACCAGCCCAAATTCTTACATTACCTTTTAGACGAGAAACGTGTCTAATAAACATGCTGTGTATTATATCATAAGGGTGTCCATGTTTGGGAAATGAAACTGGCTCTGTTTTGTTTAAAGATTTGGACTGTAAAGGTCTATTCCTTGGAGTCAGGCCACTAAAGAACGACTTGGAGACAATGTAAATGTTGTATTTCCTTAAGGATGAAGGTGCAGTCTCTCTCTCTGTGTGATTTCCATTACTGTACATGCACTGATAACAGCATTTGCATTATTTATAAATAAAATCAAGATACTAAAGACAAACGTGTAAAATAAAACATTTCTCCTTAATATTTGGCCTGCAGTGTCGCTACGTCTGTCTGTCACAGTATATCAATGGAAACGGCATCAACTGCTAAACATTTCTTTGCGCTTTGCACCGTCTCTTTTACTTGTGTCCACAGTGACATATTCCAATGGATGTGACGGAAAAGTCTTACTCATCATCTCACGCATTTGCTGAACCGCTTAATCCTACTAGGGTCGCAGGGAGGCTGCCGCCTATCTCAACCAACACTGCGCATCACACTTACACCTAGGAGCAATTTGGAGCAGCCAATTAGCCTAATGTTCATGTCTTTGTACTGTGGGAGGAAACCTACGCGTAGTTCACAGTAAAGCCCAAGGCCAGGACTCGAACCTAGGACTTTCTTGGTGGGAGGTGGACATTATACAGATATATATATAGGGTTAGGGTCTATTAACGCTAATAAGAAATCCTGTAGGTCCACCATTCACTTTCTGAATCGCTTAATCCTAATTAGGGTCGCGGGGAGGCTGGCACCCATCTCAGCCGTCTCTGGGCGAAGGTGGGGTACACCCTGGACAGCTCCCCGGACCATCGCAAGGGCAACAGACAAACATTCACACTTAGGGGCAATCTGGAACAGCCAGATGATGTTGACTATAGGAAGAAACCGGAAACTACCCAGAGGGAACCAACTCAAGCAAGAACAATCACCCTCCACACAGAAACACCCGGGACTCGAACCCAGGCCCTTCTGGCTGTGAGGCGGACGTGCTAACCACCACGCCACAGTCTGAACAGCCTGAAATGCTACTAATACGGCTAATCCTTCTCCGCGAGTACGCGCACTGCCAGTCCCAGCAGGTCTGTGCACGCGCACTGACGTTAGCGTGGTCGCGCTCTCTGCTTCTTTCTCAGACGTGCCCGCGGAAGACACGGGGTCGAGGAGTGGACATGATTTGTCTTTTCTTGTCGTTCTTCGCTTTCGTCTTGAAGTCAGGTGAGTGTTTTCTGAAGACTGGGCTTCATCCGGGTTACTGGGTTTTTTGGAAAGATTGCATGAACCCTTCAAACGGCAAATAAATGTACCGGTGTGTGCTAAGCTAAGCTAAGCTGAGTCCTGGGTTTAGTGAGTGACTGCTTAGCTTTTACTCTCTCTCTCTCTCTCTGTCTCTCTCTGTCTCTCTTTCTCTCTCTCTATCTCTGTCTCTCTCTGTCTCTCTTTCTCTCTTTCTCTCTCTCTCTCTCTGTCTCTCTGTCTCTCTCTGCTTCTCTCTCTGTCTCTGTCTCTCTGTCTCTCTCTGTCTCTGTCTCTCTCTGTCTCTGTCTGTCTCTGTCTCTCTCTGTCTCTCTCTCTCTCTCACTCTCTCTCTGTCTCTCTCTCTGTCTCTCTCTCTGTCTCTCTCTGTCTCTGTCTCTCTCTCTGTCTCTCTCTCTCTCTGTCTCTCTCTCTCACTCTCTCTCTGTCTCTCTCTCTGTCTCTCTCTCTCTCTCTGTGTATTTGTGTGTAAAAGTAAGAAACCTGAATATAAACACACGTACTGAATACTTAACTGGAACTCCATCCCTCACTCACTTGCTAAATCCTACTACTAATGTCTATTAGGAGGCTGGAGCCTATCCCAGCCGACTCTGGGCGAAGGCAGGGTACCCCCGAAACAGCTCTCCAGACCATCACAGAGCAACACACACAGTTATTCCCACTAAGGTGCAGTTTGGAACAGGCAGGTGGCCTAATGTGCATGTCTTTCGACTGTGGGAGGAAACCGGTGTACCCGGAAGAAACCCATGGGAGCACGGGGAGTACGTGCAAATACAGAATACAGAAATGCCCTCGCTGAGCCCAGGACTTTCTTGCCGTAAGGCGGACGTGCCACAGTGCCGCCCTCAACTAGAACTCGACCCCTGTAATAAAGTAAAGCAACGAATGTGTTTTTATAAACTATTTGTATAAGAGGTCTCGCTTTGATACTCTGATGCACCCATGTTGTGAATCGCCATAACAAAATGCATCGAAGTTTTATTTTCTTAAGCATATCTCTCTCTCTCCATCCCACCCACACACACACAATATATATTTATATATATATATATTTATATATTAGTGTTGGCATTACCCGGTTGTCATGTCTAAAAAATTTTCTCCATCATTTGTCATCATTTCATATA
The DNA here is from genome assembly GCA_028564935.1 of Neosilurus hyrtlii. Lineage (NCBI taxonomy): Eukaryota > Metazoa > Chordata > Actinopteri > Siluriformes > Plotosidae > Neosilurus > Neosilurus hyrtlii. Next base: position 20,917,877 of record JAOUQZ010000024.1, on the reverse strand, counting down.
TTATGAATCTGCAGGGTATACAAAGCTCAGAATGAAAACCCAGACAAGAATTAAGACTCCGATCTCGCAGGCCATCGCTTTGTCTTTGTCTCTCCACCTTGTTGATTTGCCTTAAATGCAAATTTGGTTCATTGTTGTTGTTTAAATTACATGGCGGCAGTGAGCAACGCTGCCGTATAACAAGTTATTCGAGTTTTAATAAAGAAGGATGTGCAGTGATAAAGTAATAAAACTTACAGCAGCACATGGGTGAGAGATAGATAAGTGTGTATGTGTGTGTGTGTGTGTGTGTCCAACACCGTCCTGGTGTTCATGTTAGTTGTAGTTGTGTATTTTGTATGCTCTTAGTGCATGATGTGTTTACTAATAAACAACATTTCCCATATACCCAAGAAACTCATGAGGCTGGACATTGAAACAGAGCTGCCATCATGTACCCGTTATACCCTGTACCGACACCGGAATGAAACGTTCTTTAGCCGTTCTAGAGAACCAAGGCAAGAGGTGGCGTCGACAAGAAACTCCAGAAAGCAAAGAGGTTGACAGTGAGTCATGACTCGGGTTTCAGTGAGAGGAAAAAGTTTATAATAATCCTAGTGCTAATGTTAGCAACCTGGTTTTAGCGTGTACAGAAAAATTCCTGACTTATTTCAGAAGCAGCTGCTATTCTGATGTCTGTTCACTGAAATCAGTTATTTTATTTTTAAGTTATATTCAGCATGTGTGTGTGTGTGTGTGCGCGCATGAGAGAGAGTCTTGATTTTGTGACTCAAGTTGCACTTAAGTCGCACACACTGTGACTGGAGACGTGACTTAAAACTCCAGCTGGATCCAACATTTGTAGTCCATAGATATAGAAACGCAGTGTTCTAAGCAAACCAGATGGAATGCAGCAGATGAGAGAAAGCTCATCTGAACGTTTGAAACATGAGAGACTTCCACTGGTGACCAAACACTTAAAGCAGAGTGAAAGAAAAGTCTTTAAGACTCTTCCGTTACACTGAAAACACGTATATATTCTTCACAGGGTGTTTTTACGTACGATGCAGTTTGCTTAAATACATTCACTAGTTTGCGTTAGCCTGTTTGTAAATGCTGCCATTTATGGTCTGCTTCACTTTCACGTGAGCGCAAAATCGTGAAAATTTGGCGTAGACGCGTCAGTACCGACAAGGCAAGATAACGGAAACAAGAACAGTGTACATATATTAAACCGACAAATTAGAAATAAAGTGAACCTCTGAATACAATAAACGAGGCGAAGCCTGCACATACCCCTCCCTTTCCTAGAGGATGAGATAGGCACCAGCCTCCTCGCGATCTTAGTTAGGATTAAGTGGTTTAGAAAATGATTGAATGAAAGAAATCTATACATAACACTACATTACATTTACATACATAAGACAGGCGTCTGCTGTTTCTCGAGCAGACATCATATGTCATGTTATCAGTTGTTTGCATGAACTGTTGTAACCTGAGTACAGTAGTAGCACTAAGTGGTGTTATCGCTTATCATTTGAAGCATGCAAACCTTGGTGAGGTTTTACCGAACTCTGGATGTTATTGGACTACTTAAAAAAATAAAATAAAATAAATAAAGCATTAGTTAATTCAGATGATGATGATTTAAAGTGTGACTGGTGTTTGGATTTGCAGGATGGACAGGTGTGAACGAGCGCACTTTCATCGCTGTGAAGCCGGATGGAGTCCAGAGGAAGCTAGTCGGAGAAATCATCCGCCGCTTTGAAATAAAAGGATTTAAACTGGTTGGCCTGAAATTCCTGCAGGTACGAAAAGCCCTGTGCTTTAAATAGTGCCTGTGTGTTTATACATAAAGTACACATAACTACCACGCGTATGAGCTGGCGTCATGCTGAGGGGGGTATCATGTTACTAGTGAAAGCCACAACACAACCTAGATTTTAATTAAAATTCATAATACAGATCAAATCGTACAACTCTTGGGGACGGTGCGTTGGTGCGCACGTCCGCCTCATTCAAGAAGGTCGATTTTCCGTAGAACAGTGCTCGATACATCAAAGTAGAGCTAAATATATTGTATGTGGGAAAAAATAACAGTACTACAATTTCATCCCGACACGAAACAGGCTTGTCGGGATGAAATTGTAGTACTGTTAATTTTCCCCACGTACTACACACACACACACACATATAAATTTTTTTATTATTATTATTTTTTTTTATACAACTGAGCAATTGAGGGTAAAGGGCCCGACAGTGGCAGGTTGTTGGTACTAGGAGTTGAACCCTTGATCTTTGGAAAAGTAAGCCAGAGCTTTAACCAATGAGCTCTCACTGCTCACTTAGTTTAATATCTGTATACTTTTATTTTTGCCATTATCCTATTGGAACTAAGGCGCCTATGTTCTATTCTCACTATTGCACACTCTCATAAAGAGTAAAGCTAACAGGCTAATGTGATCTTTCGAACAAATTTGATCAGATTGTAACTTCGAAAATGTAAGTAAAAACCACCTGATAATGAAAATATACATATTTTCAGTGTAACAGGAGAGTCTGGAGGGCTTTCCATTAATTCTCTTTTAAGAAATACCAACTTTCGTTTATTTATTTATTTTTTCCATTACTATTTATTTTTTTTTATATTTGGGCCATCCATTCAAGAAACTTTTAAGTGTGTGTGTGTGGTGTAAATGGTTATTCAGGCTTCTGAAGAGCAATTGAGAGAGCACTACAAGGAATTGAGGGAGAAGCCTTTCTACAAAGGCCTTGTGAACTACATGAGCTCTGGTCCTATTGTAGCAATGGTAAGACCCGCACACACATCCCTCTAGAGTTTATTCCTGTGCTCCTCCACACTGGATTCTTTACATAATTATGTCCTGTGCTACTCGTGAAACTGTTCATGATTAATTTGTGAGGTCCACCACAATCTGGTTAACCTCACACAGGTATGGCAAGGACTAGACGTGGTGAAAACATCCAGAAAGATGCTCGGAGAGACAAACCCTGCCGACTCTCTTCCAGGAACCATCCGAGGAGATTACTGCGTGGAAGTGGGCCGGTCAGTCACAGTGTCTCTTCATTATGTTAAAGTGTATCTTGGGGGAATGGGTACTAAAATGTGCAAGAAGCACGCCACCACATGAGTGGACAGATCACTAGATTATGTGTTTGGGCTGTTCCTGTTTGATTTATAGTTCCCTGTTGGATTGGTTGACTCAGTAGGCTGCTGAAGTATCTGTCACATCAGTCACAATGCAGTTTTTTCCCTCTCATTTAAAATCCAGATGGAAAACTACTTATGTTTGGGATACATATTTCACGCTGTTTGCCAGGTTCGCACCATGATGCTGTGACATCTGTGTTAGGTGTGCACTACACACACAAGCCAGGGTCAAAGGGCAAAGACTTTTTCACAGCACGTGTGTGCGAATACTGAAAACAAACAAGCTAAAATAACATGAACAATGCTTATGGTTGCTACAAAAAAATGCTGTGCCATCCTACATTACATTATAAACTCTACAGTATGGAAGCACGGTGGCGTAGTGGTTAGCACGTCCGTCTCCCAGCAAGGTGGTCCGGGCTCGGGCATTTCTGTGTGGAGCTTGCATGTTCTCCACGTGCTTGCATGGGTTTCCTCTGGGTATTTCGGTTTCCTCCCAGAGTCCAAAGATTATGCACATTAGGGTAACTAGCTATTCCAGGTTGCCCCTAGATGTGTGTTGACCTGTGATGGTCTGGCGAGCTGTTCAGGGTGTACCTCAATGCAGCAATAGTAGGATTAACCCTCATGCGTCACTATGGACATTTTTGTCCATTTGAGCAAATTTTTCCTCTTCTTTTGGCCATAACTTTGGCCGTGACATATCCAAGATTGATTTAAAAAAAAATCCCCCAGCTCCCCAAAATTCGTTATATGGAAAATAACACATTTTTTGTTTTTTCATAAATAACAACAGCGACTTCAAGCAATCAAGCTGGCATTTAAGGGGTTAAAACCCTCAAAATGACTGAATGTTTGGTATTTTTGAGCCGGGCGGAAGTTGTTTCAGAGATTTATGCAGAAAAAAGCAGAAAGAAATATAAGTCTGTTAAGTTTTTATAGCAGTTTTTGGGAAGTGGACATTTTTGTCCTTAATGACTTAAGAGGGTAGTAAATTAAACTGACGCCTGAGGGTTAAGCTGTTCGGCAAATGAGTGAGTGAGAGTGAGTGAGAGTCATCGATTTCCTGGAAATGTGTGTATTGCTTTGTAATCCTGATCCAGAATTTTGGAGGCTGTCCTTGTACATTGGGGTAAACAACAAATTCATTTTTTATTTGTGTCTTCACTATAGTTATTCTTTTTACCCCTAAACCACTAAAGTTCCATAGCAAAAAAAATAAAAATTAAGAACTTTTAGGTCGAATAAATCATTCACATCCACAGCTGAACATTGATTTGTAATGCTTAGCTGAGAACTGTGTACTGTGTCTAAATCTGGACATCTGGATTATAGGAACATTACTTTTCAAGAGAGGACATGAAGAACAGATAATACAATATCTTGGTTTAATTTCACTCATCCTTATTCTCCAGTGTGTCTTGTGTTGCAGGAACGTCATCCATGGTAGCGACTCAGTGGAGAGTGCTCAGAGAGAAATCTCCCTGTGGTTTAAAGAGCATGAGCTTGTCTGCTGGGAAGAGAGCACTGAGCACTGGATCTACGTCTAACACCTTCCCTGTAATACATACACACACACAGCATTGTGGACTGGTGTATATACTAAATGTAGAGGTTTAGCATGGCAGTACTGGTATGTATATGTGTGTGTGTGTGTGTGTGTATATTATATATTGCACTATAACACCCCACTGATAACATTTGGCAATACAGTAAAAATTTCTGTATTTTGATTCTGACATACAAACATTACTACGAATCCTTAAGTTAACAGGACAATTATGTAATTTTCTCAGGATAGCAAATGTTGTTAGAATTTTTAACATTGTCCAAAGTGCATGTACAGCACTGCACTGAGAATGATCAGAACGAAGGCTTTTGTTATCATGAGCCAGACAACCCTAACAGGTTAATCAGTCATACACGTTTTAAACTTGAAAGACACACCAGCATGTGTACTGTATGAGTAGATAGTGAAGCGTATCTGTTACTGTATGTATGGATGGCAGTAATGACAGAAGCAATAATGAGCGGAGTGAGCTTGCTCGCCTTACAAGCCCTTCACCTGTGCTGTTTTTACACTCCAGCTTTGTTGCCTGTTTTTTTTTTTTTTCTTTCTCTCTTTACTGCAGTGTGTAGTAAAGTTTGAGCTCTGCTGACCAAACACTCGAACAGTGTGCTTTGTTATAAAATAAAGGGGTTTTAAAAGCACCTCACTTTATATGTGCCTGCTACATGACTGTGTGTTAGATATGATCCTAAAGCTTCCTGGCAGTCCATGTTTTTGAGGCACAGGAATTTGAGGTGTGCGGCACGTTGGTGTAGTTTTCGAACTGACTTTCACTGTTCATGCAACAGTTGGTAATTAAGATCTCTTTATCTTTTCTTTACTTTAGTTTTCAGCACATCCATCTCACAGCAAGAATATCCTGCGTTCGAGTCCCAGGCTCAGGAGTTTCTGTGTGGTGTTTGTTCTCCTTGTGCTTACGTGAATTTCCTCCGGGTACTCCGGTTTCCTCCCATAATCCAAAGACATGCACATTGGGCTAATTGTCTGTTCCAAATTGCCTCTAGGTGTGAATGGTTGTGTGTGATGTCCTGAGATGGGCTGGCAGCTGTTTAGGGTGTACCCTACCTTCGCCCAGTGTCGGCTGAGATAGGCTCTAGCCTCCCCGCAACCGTAGTAGTAGGATTAAGCAGTCTGGCAAATGAGAGTGAGGAAGAAAACAAAGAAGGCAAGGACTCGAAAACACTGTTTAAAGTACATATATTAGTTTCTGGTAAACGGCTAAATTGTACAAGATGATCACACAAGTAAATCTTTTCAGAGCATGAATATGTTTAATATTTATTATTTAACCACACATAACAGAACATATAGAGTTACATACAGAGGATCGGATCAGTCTTTTATCAACTGTCAATCAACCCAGCAGCCAATCATAGACCCTTGTCTAGACTTGTGTGTGTGTGTGTGTGTGTGAGACCCTCAAAACCCAGTGTTCGTTAAAGATAAAGCCAGCTCACAGCTTACCTGATGCATAACGTCTTACTTTCTGTGTTCATTAAGTCATAGTTACCAAGTTTGTGTACTGAATGAATCTGCTCTGTCAGTGACAGTTTTGTTTTAAAAGTTTGCAGCAGGTCTTCTCCAAATGTGCTTTCCTAATATCTAATCATTTCAATTCCTGAGCCATCAGTGATCTCCCATTCAATCGTTCTACTAAATTGACACTAAGTTTACATATCAAGCCACAATATTTACACCTTTGTACACATCCCTTGTGTTTTCCCTGTTCTTCTTATATCATATAAACAAATTCCTTAATAAGGATCATACAAACCAACAGTCTCCGCTAACCCTTCCAACCAATCACAGCCCCCTGTCCTTATTCCACCTGGAATAACAGCGGCTATCCAGTGAGCTGTGAGCTGGTGGGCAGGTAAGAAGAGGGCAAGAGCATGTTTAGACATTTGGCAAAAACTGGGTTTTTCTGTGAAAGGTAGACGTATCGAAAGCATTTGTAATTGCCGTTCAGCTGTAAGAGGTACAGGAGTCTTGTTTGCATTAGAATAAGGGGCAAGTCACATGGGCAAATCAGCCAACATACAGGGGAGAGTTACAATTGAGGGATGGTAAATACAGGCCTTATGGGGTAGTTACAGAGCTTACATACAGAATTTAAGGGGCATCAATAGGAATACACAAGGTTTCATAGAGAATATTTGAGGGCCAAAGTTACAAGATGTGGAGAGCAGGCATTAAGTGTCTGATAGCGTTACTCGGGGACATATGACACCTGCCAAACAATGATATGGCTCCTTTCAGCTTTTTCCAATGTTGTCTTAATTTGAGGGGCTTCGCCATCTGCCTCTTCAGTCTCATCATCCTCACCATCACCTAGAATTAAAATGACCAGAACGAGATCAGATTCACTATAATATTCAATACAGGTCAAATCACATTAGAGCGGAGCTCTGCTGGGCACCACACGTAAGAGAAATTGGTGTAGCGTTGGTCTGATTTTTTTTTAGTGGCGTGGATATCGTGCCTGTATATCTGTCCATATGTCTACACGTGGGAGCCCTGTGGTGATATTTTGCATGCTGGTATATAACTCTATAATGGGAATGAATATCTGAGTGATGGTAACTTCAACTCTATCCCGCCCTCCCCCAAAGCTGTTACCTGTTTCATGTCTCCCTGCTGCTCCACGATGAATTCAGTAGTTCTGTGTACATGTCAGTGTTTCTTACCTATGCGGAAATCGATGTAACCCTCCCCTCCACTAAGGACCAACACATTGTGAACACTCTGGGCTTCTGTCTCTGCTGGGGCTGAAGAACCCTGAGACTCTGACGGACTGTCCAGGACGCTTCCATTTAGGGTGGCCAGTACGTTGCCTGGGGGGGAAAAAAACAGTTTAAACTCTCTCCCTCTCCCTCTCCCTCTCTCTCATTTTCCATACCACTTAATCCTATTCGGGTCGGGGGAGACTGGAGACTATACACCTTTACAGCTCACCAGGCCATCGCAGGGCAACACACACACAACCATTTACACCCACATTCACACCTAAGGTCAGTCTGGAACAGCCACTTAGCCTAATGTGCACGTCTTTGGACTGTGGGAGGAAACCGGAGTAGCCGGATGAAACCTACACAAGCATAGGGAGAACATGTGAACTCCACATATAAAAGCCTGAGCCCAGGTCTTGAACCCAGCACCTTCCTGATGTGCGGGGGACGTGCTAACTATTACCCCACCGTGCTGCTCAACACACCATATAAATACACTTAATTCTAATAATCACAGACTAACAAAGAGATGGTTGTAATATTCCTTTAAGTATTTTCTGAAGAATAAATTAGAGACGATGAAAAGGAAGTCAGCACACACCTGGCACTGACACGAAAAATTTGACTGCATCCCGGTGCCCATGGAAGCACAGCTGTGCCTGTGCCATGGAGCAGTACGGAATGAAGCTCCCGTTGCCTTTGTCTGAGCTGCTGTCATCAGCATATACGTGGATTACACCTCCCGATGATGTGGGAGACACCTTGTTTGCTAGAAACAAAATAAAGGAAATTGATTAGCAACATAAATACTCTAGATTAAAAAAAATACTAGCAGGTCGAGTCCTAAAGGTCCCAAGCTCTGTTGGCTGTTATGTGAACTGCAACTGCGAGCGACATTTTACGACAAGGATTTTGTATCCACAGTAAATTCATCTGCAGAAACTAAGTACACCAAGTAGTAAGTACATGGAGGTAGTTTTCGGGCCAGAAAAAAGAAACTAATGTGACCCTGTACATTCATTCATGCATTTGCTGAACGGGTTGATCCTGCTAAGGTCACAGGAAGGCTGTAGCCTTCATCATAGCCAACGCTGGGCGAAGGCGGGGTACATCCTGGACAGCTCACCAGTCAATCGCAGGGCCAACACACACATACAAACGATTCACACCTAGGGGCAATGTGCCTAATTAGCCTAATGTGCATGTATTTGGACTGTGGGAGAAAACTCAACACAGTAACGCCCACGCCCGGCACTCAAATTCAAATTTTATTTGTCACGTAAAAAATCATACACAGTACAGCATGTAGTGAAATGCTTATTATGACTGTCCTATATTTGAAGAAGAATAAAAACTATCAATATCAAGAAGAATAAAACTATTTGAAGGACACCAATCGTTAAAAGTCAAATGTAAATATAAAATATAAATGTAGTGACGATAAATAATATGGTATGTAAAGTGTTGGTGCCGTATGCACACAAAGATGTCCAGTGAGCGTGTGCAGAGTAGTGCAAGGTGTACAGGGAGTGCGATTTGTGTGTGTCTCAAACCCAGAGCCTTCTTGCTAAGAGGTGGACGTGCTAACCACTACGCCACAAAACCCTTTCACATGTCTGATGTTATTACAGGTTTACAAGCACATTTGAAAAATTACACCTTTAAATGAAAGGAGCAATCAGTCATCCAGGCTCTCCAAAGAGCGCTACATGAAAGAAGCATTAGAATCAAATGCAAAAACAAAATGAGACTACAAAAGGGAGCTTTGCTACTGAAAATTATGAAAGCACATACAAAAAAAAAACGTGCACGCCATATATATGTATATACAAAGTCAAATTTATGATAACAAAATAAAAAAGAGCCATGAAATTAATGAGTGCAGTCATGCATAAAGCTTCTAATGTAAATCCTGATAAACCAAAAGGTGTAAATTATAAAAACGGAATGAGAAAAAGTTAGATGTTATAGGATTATAGGGTGACAGATGGCTCTAAACTTACCCCTCAGGCCAAGAAGTTGTCCCCGATGTAGGACTACAGCTACGGGAATTAGAAAAGGGGGAAAGGGAGGTGGAGGTACAAGAGCAAAATCCATCCATAAGACAAAGAGAGTGTGCAGGTGAGGGGGGAAAAGAAAAGTAAATGCAGATATAGGAGTCGGGTTGGCAGAAAAGAAATGGAGAAAGATGTAAGAATCACAGTGTTGAAGACGTTACAACAGATGAAAGAAAGATGGTTAGTTTTACTGTAGAGACCAAGTAATTATAACTCACTCTCAGTCAGAGGGATGGAGATGATGACACCATTTCCTGTTCCTACCCACAGTCGGTTCCCTCCAATCAGCAGAGCTGTTATCCGAACAAATGAGAAGCCCAACTTTCCTGTACCTGTCAGTCAAAGCCAACATAAAGCAGAGATCAACTGCTGTTGAGCTCAAGTGTGCAAAATCAAATTGTCGTCTATAACCGACACGTATAAATTTAAATGACATGCACTTAGCATCTGCTCGGATTAAAGCCAAGGAGAGAACAGTATCTATATTACCAAGCATCTTGCTGACATAAGGCTCGATGTCCACATCCTGAAGGTGCTGGTGGGTGAGGGCGTGGTACAATCGCAGAGTGGAGTCCAAGCGGATGGACACCCAGACGCCGTCTCCGATCCAGGCGAGCTGCCTGACCTGGCTCTCCCTGCGAGGATGAGCGTCAAATGATTTCTGCACAGAGGATTAGAAACAGGAACAAGGGGTTACACAGGAAAGGAAGGAAAGAGGAAATAAGGAATATGTCTAACTATAAACAGAGTTAAATTGTGCTATAAACAGAAATGCATGAGTACCTGCTTTACCTTCTTTTTGTCAGCATTAGTTTGATTGTCTGTTTTATTGGTTGTGTATTTGTTAGCAACTTCACACTAAAAGTTATGACTGGATTCTGATGAGGGGTGAAGTCTGAGCCAAATAACACTCCATCGGATTTCAGAGACAATCTGGATCAAATTCTAGAATCTTTTAAATATCCTTTATTTTGCCTAGTTTTATTTTACTCAGAAGTAAACTAGTCTATATCTAATTTGTTAGTTTAATATCTGTATACTGTCATTTTTGCCAATATCCTTAACTTAATATGAAGAATTCATGTCTAATTCTCATGATTTGGCACATGAGAATGAAACAGACTCTAAATGTCAATTCAATCAATCAATCTTATTAAGTCTATAAACATCATGGTATGAGTACATAGTATAAATTCATATATTAAAAAAAAAATTTCTAACTGCACTAAACAATCGAGCTCAGATTATTCATTCATTCACTAAGCCGCTTAATCCTAATTAGGGTCGCGGGGAGTTTGGCGCCCATCTCAGCCGACTCTGGGCAAGGGCAGGGTACACCCTGGACAGCTTGCCAGGCCATCGCAGGGCCAACACTCACACAGCCATTCGCACTCACACTCGCACCTAGGGGCGATTTGGAACAGCCAATTAGCCTACTGTGCATGTTTTTGGACTGTGGGAGGAAACCGGAGTACCCG
>JAOUQZ010000024.1:20879129-20889822 GCA_028564935.1 Neosilurus hyrtlii | reverse complement strand
CACATAGTGTCATGGGATATCAGTTGTTAGTATGAAAGCATTTTTTTGACAAGTATGCAAAGTAAGCATGGTATTAGATCCAAACTCCACACTAGTTAATTAGATCAGAAATTAATATTGATGAATGCCTTGAAGATATACTCAGGTAATTACTCAACCGAGTAACATTACATGACACTTGCATCATTTAACTGGGAAAATAAATAAAAGTGAGACTTACATCCTCCCCTCCTTCGTCTTTTGAGTCCTGAGATGCTCCGAGTGCCTCAGCTCTCAACCTGTAAAAAGTGAAAAGAGGTTACAGTCAAGTATGCATTACAGCATACTACTGGACATACCTATACCATACTGTCGGACCTCCCAAAACACAAAGCTGTGTGAAAGAATAACAAGAATTCCTTAGGATTTTTATTGGTATATTTCTGAATTCTTGTATGATACATGTCAACTACACCCTATAACTATGTATTTAACTATAGGTAAAGTGATTCTAGTTTCGATATGTTAGTTATACAGAAGAATGGGCCGTCCATGGCACTGTGGCATAGTGGTTAGCACGTCCGCCTCACAGCAAAAAGATCCCAGGTTCGAGTAGCGAATACCTCGGTTGATATAAGGCAAGTTAATGGCAATAATAACAGTAATCATATAATAAACTAATAAATCAAATGTAAACTATCAAACTAAACTAGGCAAAAATACAAATCATATGTAAATCCGTTTACCTACATCAAACAAGAGTACGATTGTACATATGAAAGTAAAGGAAACTGTGCCATGTATTCATATGCAAACTAGTCATGTATTACAGGTGAAGTTATTGGGGGCAGCTGTGGCCAAATGGCTAGAGAAGCGTGTTTGGGACCTAAAGGTCGCTGGTTCGATTCCCAAAACCAGCAGGACAAATGGGGTGCTGTCAGGGGGAGAGAGCATGAATGAGAGTGCAAATAGATAGAAACAGGGTGAAAATGAGAGATGGTGAAATTTTATTCAATTTAGGTTTCATTTCCTTTTAAGTATTTGTCTGTAATTTTTATTTTAAGCCCGAGGGATCATGTGAAAAAGGGAAACTAAGATACATACCTCTTCAGTTCCTCTTCCAATTCTTTAACTTTGGCGTCTACTTTGTTCTTGGACTGTTTAACTGCCTCCAGTTCCTCCCTCAGGACCTCGTGCTCTCCGGACAGCTCATCCACTTTAGCAATCAGGTCGTTCTTCACAATGTTCAGAGCATTCCTTTGTAGAGTGGAACGGTGAGTCAAAACTCATGCAAACAGACACATGACATCACCCACACCCACACACGCGTCTTACTTGGTCTCTAGTAGTTGTTTGTTCTCTGTGAGAAGGTTCTCCACCTCTTTTCCCATCCCTGTGAGATACAGTAAATCAGCAGTGGCCTCCAAATGAACGTTATATCAGTTTATTAGTGCATATGGTATTATAATTAATTAATATAATTTTAAATACTAAATATTTTCACATTTAAAACAACAAAGTGAGGAGGTTTAGATTAACTCATAAGTGCTAATATATACAAAGGTAACTTGATCATGGAGAGGGGGAAGAGTAGCACAAATACATTCCAACTCAGAAACAAGCAGTTCAACTAAATTCAACTTAGATGCATGTACATTTATAATGATTACAAAAAACTAAAACAAAATATATTTGCAGAAGGCTCGGAAAAACTGAGCATTACTTTCAAAATTAAATATCGCCATTCCGAAGCAGTGCTAATGAGGGGTGCCATAGCAAAAGCGCTGCAGGAAATTACATCACAGCAAAATAAGGGGGAGGGCGAGACCATCATGTCAGCATGGAGCACAAAAAACATATAGACAAGGAAGTATCTGCAGGGCCAGAGCCTTACCAAAGAAATCATCCCGCACTGAGAGAGAGAGAGAGAAGGGGGGGGGGGGGGGGGGGTGGGGGGGGCGGGGGGGGGAGAGAGAGACAGAGAGAGAGAGAGAGAGAGAGAGAGAGAGAGAGAGAGAGAGAGCCGGAAATGAGGCAAAGTGGGGCAGCAGGATAATGAGGGGAAATTAAACAAAAGTAAGAGTGAAATAAAAGAAGGAGGGAAGAAAAATGAAAAGGATGTCATGGTGTAAAGAATTTTTAAAGGGGGGATAAAAGAGAGAAAAAGACAAAAAAGCAGAAAACAGGAAAGCTACTGGTGAGAGAGAGTTTCGGGTGAGGGATTTACAGTATATACACACACATATGCATGTGTCAGCACACACACTCTCACACACACTATATTTTGTGAGCTGGTCTTGGTGAAAAAAGTCTGTCACGTTAAAAAAATTGGAAGGAAAAAAAATGTAATATAAAAGTAAATAACAATTCAATATCTCAACGTTGAAAATAAATAAACACCCCTTTAATAAATTAAATAAATAAACAAATAATGAACAAATAAAGAAGTAAACAAACAAATAATAATTTAAAAATAATAAATAAACAAGTAAATAAATAGATAAATAAATAAATAAGCAAAAATAGTGTACAAATAAACAAATAAATGGAATTTTTATTAAATATGTTTAAATCTTTCTTTAAGGATCATGGTGTATAAGCAGCTGTTTTAACCAAGGTAGTGGAACAGACAGACCTAAACGATGTATTAAACTTGTTTATAATTTGTGCACAATGGCTGCCGCGTGAACTCTGCAGTTGGTTACTGTGTCTATAGTATAGAGTACATTAGAAATGTACTCTATGAGTCCACATGGTGTAATACTTGATCCAGATTACGCATTTGGAGATAATTTACATTTACCATGGAAAATCTAATTTTTTTGGAAGTGTGGTACTAAAGCAGGACCAGCAGGTGGTGCTGTGTATGAATATTTGAACAGTTTTGCTCTCCATGTTCTCCTGTTCTTTTCTATTCTACTTATTTTCACTACTAAACACATTTAAAACTTTTTAAATTTTATTCAAAGGATCATGCTGCCTTCTTACATGACTACCAATCACTAAGGCAGAAGCTATCACATGCTTCCTCCGAGACACATGAAGCCAGCTGACCCGCCTACTATCATTTTCTCATGCAATGTCAGGATATCACTTGAAGGACACTTCTGTATACCACTCCAGAGAGCTCATAGGCCATGAAGCGCTGTTGCATCATTATGATTCGGACTACATAGATAATAGGATGAACGCTATTCAGCTGTTCCTTTCGGGAGCTCATTTCTAAACAGCTACTGACTTCTGATTACATCATCATGCACATGCAGATGTTAACAATCAATCAATCAAGGAAATCAATCATGTCATCTTTCACCTTCCTCCACTATTCCTGAGTGGATAAATACTGAACCTGTTTCACTTGTAAACAAATAACAGAATGAAAAAAGCAATAGTGATGTTTTGAAAATTGGCGTAAAAATAAAATTGTGTTCTATTATTATCAAGTAAGTGAGGAGGTAAAAGAGCAGAGAAAGAGAAAGAAAAAAATATCATAAATAATAACAAAATGATCAGTGATGAGATACACACCTGAGAATTCCCCTAGGGGCATGGCCAGGAGAAGCACACACAGGAAGGAAGCACAGAGAGGGGTCAAGGGTCAGTGAGTGAGACGGCCGATCAAATCAAAGCACCACCTTCACACTGAGATAAACAAATCAAATTCTGCCTCTACAGTAAACGAAAAAGAAATGGAGAAACGCCCCAACCTAAGATAAACACATCAAAACTCTCTTAAAGCCAAACATAAAGTAATGAAAGGTTTCCCTCTTTCACAATGGGTTGATGGTTGGGGTGCTGCAGCTATGGGTGCAAGCGTGATATCCCAGCGGCCTGTTCTTAGCAGTGTAGCCATCATACAAAAAGGTCATGCAGGTCAATGTGCAAAGATCACTTGCTTAGCTAAGTTGCTAATAAAAAAACAAACATAACAATTGTAACCAATCATAGGCTTGCATTTATGAGGAGCTACGACTTAACAGTACAGTGAAGATAAAAAACTCACTGAATTGTCATGACTAAAGCTTACCGAGCAGCTCTGCTCCGGCGTCAACATCGCCGATGATGTCAGATTTTGCGTCTTTGATCTCATGGTACAGTGAGTCTGTATTGATGCCAAATGCCTCGTTCACTATGCCCTGAGATGGACTGAAAAAAACAAAAACTCAATTAGTAATAAATATAAATTATGAACAAAAATGACAAGCATGTATATTTAACAATTATATGTGAATATCAGTAATAATTGTATCCCTGGTCATTAGATATTAACAGTTGTGTGCTCTGATTGGCTAATCTACCCACAGGATATCAGCTTAGCTGCAGAAGCAGCCGTGACTCATACTAAGCTAAATGCTAAAACTTGTTGGCTGGTAGTTTCTAGCTAGTTCCACTAGCGAACCAGAAGGCCAGGTTTCTTCAGTCTACACCAATTCCCCTAAAAGCAACAAAATATAGATCTAAACGGTTTTTTTTTTTAAGAATTAGACTTTTTTCCCCACCAAACGCAACTTTAGCAAATGCTAATCAGTTATCTCCATGCTCACCATCTCTCCTTTAAAGCAATTTATGAAAAGAACATACATTACATACAACATTTTTTTTTAAGAACTTGAATAAAATAATAAAAGTGTATTTTTTACAGTCCAGTGGATAGAATAAAACAATTATTTAGCTCTGTCTTTTAGGATATGACTGAGACCACTCGGCTCATGCCTCACGAGCCTATGAGATCTTATCCGAGTTAGCGTCACGGACTCACTATTAATTATTATTCATTCAAGAGACTTTATTGTCCCTGATTGGTGGAAAGCCATCAAATAATTCTTGGTATTGCATCATTGCCATCAGATTACCAAATTATTACATCAATGCCATTGGATAAGTTAAATGATTACTGCATGATTGGCACCTGCTATATCGTAAAGTGACTGTATACTTTGAAAATATTTTGAATGAGCAATAAAACTATTATAGAAATCAGTTTTCGTATGATATGGCAATTATTCTTTCTCGGAGGTTGACAGGGTGTCAAGGCTATACAATCCCTTGACTGAATAATTCTCTACATCATACTTCACCTCATTCAATAATTCCAAAGACAGTGAACCAATCAGATCAGGAAATCAAAATCAAGAAATGATTGGAAAAATACCAAAGCAGGAATCAAGTGCTATTTTATAATCTGTTGAATAATCAAGGTGGAAGCTGTATTTTTAATACTTTTTGTAGTTTTCAATCATTCGTTTTATAAATACATCTAGGATTATTGATCAGCAATTTACCAGAGTCTTTTAAGATCTCTTATAATATTACTCTTTTTTATTCTATATGTGTAATTTTTATTGACATATATTATTTCTGACATTATTGACTGGTCTGTATGGGGAAATTTCGGTCCTCAACAGCCAATCAGATTGCACACACAATCGTTGTGTAATAGTCAAACTTTCTGATCATATATTAGTTAATATAATCAAAGTTTATATATACTTCATATTATTTTGCACAGTATATTTATATAACTTGATCTATATATTAGTGTTGTAATTAATCTGCATGATGCTGAAGTTTCCACACCTGTTTCCTCCACCGTAGATACGAGGATCCATGCACATATCTAACTCTGGTGTAGAATCTATGATTTCCTGAAACTCAGACCACTCATCACTGCTTCCCATACCTGTACACACACACACACACACACACATACACATATAATATGGAATATCACTTGGCATTGGGGTTCATTTCCCCAACATTTCATTCCTTAAACTCCTAGCAAAGATTTGCACATGAAATGTAATAACATTGGCTAACTGAGGCTATAGTGCTTAGTATTGAAAGGAATTCTGTAATGCATTTTGTCTTGTACACACTTCTATAGATTTTCTATGAGATTGTATATTGTAAATGTGGCACATGGGATCTCTCTCTCTCTCTCTCTCTCACCGATGCTGACATTCCTGGTCTCCTGTGAGACCTGCACTTCCATATTCCTGCTAAGCCTCTTGGCGTTCTTGCGGCTCCGCCCCCGGCCCATGTCAAACTCCCCAGAGGGAACCATCGCCTCATTGAGAGGGGTAACTGTTGCCGAGGGAACAGATGAGGTGGGAGTGTTTGATTTGCTGCCTGTGCTGCTGGGTGTGGCCACAACTGAGTCAGACTCCGAGCCATCGTCCTTTATTTGGGGAGGAATCAGAAACACACAGAATTAAACACAAACACAGAAAACATTTGAAATGATAGAGAAATTATTTTGTTTCACACTAATGGTATAATAAGGATGGCATCAATCAAAAGTAAACACACACACACACACACACACAGTTTGATGTAATTTGTCCATTAAGATACCATCAAAGCCACAAATACACAGCAAGCACTGCTCAGTCATGTGACCAGTGACTCATATAGAAAATAGGATGTATGGAATTAGCCAACTGTATTCTTTCTGTTCTATTCTAGTTCCGTTTATGTTAAAACCTGGGTTTTCCTGTAATCAAAAAAAGAAAATGAAATAATAATAATAATATGATATATATATAATTTAAACCTGCCATGCTTTAAACATCCTTACACCCTTGAGCACCTACTTCAGTTTACTTCCATTCAATTCTGCTGTTCGTTTTGAAGTTATTGTCGTTGTATGAGTGTGACTACTTGTGCATATTGGAAGTGATGTCAAACCTAGCACAACACACTTACACACAAAGATGTTTCATTATATCTGACAATATTTTGAATAAATTCTACAAAAATGATGTATAAACACGACCACAGTGGGATAGGTTGCTGTTTTAAGCCTAGAGCATTTTTGCAAAGGAAGGATGTAGCCATGGCAGGCATACAGTACTGTATATGCTCTAAATCAGGACTTACATACAGGTAAACATGCAGGAAAATATCTGATCTGTGTCACAATAGCAGAATTGCTAAAAAATAAATAAATAAAAATCAGCCATTCTCATGGCTCAAAATAAAACCCAGGGACGTAATACTCAAGTCATGAATTTGAATGAGTCAGAGATAAGCCTTCACTTTGAACCTTTTTAAAGTTTATGACTTAGTTTATGAGTTTATGTCCCCCTCTCAAGAGTGCATTAGAGCTCACTACTCTAAACAATCCGACTCGGACTAACATTCTAGAGGGTGGTGATCGGTGACATCATTTTCCCTAAAATATTTTTGTATGCAGAGAAAAATAAAACATTTGTCCAAACAGCTACATTTATACATCCTGTGCTGCATCACAGGGCGATGTAACACACTCAGAGGAAAGTGCTATCTACCCTCATCTGCATACATTTGCCAATAAATTCCAGTGATTAGCTAATATTGATGCGTCTGACAAGGGAGAAAGGTGACAGCAATATTTCCCAGAGAGCGCAGACAACTCTGTCTCTGAACTCTCTGAAATCATCAGGATTCAAACACACAGTCTACCGAAGTCAAGGCTATTCACCGTTTTAATTGTTTTTGAGTTTAATTCTGTTATATCGCCCTCATGTATTTCATTGTCTAGCAGGTGGATTAATCAAATATAGCATGAGAAATTTACTACAGTGTGAATCATTTGTTAGTGTACAGCACCGTCCAGTGGGAAATCTGATTTCTTTTTAGTAACAACTTTTCACTTTCCTGAAAATCCTGTTCTCCTAAAAAGCTCCGACAGTTATGTTGCACATTAAAATGCGTACAAGATCATCACGATTCGATCCCACGACCCCCCACGCTCATCACGATTCTCTTAAATTGGGAAGATCACGCACATCGTGCTCCAATGTAAACCCAGGGTAAATGAATTATTCTTTGCTAAGCCAAAAATATTACTTTGCAAAAAAACAAAATAGTTTTTTTTAAATAAAATAAAATGTAATGTATGTGTGTGTATGTATATATAAACACATTTTGCTGAACTAAATAAACATTACGCATCCCTGCATGCCTTCCAGTAAGACAAGTGTGCATTTGCTAGAACTTGTCTTTCAAGAAAATGAGCAGTTAGGAGGAAGTAGAAAGCGAGCAGAACAGTGATGTCATTATGATGTCTCCTTGCTCAGCTGCGACATGACAAGGTGACCTATCTGTCGCACCTGGTAGCCAGGGGCGTAGACAGCTCGACCCAGATCACTGGCATGCCAGGCGTCTGTCGACGTCGTCCTAGCCCCCCCGTGACCCCCACGTACCATAGCATCCCCAGTGGGAAACAGACTCAACGAAGGAGGTCGCTCCGCTTTACTAGAGAAACAAGAGATAGACATAGACAGGCAGGGAATCAGAGATGAAGTATGTATCAATACAAAAGGACTTAAAGGAAAAATACAGCCTCTTCGACTGGCATATTTTGCTTTAAACTTATCTGTGACTCTATGTAGCGATGTCTGGTGCTTGTCGGCAAATGCCAACTATTTCATTTTCTGAATGTTTGTCTACAAACTCTATAGCGTTGGTGTCCAGCATATAGTCTGAGAATCAAATAGAGAGTCAGTGGATGCACTTTTACTTTCATTTGCCCTTTTCCCTATAACATAATTTGCCAACAAGCACAGAGTTTTGCAAGATTGGGTCATATTTCCTAAACCCATTTTATTTGTTGTTTTTTTTTTTTTTATAATTTTTTTAGCATTCAAATTTTCACTAACTTCACAGAAAACAACTAAAAATTTCTCCCAAGAACCAACTACAAAAAAATAAATACAAACATAATGTTCCGACTTTCAGGGTGGATTTTTCCTTTAAGCTCAAAGTGTAGTAAAAATCAGCCCATATCAGACATGTGAGCCTGGGTCATGTGAACGCACACAAAGGAGAAAGAGGTATAGATTTTTTTTAGTGCATGACTGGGGTCATTCAATCAGGAGGGATAGGTCTTCCTTTAGAAGGACTAAAATTAGAGCTGGGGGAGGAACAGGGAGTGATAAACACTCATAGAGGGAGATAAGATAGGATTGTGGGGCATTTTTACCTTTTCCTCCAGGTGTTGCGTTGACTGAGGAGACAAACACAGCCGTGCACACACATACAAACAGAGAGAGAGAGAGAGAGAGAGAGAGAAAGAGGGAGAGAGAGAGAGAGAGAGAGAGAGGGAGAGAGAGAGAGAGAGAGAGAGAGAGAGAGAGAACGGCACAACGAGAAATATGCAAATTAGACTTAAGAACACAGACAGACACCCACATGACACAATACGTTTAACACTAACATACATGATGCAAATTAGTTACAATGCAAAGCATGGAAAATGGGTTAAGCGAAAACCGATGTGCCATTTGTGCAGATGGAATCATACAAAAGATTATGAATAGATTTAGGCACAGCCTAAAACCGGACCTCCTGATAGATATCTTTATTGATTATGTCTGAGGCTGCTGTTATAACAGTAGCACGGTTTCTTTAAGTGCTGCATCAACTTCAGCCCTGGGGGAAATAAATAAATAAATCTCCCCTGTGTTTCCTGACTCTGGTCTGAAGCGAAAGTAGGAAAGGTTATCAGTTAATTTTCTTTTCACCGCCTTTCACTCGCTGATCTCTGTGTTCATTTGTTCCATCTTGTCTTGTCACTTTAGTTATCCATTGAACGAGTTCCTCTTCTGTGTTGCCATTCATGTTTGGTGTTGCTTCACTCAGTGAAAGTCTGTCTGCCTGTCTGAGTTAGACTGTTGTGGGTTTTTATATTCTGCTTGAGTCTGAGTGGTGATGTATGAGCCTCTCTTTTTTGGGTTTCATTTTTGTTTGTTATGAGCTTCATTGGCAGGGTGGCAGGGCTCTTCTTAAAGATTGGGTGAGACGTTGTGTCATCCGGGAGGGGCTCGGAGTAGAACCGCTGCTCCTCCGCGTTGAGAGGAGCCAGTTGAGGCGGCTCAGGCATCTGATTGCCCTCCCGAACGCCTCCCTTGTGTGGTGTTTCGGGCATGTCCAACCGGGAAGAGACCTCGGGGGCCGACCCAGAACATGCAGGACGGACCACGTCTCTTGACTGGTTTGGGAACGCCTTGGCGTCCCCCGGAAGAGCTGGAGCAAGTGGCTAGGAAGAAGGACGTCTGGACCTCACCCGACCCCGAAACATGCAGAAGAATATGAATGATGAATGAATTTTTGTTATGAATAAATCTGGTTTTTGTGTTGCTGCCCGTCGTCATGCGATACATAGCAGCCAATCATCATCAACTCAGGCACGGACACGGGACTTATGGGGCTCCATCCGAAGCTTTGCTATAAACATTCCATGAATATGTACAGGGTAGCACTTTAGTATATTGATTAGTAGTTCAGCCTCATAGCAAGAGCCTGTCCCAGGCTCAGCAAGGGCATTTCTGTGTGGATTTTACGTTTTTCTCATACAGTCCAAAGACATTAGGCTAACTAGCTGTTCCAAATTGACCCAAGGTGTGTTGCCCTGAATTGGTCTGGTGAGCTGCGTGTACCCTGCCTTCGCTCAATTCTGGCTGAGATAGGTTCCAGTCTTCCTGTGCCCCTAGTAGGATTAAGTCACATGGTAAATGAGTGAGCGAGTGAGCTTGGAAAAGAGCTTGGTGTAAGTTTCTGACTTGTGACAATTTTTAACATTTCATAAGGAAGAAAAAGCCTACAGTTAATACAGGATAATATATACATATATATATATTTTAACATTCAATGTACCGTTAGCTGTTACTAATCCACTGGTTGCGTTATAGTCACCTATCTAATAAAAAGACTGGATCTCATATTAGAGTTT
>JAOUQZ010000024.1:20854384-20879029 GCA_028564935.1 Neosilurus hyrtlii | reverse complement strand
TGAGAGAAATGTTAAGAAGCTAATAAGATAATAAGATAAAACGAGCAGCTGATGAGTAAGTCTGCATGTGACCATCTGTGGGCATTAATGTGCGCATTATGGTGTGTGTATGTGTGTGTGTGTGTGTGTGTGTGTGTATTTAAGGAAAAGGCATTGCAAAGCCAGTGACTAAGCAGGAACTGACAGACTGTCAGCCAACATCCCATTCCAACAACTGCCTAGCAACACCATCACCAAGGCGACTGCTTTATTCACAGAGTTTCAAAAAAACAACTTATACGATCTTCATTATACACTATACAGCATATATAAGCTAAAGAAAAAATCAGCATTCTGGTGAAACACCCACACACACACTCACGTTCTTCCACAGCCTGTGGTATCTGACTGGTTGCTTCCAGCCTGCTGAATTTTGGAGCGTTCAATGTGTTCAACATAGGTCTGAATCATCTGAGAAAGAAACAGTTAATATCACACTGTGTGCTGTATGTTCATGAACTTTTGGGATGCAAATGAATATAAATATATCATTCATGATAGATAGAGTACACAAATACAAACACACAAGACTAAGAGGCACATGTGGTGCTGTCCAGTGACGTCACAGATTTCACTGCCCAGTCTTCGGTCTGGTCCAGTCATCTAAATAAGGTTATTAGTTTCTGTTTTGGAAAATAGAATCAACTACACTTGTTACTATCCACCTTATTCCCACTAGAGACCAATGTGAGCCCCCATGAGGGGAAGGCTCTACGTTCCGACAGCTCGACTCATATAACATGGGCACCTTGCCTAAATCAGTTGGGCACCCCACTCAGTTCAGTTGGGTTAGCGTTAGGGTTAGGGCTGTCGGACCAATAAGCTTCCAGATAAGGCTGTCGGATTATGTAACCCTTCCATGATACCCAATAGGGTTTTTCATTTCCGGTCTTTGTTTTCATTCAAAGATAACTATTCAAAACACTGAGTTTAGGTTCAACTTATGCCATAGTGGGCTGCGATTAAAATTCTAAAAAGGTAAAAGATTTTCTACAAACAGAGTGTTTTAGACACAAAATAATTAGGACAGAGTGCCCTTGCATGTCTGGCCCTGTATTCGTTACACTACGTGCTGGTGAGTGGGATTTAGACATGGCTAGTTGGAAGATGTATGTGTGTTCATATTATTTTGTCAACAAGTGACAGACCTTTACCAAAGGAGAAATAGACATTACTTCGTATGGAAGCCGCAGGTAAGCTCCTATTACCTTAATTTCTTTTTTCAGACACATTAGCCAGCTAGCTAGATAGCTATAATAACGTTTTGCACATTAAGCTACCGGCAAAAAGGTCCTGGGTTTGAGTCCCGGGCACAGGGGTTTCTGTGTGAAGTTTGCATGTTCTCCCTATGCTTGCGCGGGTTTCCTCCGGGTTCTCCGGTTTCCTCCCACAGTCCAAAGACATGCAAATTAGGGTAACTGGCTGTTCCAAATTGCTCGGTGTGTGAGTACGAATGGCTGTGTGTGTGCCATAGGGTGGAGTGCCAAGCTGTTCAGGGTGTACCCCATCTTCACCCGGAGTCGGATGAGATCCGTGTGGCCCTAGTGGGCTCAAGTGGTTTAGCAAATGCATTGAATAAAACATTCCTTATGAATATTCTCTCTTCTTTGCTATCGGCCAATTAGCATCCTCTGTAGGTAACAAAGACGAACTAGTTACGTTAAACTATTTACATATGTACAGTTCATATGTATATTTTTACTTATACTAAAACATACTATCGCTATACCACGATACATGCTCGGCTAACCACAAATTCTTCCAACACTACAGCCGGAAAGTATTATCGATGTACTATGAATTATGGGAAATATCTCTGATCAGGACTAAGGTGGATAAGTGTTGCAAAAAACCTGCATTTTTAAAAAAGATTAATGACTTAGTGATGAACCCCTTTCAGAGTAGGCCACGCCCAATTTGAGTTTACCTCTAAATAGACTGACATGCAGATGTTTGGAGCACTATATAGATACAGATATAGACATCGTGTGTGTTTATATCAGATATAGGCTGTGTGAGAGATCTTACTTCTGTGTGCCTCTGATGAAGTGCGTTGTATTCTTTCTTCAACTCTGACTCACGGTCCTCCAAACGGGAGACTATAAAAATGAGTCAGAAAACCACAGTTACACACGCACAGAAGGGTATTTGTATTTTGAGTTCGTTAAAAAGGGCGGTGTACATGCGAGCGTGAATGCATGCTGCAGACCCATTCATGCACTTCTGTGGGTGTGTGTCTGTTTGTGTGTGTGTGTGTTGACTCACTCTGATCTGCGTAGTTCTTGGTCTTCAGTTCCAATTGTTTTCCCTGCAATTCCAAAAAGTCCACTTGCGCCTGGAGATCCTTCTTTTCCGCCTCCAACGCATCTTCAAACTCGATAAACTTCTGTTAATGGAGGAACAAGCATGCAAACACACACACACACACACACGGACAGAATGTAATCTTAGCATATCAGATCTTATCACACTAAATCAGGTAGTCCCCGGTTGAACATACAAATTAAAATCATTTCCAGCCCAGCTGGTGAGCTACACTGCGATACTGATTTTGGCAACAACTTTTGGCCGTCTGACAGATTCCCACACAGAATATACGTCCTAATGTTAGTAATCCTAACGTAATCCACATCCACACCTAGGAACATTGTGGAACAGACAATTTGCCTAATGTGCATGTCTTTGGACTGTGGGAGGAAACCAGAGCACGTGAAAGAAACACCCACATGCAAACTGCACACAGATACTCCCAGGCAAGGGACACGAACATAGGACCTTCTTGCTGTGAGGTAGATGTCCTAATCACTACGCCACCTGCCAAGTGTGTGTGTGTGTGTGTGTGTGCAGCAACTACTATGACTGATATGGGGCTATAGGTACACTTGTCCAAAAGTATGTACACCTGACCACGACACCCTGATGTGCATGTTAATAATTCTATCTCCAAAGAGTCTAATTCTGTTTATTATGGAGTCAGTCCCCTCCATTCCAAAAATGTCAAGCACAATCTTGTACATCAT
The DNA here is from genome assembly GCA_028564935.1 of Neosilurus hyrtlii. Classification (NCBI taxonomy): domain Eukaryota; kingdom Metazoa; phylum Chordata; class Actinopteri; order Siluriformes; family Plotosidae; genus Neosilurus; species Neosilurus hyrtlii. Next base: position 20,875,970 of record JAOUQZ010000024.1, on the reverse strand, counting down.
CTACATTACACCATGTGGCCAGATGTTTGTGGACACCTGGCCATCACACTCATCAGCTTTTTTTATCCATGCTGAACAAAACCTCCAGCTCTTCTGGGAAGCTGTTCCATAGCATTTAGGGTGTGGTTGTGGGGATTTGTGGTAATTCAGTCACAAAGAATATTAGTGAGGTTGGGCATTGATGCCAGACAAGTCAGCTACATGGTGACTACCATTCAGTGTACCTTTATAAATCTGTTATGATTGTGTAATTAAGCAATATGATACAGATGGATAATTAGTGGACGGCACAGCAGCATTGTGGTTAGCAGCAAGAAGGCCCTGGGTTCGAATCCCAGGCTCTAGCATTTCTGTATGGAGTTTGCATGTTTTCCCTATGCTTGTATGGGTTTCCTCCGGGTACTCCAGTTTCCTTCTACAGTTCAAAGACATGCACATGATGCACAAGTGGCTGTTCCCAATTACCCCATGTGTGAGTGTGCATGGTTGTGTGTGTCTGTGTATGTTGCCCTGTGATGGTCTGGCGAGCTGTTCAGGGTGTACGCCGCCTTCGCCCAGAGTCGGCTGAGACAGACACCAGCCTTCCTGCGACCATACAAGGATTAATCGGTTCAGCAAATGGGTGAGGGGATCACTGAGTGGTACATTAGTGATAATGTCCCCAAATTTGGGACTCACATTCCAAAGATTATGAGTTCAAATCAGGGCACTGCTAAGCTGCTACAATTTTTGGGCCAATCAGCAAGTCCCTTTCCCTCGATGGCTCCAGAGACATCGTTCCATAGATGACACTGAACTTGCTAGGAAAGAACGATGGTCACCCTACGGTACACATAAACTAACAGAGTATACAGAGATACCTGAGCTTCCTGCAGTATGATTGGTGTGACTAGCACTGCAGTGTGTGTGTACCTGTGTGTGTGTATGTGTGTGTATGAGAGAGAGAGAGAGAGAGAGAGAGAGAGAGAGAGAGAGAGAGATTTCCAAATATCACTGTGAATCTAGAAAGAATACAGAGGTCGAAGAGAACATGAACCTAGATGCTGACTAGAAAAATGGACAAACATATCCATTTAGAAATCTCTCTCTCTCTCTCTCTCTTTCCCACACACACCCACATACACACACACACACACACACACACATACACAAATGATGAGCATGTCTGGTTACTTGGAGCTGTGGGAGTTTGGTGGGACACAATAGGTTCTTTCTGCAGTCGTGCAACAGAACCATGAAGAAACGACTGAAATCAGTAATCCTCAGCTCACACTCACACACAAACACACACACTTCCTCATTTTAAGCACTTTTTAAAATTGGGATCAGCAGCAATGTTAACATTCTGCCCCAATACACACACTCACACACTCTTTGATAGATACTACTACAGTTTAGTATATACTACACAGGATTGGGGCAATCTGATTGGTTCACTATCTTTTAATAAGCAATTATTGAATGAGGCAAGGCCCCACAATGGCCTCGCAAGCTGTTCACTGTGTACCCCGCCCTAGCACCCTAACCACAATAATTTGTAACAAAATGCTGATTTAAAAGTACTTTTATGCTTTTACCAATGACATCGTCTATAGCAACGTAGAATGGTGTAAATGACGAATCAGAATCAGATTCGTGAATTAAATTGTGTTTCAAACAGAATTAAGCATCAATTCATTATATACGGCATTAAACGTAATCTATACACAAATACGGGTACATACAGAGGTTTGACAAGTTATTTATAGTCTTTAGATTTTAAGAAGTCAGGTGATTTCTTATGGAACCCGAGGTCTCAGACATACAAACACAGCCTTGTACATAGTCTGCATTCCTTCAAAATCCGCAGTCATGCATGATATGGCCGAATGTTTGTGGAAACCTGACCATCACACCCATATGAGAAGTTTCTGGGAAGGGTTTCTGGAAATTTAGGCTTGAAGAGCGCAGAGAGTTGGGATGGGGTAGGGTGGGGTGAGGTAGGGGTTGAAGGGACAACACACTGGCTAGAAATGTGGAAGAAAATCGATCCAGTTCTGTATCGTGATTTTTTTTTTGTGTGGTGGTCACACGTATCGCCATAATGGCTCCAAAATCGCCTTTTTAATCATTTTTAATTTATGTTTGAAATGAAATATTGCTGTTCCTTTATAGCAGACAGTGCAGCATACTGTGTGTCGCAGCAAATGATGTATTTGAACATGGTTCAGGGTTTTAAAATTCTATAATATAGAATTGGGATATTTATAACACTTGCAGAAAAGCAGTACAAATCGAATGAGCACCGAGGTCTCGTGATAATGTCGTATCGGGAGGTCCCTAATGATTACCATCTCTACTGCTGGTGCATTGTGCGATTGTGACTCCGTTTGGTGGCGGCACAGTGGTGTGGTGGTTAGCATGTCCACCTGGAGGACCTGGGTTCAAGTCCCGGGCTCAGGCTTTTCTGTGTGGAGTTTGCATGGGTTTCCCCGTGCTTGTGGGGGTTTCCTCTGGGTACTTTAGTTTCCTCCCACAGTCCAAAGACATTTAGGCAAATCGGCTGTTCCAAATTGCCCCGTGTGTGGATGTCAGTGTGAATGGTTGTGCGTATGTTGGCCCTGTGATAGACAGGCGAGCTGTGCCGGGTGCGCCACGCCTTCGCCCAGTGCCCAGTGGGACAGGCTCTAGCCTCCCTGTGACCCTTGTATGATTAATCAGTTTGGCAAATGAGTTAGTGGGTGAGTGAGTGAGTGAGTGGGGAGAAAATTCAACTGTAAACTTCAAGCTTGTCCACATAATAATTGGCGCACACACTCGATTTTGTACTCTATCAGATTCCTGTTTGTTGTTGATCAGTATTAGATCAGTAATTAAACTAAGGATTTATGACCCAGGGGATAACATTACACTGCTCAATGCATGGCTGATATATACAGCTTGAGGCTTCCTTAATGTGCCTATTATGAACTGATGTCATAATCCCACAGGAGAGGAAACTAGAGAATGCTGACTACTCTCTAACCCTCCTTTCCTCTCACCGATCTAAATATAAACACTGGATGTTGCACTGGGCTGCTGAAGCTGAAGTAACCGTATATGCTTAAGCGGACATCTTGTGAGCCTGCAGTGGTCCCCCGCTGGTCTACACAACCATACCCCATTCACTTACACGTGTTAATTTCCCTCTGAATTTTTCTAACATTTTATTATGCCGTCCTGTGCAGCAGTTAACTGTACATACAGAAAAGGAACTGCAAATGGAAAAACATTTTATAAGTAAGTAGGATTTATAATGTATTTGATGCCATTTATTACATAATGTCCTGTAATGTCCCACGTGTGAGGAAAACCAAAATGTTCTTTTATATAGCCTGTTACTGCTAATAAATAGCCCTCAATAATCCTAATTATTATAATTATATAATTTATGTTGGGTGGCACGGTGGTTAGCACGTCTGCCTCACAGCAAGAAGGTCCTGGGTTCGATTCCCAGCTCGGGCGTTTCTGTGTGGAGTTTACATGTTCTTCCTGTGCTTGCGTGGGTTTCCACCAGGTACTCCGGTTTCCTCCCACAGTCCAAAAACATGCACACAGTAGGTTGATTGGCTGTTCCAAATCACCCCTAAGTGTGAGTGTGAATGTGAATGGTTGTGTGACTGTTGGCCCTCAATGGCCTGGCGAGCTGTCCAGGGTGTACCCTGCCCTCGCCCAGAGTCGGCTGAGATGGGCACCAGCCTCCCCGCGACCCTAATTAGGATTAAGCGGTTCAGAAAATGAATGAATGAATAATTTATGTTATTAAAATGTACTGTCCCTTGGCAGTAAACCAGTTATTGGGCAAATCAAGCCATTTTCTTGCCATTAACTGCAGGTTTCTGCATTATTTGATTTTCTACAACATATTATGAAGCCTGTAAGTAACTTTCAGTCAATTATAATTATTATTCTTTATTATTAAGTCAGTTTTATTGGTATTTGTGGTTTAAATGGTATTCCAGGAACCAAACCCGCTAGCCTCAAAGTTGAGCGGCTTGCTTAGTCCCATGCAGCATCCAGTTCTTATCTAGATCAGTGATTCCTCTCTGCATCTCTCCGGTCTCTCCATCCCTTCCCCCCTTTTCTCACTGATATTTCCTTCTTTCTCATAATAGGAGAATCGGGTTACAGCGCCAAGCTCATGCTGTGGGTTATTGATTACCCGTAATCACCTTCTCCACCCATCCTTCTCTCACAGCCATCCTCTACACCCAATACACAACAACAAAAAAAAAAAAGAAAAAAAAAGAAAAGAAAAAAAAAAAAAACAACCCGGATATTAAAACTATTTGTAATAACCAGTACTCCAATAATCTAGTTTTTGAATATTGTGAAAATGATTGTACTCCCACTGGAACTAATATATAATTCATTAAAACATGAACCATCTTCTAATTTTTGAATTACAAGCAAAACAACACAATTTTCTGTCTGCACCAGATACGTTCCAATAAATTGTAAAGTTCAGATAGGCAAAACCTCAAAGCTGCTATTTATGCATTAAACCCTTCTCTCTCTTTTCAGCTTGCAACCTTAAATACTCTGCACCCAAAATCCAAAAGCGTTTTCTACACTCGGCTCCTGGCTCTTTTTGTCTCAGTGCTGAAAAAAACCAAGCATTCCTCCTTCTCCTGCAAGAGCGAAACCAGACCATAATAATAATGAAGACTACTATAAATAGTCAATATATCTTTAGCAACATTATTTAATATTTTATATTTAATTTATATAACTTATAATTTAAAAAAAAATTAATAGATGGCGGTGGTCACGCACAATCCATCATATTATTTTTGATACTTTTGATTTGAAGTTTATGGCATATACTACACAGAAAGGACAAAAAAAAAAAAAACTAAAACTAGAATTTATTTGTTTCATGTAAAATTTTGAAAGCACGATGCATTACAGAGTCTTGTGAAACTTTTGTTTCAAAATTGATTTTCAGCGGTTTTTTTGTGTTTTGATATTTTTAAAGAATGACAGTGGTCATGCATGACATCTTTTAATACTTTTGATTATACTTTTGAAATTTATAGCATATACCACTTGGAAACATTTCAAAAAGCATGGTGGTAGGTGCTGGATTACTGATCCCAAGGTCGGGGGTTCAAGCCCCACTATCACCGGGATGTCACTGCTGTCCCCCCAGTACAGCTAACTGGGTTATCAAAGGCCGGCCATGTCTCTCACTGTCGGTGGTGAGAGGCATGTAAAAGAACCATTGCTAACCTTCGTCCAAGAGGGTTGTCCAGGGTGTACTCTGCCCTCACTCAGTCAAAGCTTGAAAGAAGACGAAATCCTATAGCTTTCTTTGTACACTTCACCATCGATTTCCCAGATTATTAAGGGGGGGATATGCTGTCCGGGAACCTCAAAAGTCCGTCAATCTCTAATATCCAGGGTCCCTGCCCTTTCCTGCACATTTACATAAATCTGTCTGGCAATCACCGATATTCAGCAGCAGTCCCGGACTTTAACACACTTATTCAACTCTCAATACAGAATATTGTGTTTCCTCAAATTAAGGAGCGAATCAGCTCATTCTTTTATCACATTCATTTTAAATGCGGGTTCCGGCTCGTCGTCACTGTCCTCACTTTCACTTTCACTTAGCTCTCCAGTCACTGACGCCACTATCTGTTCATCGTACATTATTTCGTGCCCCTCTGCTGCTTCATTTTCACCCATCCACTCGGACGGGAACGGGCCGGACAGGAGGGAAGTTGGAGAATCATGACACATGAAGTGTTTATTTTTGGGGATTTTTTTCTGTTTCATTTCTAGGATTTCAGAACCATTGACAGAGTTAAGCCATGAGTGGTTGTCTTCCATTTCGATTCAAGGACATTAAAGAGTTTGTGAGGTGAATAATGTCACTTTAGCATTGTGTGGAGGCAGAGCCCATCTCAGCCGACATGGAGCAAAGGTGGGGTACAACCAGAACAGCTCACCAGACCATCGCAGGGCCAACACACACCCAACCATGCACAGTCACACACGTGTAACAACATAACACCATAATACACTGTTTACAACGGGGTACAGTAATGTACAATCGACACTAACGTACCACTAGGGCTAATTATTGTGTGCATCATTTTTTTACATCCAAAAAGGCAAATGTTCCCAAGCACTATATAAAAAGAATAAATAAGTTCTTTAGAGAGAACTGCTCTGTGAGGAGCCACTGTACCCCTAAAGGTACCATAATGTGCTTTATTTTATGAGAGTGTAGCCATAAAAGAACCACTAATGGGTACTTATTAAGAGGTAACTGTTTACAGTAGGGCAGCATGGTGGTGAAGTGGTTAGCACATCCACCTTACAGCAAGAAGGTCCTGGGTTCGAGCGCTGGGCTCGGTAAGGGCATTTATGTGTGATTCTCCCTGCGCTTGCATGGGGGTCCTCCAGGTACTCCGGTTTCCTCCCACAGTCCAAAGACGTGCACATCTGTGTTTGTGTGTGTTGCCGTGTGACGCTCCAGCGAGCTGTTTAGGGTGAACCCCGCCTTTGCCTACCGTAGGCTGGGATAGGTTCCAATGTCCCTGTGACACTAATAAAGGATAAAAGCGGTTGATGAACGCGTGAATGAATCTTTGCTGAATTCACTCATCCGTTCACAAGTCATCTCTTCTCCTCCGATTATACCACACCTACCCAGGTGATATGGAACCTTCTACCCACTCGCACTTTAAAGAAACTGCATTTTGATGTCGTTCCTTAGGATTTCTCCACCATTTCTTTCTCGTTCCTTCTGAGCCACGAAGCCACCATGAAGCACTGGGCGTGACGCAACGGTAACATGTGGATGAGGTCTTGGCAGTGCCAGTGTTCTGCGATAACACTACAGAGGCTTTGTGTAAGGGTTTTAAAGCCGTTTGAATTTTTTTTTGTTTTTTTTAGCAGCTGCTTGGTCAGTCTGGCCGCGCCTACTATAGTGCCAGATGCACACAATGACGGCATGGTTAGTGGAGTGTAGAGAGGGAATGTGGAATAGTGTGTGTAAGAGACAGAGCGAGCGAGTTTAGAAAGTTGTTTTTAGTTGTTTCCTTGTCAATCACATAAATAGCTTGTAATCTTTTATGTAAACGTCAGTCACACGTTAAGACGGATAGAGTAGATAAACCGTGTGTTCTCATTCTTATCTGCCTGGTGATCTTTCCGTCGGCACTCAGGTTATAAAACAACAGACCTACAGTTTTCATATACTAATAATGAATATATAAATATTACATTCATTCATTTGCCAAACTGTTTTATCCTTTGGGGTCAAAGGGAGGCCGGAGCCTATCTCAGCCGACTCTTTCGCCAGTCCATCATAAGGCCAACACTCACACATACACACAACCATTCACCCTCACACTTAGGGGCAATTTGGAGCAACCAGTAAGCCTAATGTGCATGTCTTTAGACTGTGGGAGGAAACCGGAGTACTTGTAGGAAACCCACACAAGCACAGGAGCGCATGCAAACTCCACACAGAAACTCCCTCGATAAAAGCCTGGGACTCGAACCCAAGACCTTCTTGTTGTGAGGTGGACTCGCTGACCACAAATTTAAACTTGTGACAAATTCTTTTTTTTGTTGTAGTATGATTTTGCCCCAGAAAAACAAAAAAAAAAAAAAAAGAAATCACTGAAAGCTCAAGTGCACAAGGGCTGATTTTCATTCTGTCTTCGCTTGCACTTAAAAATGCGCTTTGACACTAGTACCTTTAGCATGAGTCGACGCTACGACTCCTGACACACAACAAAGACCAACCACCAACCTTGGCAAAATTAGTTTACTTATAATTATTGAGAAATAATTTAAAATTACCCTCAGGTAAGGTGAGGTGGATGTCACTGAATAGTCGCTGGCTATTCAATTCAGCCTCATCCACCAATCCTGAGGCACATAATTGTTTTAGTATATACTACATGGGAACATAAGCAAAAAAAAGCACACTAAAAAAAGAACGGCATCATTTATTATTTATTTATTCACAATGTTTTTAAGTCACGAGCCACACAGCTTCTGAGCGTGCGCACACACACACACACAGGTGTTAACTCTCTATAAGAATTTTAGTATATATTCTGCATGAACATAATAAAAAACATTAGATTTTTATTTTTATATTTACACATTTAACCATGACAAAGGCAGGTTAGGTATGCTCTATGCTTTAAGGAGAAGTAAGCAGAAGTAAACAGCACTTCATAAAGAGTGTTTTAGTATATACTACATGGAAAGGCAAAAAAAACCCAAACAAAAGAAAATGATATTTTTATGGTTTATTTTTCCATTTTGACCACAAACCGTGAGTGTCCATCATTTTAATTCATGCATTATCCTCTAGGAATAATGGTTTTTTGATAATCCTGAGAGAGCGGACCAATCAGATTGCACGGTTCCCATATTGTATATACTAATATGGTTATAAGAGTCTTGTGTTGTTTCAAACTTCCATGAAAGCAGCAGGAGTTTTTCAGGGAAGTGTAAGCAAAAATCAGATGTGATTGAGTGTCTACGTAAAGCCGGGGCTCATGATCGAGAGGTTGTGGGTTTGAATCCCCGATGAGCCAGTAGGCTCGGGTGTAAAAAGCCCAACAGACTTACCTTACCTTGAGTGTCTATACGTGTGTTTGCACAAGACTTGTGTCACTCTTGTGACTACAAAGATTAGCTTGCTTAAGTAAGGAGATAGATTCTTTTACTTGTGATTATCTGTCATAGAAAAATCATAAGAATCTCGATTACAGCGGAACTACAATCACACTGCCGACAAAAAAAAAAAACAGATAGCGCTTAGCATTAGTAGGACCATAGTATTATGGCATACTAATACCAGAGCAACAATTCAGATATTTAGGAGGCACAGTGATGTAGGTCCTGGGTTCAAATCCTGGGCTTGTGTGTTTCTGTTCTGAGTTTGCATGCTTTCCCTGTGCTTGTGTGGGTTTCCTCTGAATACACTGGTTTCCTCCCACAGTCTAAAGGCCTGCACATTAGTGTGCCCTAAGTGTGACCGTGAATAAATATACTGCATTTGTTATGCACTTTGCTTTATAGTAACTGGTGGTCATAAGGATTTTAGAAAGAAACAGTGGTGGGTTAATGGCTAAGTGGGTCTAGGCTAATGCTTATAAGGCTGTTAGATCAAATCCCACGACACTTTTTTTGATGCCAAAAACGAAACAAATATTTATCTCCAGAAATATTGCTTGGTCAACTCTGAAACTCTGGAAGAGCATGCAATCTTAGGGAGGAATGTGCATTTCCGTGTCAGTAGGGTGTACCTATGGACCCATAGCACATACCTTTATTATGGAAAGTTGGATCTATTCTAAATATTTCTGTAAAGGCTTTAAAGAGCATTAAAGCTACAAGGCTCTGAAGGTCCAATTATGCATTTAAATCCTATTAATCACAGGCCTATATTATATACCTATTACCGTGTTAAAGATGTACACTACAGATGGCAAGGTGGGGTAGTGGTCAGCACGTCCACCTCACAGGAAGAAGGTCCTGGGTTTGAGTCCCGGTCTCGGTGAGGGCGTTTCTGCGTGGAGTTTGCGTGGGTTTCCTCCAGGTACTCCAGTTTCCGCCCGCTAGCCAAAAACACGCACATTACGCTAACTGGCTGTTCCGTTCCTGATTTCTCCTAGTTGGGTATGTGAGGGCAGTGGTGGCCCAGTGGGTTAATGATTCAAGGATCGGGGGTTCAATCCCCAGTACCACCACTGTTGGGCCCTTGAGCAAGGCCCCTAACCCTAATAAAAAAAAGGCTGTAAGTCACTCTAGATAAGAGTGTCTGCAAAAAATGCCATAGATGTAAATGTGTGAATGGTTGTATATGTGTTGGCTCTGCCTTGGTCTGGTGAGCTGTTCAGGGTGTACCCCGCCTTCGCCCAGTGTCGGATGAGATTTCCCTATACCTAGAAAGTATAAAAGCTCTCCCTAGAGGGTACCACCCCAGTGATAAGGAAAGGTGTAGCCTGGTACTATTTTTTTCTCTCTCTCTCTGAGTGTGTGTGTGTGTGTGTGTGTGTGTGTGTGTGTGTGTGTGTGTGTGTGTGTGAGATCTTCATTCAAATCCACGCACTCGTGACGTCTGATTCACCCTCATCATTTATTCTCTAAATAATAGAGCTTTATACCATATCCACCCCCTCCCCACGCCCCCCCACCCCCGGTTACATTGTACTCTTTTTGTTGCACACACAGGCCCGCGCATGCGCGCTCACCTCCTCGGCCTGCTTGCGCAGCGCCTTCTCGCGCTCGTACTGCGTGATGAGCTGCTCGTTGTCCTCCTTCAGCAGCTCGAGCTCCACCTCGTGCTCCTGGTTCTCGGTGAGCACGGCGTCCAGGTTCTCCAACACGTTCACCACGAGCGGCATGAGCTCCTTCACCACCTCCTCGTCGTAGCTCCGAATGAGGCGCTCGAACTCGCGGTAGATGCTGTTGGCCAGGCCGGACACGCGCTCCGACATCACGGACACGGAGCCGTAGTCGTCCTGGTAGACGACCTCATCCAGCGGCAGCTCCATCATCTTGGCGACGGTGTTGTTTACGGCGCTGGAAATAAATAATTAGATCATAAATAAATAAATAAATAGATGAACACAGGGGTTCGGCTGCCCAGTGAGTCAGAAAGGCTTCACCCAGACTTCTTCTTCTCCTTCTTCTTGTTTTTTTTTATGGTAATTTGTTTGAATGAGGTTAATTTATAGGGGCGTCATGAGGCGCACGCGCTGCCACGTTGCCCCGTGAGGTGGAGGGTGAAAGCATCAGGATGCGCCGCAGTGAGGTCCCGGCTGCGCAAATGGTTTGCCGCTATGCGAGACCAGGCCCTCGGTGGGAGATGATAAAACCTCACCCCTACGCCTCGGTGTCGGTCGTGTCACCGGAAAGCTCGGGCCTCGGTTCGGTGTGTTCCATCCCAGCGCGCGGGCGGAATCCGTCACATCACGCGCACAAACATCCGCGACGCTGCACCTGCCTCTCCGCGGCCATTACTGCCATGGAGGGGGGCAGAAAAATGATATATAAGCGGCTAAAGCAATAAAGCGCAAATAAATCCCTTACAGACCGGATGTCAGCTGCCCGCTGATGGATGTCCGGTTGTAGTGTCTATACAGCGTAGCGGCACATTTCGGGGTTTGGCATCCACAGTCGGTGCGGTGGGTTTTTTTTGTTTTTTTTTGTTTTGTTTTTTTTAACGCGGGGCGGTGATACCGCTTTCCTCCCATTCGCTCTCTCCGGGTACTGGGAGAGTCGCGTGCGAGCTGTCGCGAGGGTGGGGGGGGGGGCTCTGGGGCTGGTTGAAAGGGTGACGTCACGGCGCGGGTGGTGCCACAAGCGTCTGTTTGGGGCTCGTGCGGCGGTGACGTTGCAGTATAATAAAAGCGCATAGGTGGAAAAATGGATAAAGGAATATTATATATACTTTTAGGGTTATGAGATTGAGATATGGTTATGTGCAGTGTGTGTGTGTGTGATAAGTCAAACTCATGAGGGATTTCCATGGAATTTTAACCCAATGTGGGTCTTGGGCCTATGAAGAACTGGACTAAAAATAGTTGTCTGTGTGTATTCGCCTGACGATAGTCTCTCGTGCTGTTCAGGGTGAAATTCTCCCTCGCCAAGCCTGAGATAGGCCTGGGTTTCTTCCAGGTACTCTGGTTTCCTCCCGCTGTCCAAAAGCATGCGCGTTAAGCTAACCGGCTGTTCCAAATTGCTCCGAGGTGTGAATGAGCGTTAACGGTTTTGTGTGTGTGTGTGCGTGTTGGTCTTGCGATGGACTGGTGAGCTGTTCAGGGTGTACCCTTCCTTTGGTCAATGTCACCTGAGATAGGCTGTAGCATCGCCATGACCGTAATAAGATTAAACGCTTTAGCAAGGAGTGAGTGAGTAGAGATACACTCCGGAAAGTATAAAGCTGTCCCTGGAGGGTACAGGGGGCCTTTAGGCATTAGAGGAATGATTTAGGAAAAATGTTTAACTGGTGAGGGTTCAGGTCACCCAGTGCGATCCAGATGGGCGGAGTGGTGGTGTAGTGGTTAGTACGTCCGCCTCAAAGCAAGAAGGTCCTGGGTTTGAGTCCCGGGCGAGCGTGTTTCTTTGTGGGGTTTGCATGTTCTCCCCGTGCTCGCATGGGATTCCTCCAACTACCTGGCTTTTCAGAATTGCCCCTAGGAGTGAATGTGGGTGTGAATTTTTTGTGTTCGCGATGCAATGATTTGGTTCAGGGTGTACCCTGCCTTCGCCCAGTGTCGGCAGAGATGGGCTCCATCCTTCCTGCAACCTGAATGGGATTAAGGGTTTTGAAGGATATTTTTAACAATGCGCGATTGGGTAAGAAAGAAGAAATCACCCAGAATTTGCCAGGTTGAAAAAATACAGAGCTAAAAAATTACTGTGGTACAGGCCACAAGAGGGCACCGTAATTCTACATCATCTGCCATTATAACTCGTGTTAAGATGCACTACCTTGGTGGAGGTCTGCACTCGCTGAATGCATCTCTGGGTTTTCCTTATTTTTAGTAGCTGTAGTCTATATATATTTTTTTTACTTATATGATTTATTAGCCTTAACTGTTGGGAAACATGAATTGCATGGCAATATGTCAAACATGACATTTAAATAATTATAAATAATGAATAAGTTGAGATGTCATAATTGATCACATACAGAAATAATCAAATACATAAATGATGGAAGATTAACCCATGATTTCAGTCTTCAATTTTCATTCATTTTCTAAGCCACTTAATCCCAATTAGGGTCTCGGGGGACACTCGCGCCCAACTCAACCTACTCATGGCGAGGGCAGGGTACACCCCAGACAGCTGAAATTTATTTATTTTTTAACCAACGTCTTAAATCCATGAGGGAAAAACAACCCCTCCATTAAGTCCGAAACTTTCAACAGGGTTAAGGTCAGGACTCTGGGTTGCCCATACATGTGTGAAAATGATTCCTCGTGCTCCCTGAACCACTCTTTCATTATTTGAGTCCTATTTAATATCCATACCATTAGGGAACAAAAAGTCCATTGATGTGATAACTTGCTCATTCAGTACATTCAGATCATCAGCTGACCTCATTTTATTGCCACATTAATGTTGCTGGGCCTTGACCTGACCAACCGGGGCAACAACGCCATGGAGATTACATGCTGTGATAAAGGCTGAACGCACTCCATGAAAATATTAGCATGCAACCTTCTTTTTTTGGCCAAGCAGTGTAGGACCTCAAAAGAATCTCATAAGGGATAAAGTGAAGTACCACAGATCAATCTCAGTATAGATCCGAAGTGGACAAAAGTGGAAAGAATCCATAACCATAACGTGTACACAAGGACACAACACCGTATGAATCATCAAAATAGATGTTTATTGTAACTCAGTTGTCTGTGACTTTTTAACCACACAGGCACTTTGGGCAGTGCTTCCATCAGCATGTGAGAAACACACCTTTACACAAACGTGTGCCACACCATCTGCCTCCATGCTGCAGTTTTCATTTAAACCAGCATCTTGAGGTGCAGGAAGGAAAAACAGATTCAAGTGTGAAAACAAAACACTTTGGTATTTGGTACAAAAATGACAATCAGAACATTCATTTATCCAGAGCATTTCACTGCAAGAGAAGATTTCTGATGTTCCAAACACCTTTTTTTTTAATTCAATTTTATCTAAAATTCCATGTTGATTTAATTCTATAATTTTGCCTAAGAATTCATGCGGAGCCTGAGCATACTCTGGAATTATCCGTGGGCTATCATTTTTTTTTTTTGGTTTGATACAGTTTATGACTGATGATTAATGATTATTTATTTTGGTATCGTTGGGCTGCGTCTCCTTGACCAGCGTGTGATGAAGGAAAAGGGACGCTGTTAATAGGATCCTACATCCTCATCCTGCACGAGAACCCAACATCATTGGAATCTCCAACGCCGACGAGGAATTACACTATGATAGAGCTGATGGGAGCAGAGTTTAAGAGCTATGCTAGAACAAAACTTCAGTCCTTCTGACTTATTGCTGGTTTTGTGTTTTCTAGGCTCTAACACACCTGGCCAGACTCTTGCGAGTTCCATGCAGCAAAGCTTGCAGAGCAGCCAGATGGGGAGGGGGGTACGGACATGTGCCGTTATTACGACAGTGGTTCCAGTTTACTGTTTACACACAAAAGCACACACACACACACACTTTACATTTCGTCATCAGACTTGGATTCTATACAATATCAAATTCAGAGAGCACATTCATATAAAACAATCGACCTCCAAGTGTGATTCATGAGAAAGGAACCATTTGATTGATTGAGCGCAACCGTTACTCAAACCGTCAGATAGCGTTAAAGAGGGTTGTTTAAGGAATGAGTCAGAAAGTGCAAGAGGGAAAACTAAACCAAGGAATATGGTGGCGGGGGTAGAAAAAAAAAAAAATCATGAAGAAGGGAAATCATAAAAAACTGGTAATGAGACAAGACAGACAGGGGGGGAGGGAGAGAGAGAGAGAGAGCATAACGCCGGTCAGTAGAAGACCACGCTGGATTTTCCACCAGGTGGGTTGAGCACTCTGTTGTGTGAGCGTGGCCGAGGTCCGAGGCGCGGCTCGTGGTCCTTCTCCGACGGCTGCATGGGGGACGGACCAGCATCCTGGCTGGCTGTGGATTCCGGTGGAGAGGCTTCTTTTGTAGGGGTGGCCTGAGGAGAGACGGCTACTTCCTTCTTCACCTCCTCGGCTGCCTTTGGCTGAGGCGCTGAGACGGAGAGAAAACTGATTAACAAGCTTCTCTTCTGAATAGGTGAAGGCACGCTGAATTCAAGAAACACTCTCCGGTCTCGCTCTAATGCACCTGGAGCTCACGTGGGTGGTTCCCTGCACTAAACCTGTTTAGGCTGCACTTATCAGAAACATGCTCGCCAGGACATGCTTTTGCGTTGATTTATCTAGATAAGATTCAAGACTAAATAAATAAAGAATCCAGTTTAACTGGAAAATGGAGGAAAATCAAGAGTCATCCGGAGATGACACATTCCCCCGAGCCGGACCCTTATATATATCTGAAAATATCAATTGCACACATCCTAAAGCATCAAAAGGTTAAAACAACACTGTCTAGTAGAAATAACTGCAAAGTTTTATATAGAAATCTCAGGCGGTTTCTGAATCTTGGGTCGGAAATGAAATGATTTCAGACGGACGGACATACCGATGACCCCACCCCAGGGCGTGAGTCAAGTTACAAATGTGACCCTCCAGCACAAAACCAGTCGGGACTCGCGTGACCCAGGAAAGCGTTAGAATGGCACCAGTAGAGGGTGGCTCATAGAATAAAGTCATCCTTCACTTCCCACTTCCTACTTGAAGGCCGCTTATGTCCTAATGTCGCATGCTGTTAGCGGCTAGCGTGCACATGGTTTGGGAGTTCAATTTAAAACTAGTTTTAGAGTGTGCAACACACTGTATGAAATGATCATCTAACAGTTATGTACACTCTAAAACTGGTTTAGAAACCCTCAACAACCCCATGTGCACGCTAGCTGCTAGCAGCGTGCGACATTAGGACATAAGCGGCCTGCAAGAAGAAAGTGGGAAATGAATGATGTTATTCTATGAGCCCCCCTCTACTGGTGCCATTCTAACGCTTACCTGGGTCACGCGAGTTCTGACTGGTTTTGTGCTGGAGGGTCACAAACAGTTTTCGGTTTCTGGCTTGGAACCCCAATGGAAACCAGCACCCATATTTTTACATGTTAAATTGGTCTTTAGACTGTGGGAGGAAACCGGAGTACCCGGAGTAAACCCACGCAGGCCTGTGGGAGAACATGCAAACCCCAGAGACCTACACCACTACACCACCTTGCCCCCTCGGGGATAAAGAGCCCAGCTTTATTTTTAACCGGAGTTTTAACCGAATTCAACACCTGCCTTCTTACATTCATTGTGAACATCTGACGTAAACAAGTGCTGGTTGTTTTCTCAGTACAGCGTTGTGTTAAAAATCCTTGTATCACATCACAGGAACGATACAGACGCTGTGAAATGGAATAAAACTTGTTTTTATTCTTTCTGGATGTTTGTAGGGGTCTCTTACCTGGTGCTTCCACTACAACAGCTGAACCCAAACTGATGTTATCCTGTAAAAAGTGAACAGGACGTCGTTAGTAAACAGAAGCTCTTTCATTTACTTCCACTCGACCTGGATTTAAATGACACGTGCCGTCCAGTCGTGGTTTATGTAATGACAAATACGGGTTGGATTTATTAAACTGACATATGACTTCAAAACAAGACGAATCAGAATCATCATACCCTCATTTACTCATCCCTTATTTACATATACACAAGACACACCCCAATTTACCTTCCTGTACATTTACTTCACAGAAAATGCCCCAAAGTATATGCATCGGGGGTGTTGGGCGCCGTTGGGGGCGCTGTGGATTTTGGACCCATGAACTGAGCAAGGCCTGTAGCCTGCCGGTCTGAAATGTCATATTTGGTTTTCCATAAATCTTATGCAAATTGCTGGACTTCCCGATCATATACTGAAATTAAATATTGATCTTTAACTGCATCAGAAAGTTTAATATCTTTGGAATGATGATCATATTTCCTTTATTTAGGGACATTTGTAATCCAGAATTGAAAAACTGTCCAATGAAGTTATCACGCATGAAATATATATTAAAATTGTTAACGATTATACCTATCGAACAGCAAGTGTAAGATTCACTGCAGCATTTGATTACTGGATGCTTTATGTGCCTATTCTACGAGTAGTTTATTCACTGAAGTGAGTGTAAGATTTTATTTCCGGCCCATTCCACTCCGTACAAGGACCTTGAAAAGGAAACAAAATGTCAAGGATCGCAATACAGAAGTAAACGAATTTTGGTGATCTCTACACTGACCTGGGAAGATTCGGAAACATAGACTTTATGTGAAAACCCTCTTCATATACACTATTATTTTCACACGTTTTTTCAAACGTTCAGTTTCATGTCTGACTGGTAAAGAGCCAACATTAGAGTCTCCTTCCATAAATGTTAAATAAACCACCTGGGTGAATCCCCCTGAGTGGCATGTCGACAAGGTGTGCCACTATCACCCTAGACATCGCGAGCTCGGATTCAGGTTGATGCATGCGGCCATCTGTGGTTGGGAGTAAATGGGAGCTGATTGGCTGGCTCTCAAGGCAGGAAGGGAAGGCATACGCTCACTTCCCTGTCACACAAAGCGATCACTATCCAATCATGGGCGTCTGTGAGCTCATGCCTACAAGGGTGCGGATTGCGCTTTACCTTTGCTGGAGTGTTACACCCCCCCTGAACAGGCATATGTTAATTGTCAGTCTGGAGCCATTTGTCACTAACCCCGGAAAATATAAATGCTCTCCTTAGGCTATTGTTTTCATACCATTTTCATAAAGTTCGACATCCGTACTAAAACACTGGTCTGGTGTCTGTCTTGGTCACAAACTACCACCAGTGTCATGGCAACCGTACATCATTTCAGAAACTCACAACATTAAACCCGGCATTTCCAAATTCATGCACCTCAGAGAGAGTTTTAGAAAAGAATCACTTTCAGTGACGTTAAACTACGCCCTAGTGGACCGCAGCATGCGCTTACTAGAGCGAAGTACATGCAGACCTCCCTCTGTCTCACAGTAATCGCACACTGCACCCGCATGGCGTGCATTTAACCTCTTGACACCTTAAAGACAGACCAGAGAGTCTCCCATTACACCTTGCCCCATGTGACTAACGACTCGCGCTGTGGCATGCCGGGGCAACATCTTGCGAACAATTTATGTGCAAATCAAGTTGGATTTTATTGTCATGGCATCCAAGCAATAAACATGGAAACTGTCTGTACATCAGTTCTGAATCATTTTAAACATTAACCCACCTTAGGTTTGTTGGGATGGCTTTTTACTGAAGGCAGATCTGACCCTGGCCCTCCGAAGATGTTGCTGGTCACCCCACCCGGAGGCTGGGGTTTGTGTTTCGGGGAAGCAGATTCAGGCTCGGAGAAGATCCCACTGCTCTTCCCACCTTTAAGAGACGGAGAGGAAGTCGGCTGTGTTTATACTGAAATAACTGCCTGCGAAAAATACTTTAAAATCTTCCTTTCGCAAATTATTTTAAGTAATAATGAAATACATTCTAAGAAAGTAATACTGAGTAATATTGTGGGTGCATCCTGCAACTAAACAGGGACCCAAAAGACAAGACAATATTCAATAAAATAGTTACGAATGGAGCTAAAAGACGTTATTCTTTCATGACTCTCTGTCTCCAGATCAGAGCTCCAGAACTGTAGGACCAGGAAATACGACATATTTATTAAAAAAAAGACGACCGGGGAAAAGAAGCTAAAGGGGATTTCAGAGGGTGCCTCCGCCACACAGCATGGATAATTAAGCTAGTAGGTTCTATATAGGTACCAGTTTTAGTTACCCATGCGCTCATCTTATATGTCCTATAGTATGTGGATGTGATCAAATTTGCAAGGAAAAAACTCTCGTGTGAAGCATTTACAAGATGACGGAGGTTTCACCTTTCAAGGCGACTCAAGGTCAAAGGTAATTGATTTAAAAGTGCATATACGGTTTCCTATGAGTGTTACATAAAAGTCAAGGCATAGTCCAGCACCACTCGTGTCAAAGTTATGAGCTCTATCTAAAATAAATAACAACAAAATTCGGTGACCTTGCTCTTACCTTCACCTTTGACCTTGACATTCCAAAATCTAATCATGTCTTGGACTCAGATAGTGTAGTTTTATGACAATCAACACAGAATCAGAATTTTGATTTACAGGAACAAAACCAACAAAAACAAAAACGAGACCTTTCAAGGTCACTCAAGGTCAAAGCTAATTTTCTAATGTGAAAGCACCCCTCTGATTTCCTCTCTGCATTCCATAGTAAGGTGGTGATCCATCAGCACTCGTTTAACATTGCAAGCACGCTGTCATCAAAACTTTGTGACCAGGCTCTGACCTTGACTTCTGACACTACTAAGTCAAATAGTAGTGCCCCCACCAATTGCAATGGAAACCCACACACATGCACACTTCATTGTATAACGCTGTGTTTAAGGAGTCGATTAGGATTCGTTCTAAAACTAATATCCACACAGCATTCAAAAGTAAACCACACAAGCTATTTGAGTGTCAGAGCCACGTCTGAATTCCATTCCTCATCCCTCAGGGTGCGTACGCGCTAACTTCAGCGCTGACTCTTCCAGAACATACCACAGGATGACAGCTAATCAGAACACAGAGCCCTCAGCGCTTACAAGAGGACCACTTGAAGCCTAATGCTTGTTTGCTATCAGTCAGGTCACAGGGCTGGTCCAAATAATTCCGGAAACGTCCGTTATATAACCGTTAACCTGAATTGATTAGATGATTTCTATGGAGATTGCTGGAACTGACGGGATCAGGAATGACCTGCTAGAGCGGTGACATTCAGGGATTAAAGCAATTACTCAAACATGCTAATGATGGCGAAGGACAGAGCTGAAAGTTATGGGGGGGGGGTATGAACACACCCAGCTTGATTACAGTGGGGTGAGAATTTCACACCAGGAACTCAAAAAGACCTGGGAAGCACAGAGGGTACGGTAAAAAGGTTAAACCTGGAGGGTTGGAGCGTTTGGGGCCTCCCTGCGGTTCCTCTGGAGGGGCGAAAATTGTTGAAGCCATCTTGTTTGGTCGTCTTGAAGCGCCGCCATCGTCCTCATAACCACCAAAGATGTTGCTGCTGCCTCCACCGGGAGGTCGCAAAACCCTGCGAATACAAACCCATACTGACATTCAGGTAATATCATACCATTCCTCAAGCACTAAACCAGTCCAGCAGCATAAAATGAGCACCCATACGACCTGGAAGAGTTATTTACGCTGCTACTGATGGATAAAAGAGGGGCTCATTAGCACATTATAAGAAAATATTTAGTGACAGAGTGTTGTGATGAGCTTGATATGAAAAACTGGACCCCAAAGTCGATTATCTTTCGTCAGTCTCGGACACTGGTGAGGAACGGAAGTGCAGTGGTTAGCACGCCCACCTCACAGCACGAAAGTTCTGGGCTCGGGTGGTTCTGTATGGAGTTTGCACGTTCATGTGCTTGCGCGGGTTTCCTCCGGGTACTCCGGTTTCCTCTCACAGTCCGAAGACATGCACAACAGGCTAATCGGTTGCTCCAAATTGCCCCTAGGTGAAAGGTTGAGCATGTGTTGGCCCTGCAATTATCCTCAGCTTCGCCCAGTATCGGCTGTGATAGGCTCCAGCCTCACCGCAACCCTAACAGCTGAGTCTCGAACACTCTCCCACTGCTGGCCCCAGGAGTTTGTTTATTACACTATTGATTAGTATTAACCTGTTAAAAGCAGGCACAAGGGTCAGACATCCCGTTAGATTCAATCCATCATCACCTTCTGACCAATCAGAATGGAGAATTCAATAAAGTCGTTGTGTAATTGGTTAAATGTGGTTATTATGAGAAATGTGTAGCTGTACAAATGAATGCGCCCCCTTGCGTTCAAGTCACGTCACTGCAGCTTACAGAAAGGCGGTAAAGAAAGGTAATGATGTGTGAGACACAATAAAAAAAAAGTCCTGTATGATAGAGGTCAGGAGGAACTTGGTGACAATATTTAAACCGGACTTCATTTAGAATGCTCGTTTCGTCTATATTTTTAATTAATAAGTAGGTTTTTGTATAATAATAAGCGCGTGGCAGATAAAAAATGATTATAGTACACCAAAACTACACAAGAAATCTGTGTAACTTTGACATTTACCCACAGTAAGGGTCCGTTTATGTATTTTATAAATATTACTAACATTTAACATACATAATTCCCAGCATACATATTTTTATTGATGACAAATCGAAACAGGAACAATGAGTTGGTGCTAATTATACAGAAAGCGGGTGGTATTACTTCAGTTTAAGGACTACAGTCTCTACATCATATTGGTTCAAGATTTAATTACCAATAAAGCCTTTTAAAACAAAAATTTTGCATTTTAGATGACTTTTAAATTTTCTCTCAGGCTAATTACCGTAATTACATTACAAGGCGGGCAGAAAGCTAACCCAAAGTGAGCTAGCTTAACTAGCCAAGTTCCTGTTTGGGGTTTTCACTGAGGAGCTAAGCTAGTGAAGCTAGCGCACTCAGAATTTACTGAATTTACCTCGAACTCGGCTTTCCTCCTTCATCAAGACCCTGAAACGTGTGTGTCGAAGTCATTTTCGCGTATTTCCTTCCTTGAACACGACTCAAACAATCTTCACTAATCCGCTATGCGGAAACCGGTGACTCTGTAAAAAAAACGCAGCACTCACAAGTCAGCCACACACAAAAAAAACGTTAAGGATGTTACTGGCCACGCCCAGGAGGACGGGACACGTGTTTTGGAGTCAAACATACGGTTCTGGAAATGGACTGCATTTTAATTGGCTTAGGTGTTAATCAATCACTCGTTGCCGTGTCCTATTAGCTAGAATGAATTGTACGTCAAACCAGATTTGATCGCTGATTGGAT
>JAOUQZ010000024.1:20839124-20849261 GCA_028564935.1 Neosilurus hyrtlii | reverse complement strand
CTTAGCGCCAAGTACGTTTTGGATGCTGGTGATATTCCAAAAACTGTCCGCAACAATTTGGTGACATCAAAGTCCTGAATCATGAAGGGAAGATAAATCATACTGTGTTCAAAACATCCATGTATGATACTCGTACGAATGAACACTGATAGCGAATTTCCTGGGAATTTGTGTGCTTTCACAACGCAGTGGCTTGTATGTAAATAAAAGCGTTGAATTGTATTCTGGGAAGGGTGAGCTGGCTCCTTCCATCAAACATAAACATCAAATAATCGTCTTCTCACAGAAAACTAGCCTATCAGAGATCAGTATATACAACATGGGAACCATGCAGTCTGATTGGTTTGCTATTTGTAGGGAGATATATAGTGTGTGTGCGTGTGTGTGTGTGTGTTATCCACTCAGGATTACGCTTGAATAAAAATGGTCTATCCTGGACATTTAAGGCCCTCATTTTATTATAAAAAAAAAAAAAAAAAAGACAATACAATTAGAAAAGTGAACTATCAAGATCTTGTTTTAGTTTGCTGTTCTTTTGTTGGCTTGTACTACGTACTTCAACTATGAATGAATTTAAAAACATGCTGCTGTGGAGCGCAGTTTCCTTCAGACACTTTTACACAACGCTTATGCTGTGTGTGCAGAGCTTACCTGAAAATAAGTTAAAAAAATAAAAATCTAAAAATCTTGATTTATTTTGTTTACTAAAATAATTCTTCTTCTCGGGCTGGGTGGATGCCCCAGGACTTGAATGCTAACCTATATTTTTACACCCATTGTTCTCTTTGTAACCCTTTTCTATATTAAATAATTTAGTCTAGCAAACAATGACCTCATAACTCTTCGTCGGCTTTAAAATGTGTTACTGTTGTCCCTTTTATTAGCAAACCTAAATACGGCATGTCATGATGAGTGCATTATTAAAGTGTCTTGAATTATAATTTGTTATTTGAAACCTGTAATTACAATAATTGGCCCTTGCAGTGTGTTGATTACATGTCACTTTTTTTAAAATCCCTCTCCCCCCCTTTTAATTTCTTGCTCCCTTTCTCCTCATTTCCTGTCTCAGCATGGGAAGGACTTTGAGGCCATACAGAATAACATCGCTCTGAAATATAAGAAAAAGGGCAAACCCGCGAGCATGGTGAAGAACAAGGAGCAGGTTCGCCACTTCTACTACAGAACCTGGCACAAGATCTCCAAACACATTGATTTTAATAACGGTAAAATAACTAAAAGCTCCGTACACCCATGTTTTGAACCTTCTGGTGTTAAGCGGGGAGAAGTCGTTACTTTTAGATGATGTGTTCTCATGCTGTTTTCCCCTCCCGTCGTCAGCGTATTCCCGCGTGCTGAAGAAATCCTCGCAGGAGCTCTATGGGCTCATATGCTACGCTGAGCTCAGGAAGAAGGTCGGAGGCTGTGAGTACTACATTCTTTTTCTTCATCACTGAAGATGATTTTATGTTTGTAGTCACACATGGACAAATAGATTTAACATTCAGGAAAGAAGGAAAAACATTTTCATTGGATATGTACATCAAGAATAGATGATATCGTCTATGTATATTTAGAGCAAAAATCATATTCCGTGTCCAGCTCTGTGGAGACCCTTGAAAAGCTTCAGAATGTCTGCGGCAATGAAGCAGTGAGCCTCCAAGGGTGTTTGAGTAGCATTCAGGATTCCGAAGGGGCAGGATCTCGCCTGAGGAGGAGGATCTGATCTTCTTGCCATAGACCTGTTAAAGCGTTTGACGTTCATGTAGAAAGTGTGATGTTACTCAGGATACTGATACACGAGGGTAACTGTTGCACGTGTATCACCATGACATGCAGCCAAGGCGAGATTTTTTACTGAAGAGTTACTCTTAGAAGCCCCCCCCCCATTCTTGTTGTTTGATATGCATGCAAAGATGACAGGTGATTATTTTTTGGAATAAGGATCATAGGCTTGTAAAATATCTCTCCGATTGGAAGCATGCATTGGCACAGGTCATGGCTTTTTTGTTTGTTTTATTTAATTTTATTTCTTTTGTTTTGAGGTCTCTGAGAGCCGTACATGTAAGAAGAGGGTAATAAAAAATATAATTGGAGGGATGTGGCTGATTAAATTTTTTATCCTCTTGCTATTCAAAGCTAGCAAATTATTTATGATTTAAGACATTAAGTATTTGTCTTAGTTAATGTATTTGTGTATTATCAACCCATTACCTGGTAATCAGCTATTAACGCGTCTATGAACAGGTAGAGTATCTTTGGATATTTTGTCTCTGTGATGTAGCAATATAAGCAATTTCAGAACTGAATACATTTTTTTAATATTTTGCAAAATTGGTAGAATTTAGAAGAAAAAATAAACCACCTTTCAGGATACCAGGTGTCTCTTGCTATAATATTTAAAGGTTTGATTTAAAAAAAAAAAAAAAAAAAAACGTTCACTGGGGCACTGGTTCAGTAACAGCAATTAGAATAGAACAGGATAAGGCGAGAATTGAAATTTTTCGGTTGTGTTATTGATCACCTATCCATGAGACATGTGTAAATGCTGCTTCTTCACGGCTTGTTCTTTTCAGTGATGGATGACAAGAATGTGGCCAAGCTGAACGAGCTAATCATGCAAGGGTAAGGGTATTTATCTGTGTCTTGAGAGGATTAAAAAAAACAAAAACAAAAGTGATGGCGTAGCTGAATTGGGTTTGAGCTGACATTGTTTAACTCAGGTGTGTGTGTGTGTGTGTGTGTGTGTGTGTGTGTGTGTGTGTGTGTGTGTGTGTGTGTGTGTGTGGTTTTAGGGCCACCACGGTTCGCTCTAAAGGCAGGAACCTGAGGATCAAAGCCCCCATGTGTCGTGCTCTGAAGAAACTGTGCGACCCAGATGGTGTGTATGTGTAAAAGTGAAATGAGAGCAGTGTGTGTAAGTGTGTATTCAGCTGGGAAGTGTGTACGAGATGAGTGTGTAGTGTTCCCTGGGAGAAGGGTAGTGGCTTATTAAAAAACTTGTGTAAGTAGGGTGAATTCTGATTGACTCGGAGGAGGTACAGATATGGTGCTCTGTAAATGTATTTATTTATTTATTTTTTGCTGCCTTGTACATCTCAGGAGTGAGCGATGAGGAGGACCAGAAGCCAGTTCGGTTGCCACCGAAAGTTGCTGTGGAGCTGCAGCCACGTAGTAACCACTCATGGACTCGGGTTCAGACTTTGGCCCATAATCCTCGTCTCAGGTTAGTCTCAGCTGCCACACGCAGTTTTCTAGCCCACTCCTGAATAACACACTTAAATGGCACCCACACTGGAAGCGACACATGCGAATCGCGCTCGTGGCCAGGTCGAGTTGCCTAGGTAACCCTTTTGTTTCCCGCTTACAAATGTTTGAGCGAGATCAGCTAGTTCCATACGGGAAGTATCTAGCTAGTTCACTAATAAATAGTTTATTATTATTATTATTATTTTTGCACTTGTTTTGAACTGAGAAGAGTTAAACATGCATAGATCTTTTTTTAGGGGCATATGTGGCTGAATAAATAAGTTAAGAAGCTCACAGACTAAGTAAGGAATATACAAGAATCAACAAGTGGGTGGTGTGGTGTGTCTTGTTTACAAAGCAGCGTTTGTGTTATTTCTCCGAAGTTGGATGTTTTCTGGTAATAGTATCGGTTTAATTCTTCTTGTAATACCAATTTGTTAAGCTTTTCTATTCAAATTACATTATTTAATTATGATTTATTAATTTATACAGTATATTTTCATTATCAGGTGGTTTTTACTTACATTTTTTGAAGTTGCAGTCTGCTAAAATTCATTTGATGGTTTGAAAAGGCTGCCACTGTGGTCCCTTTCACAGTCATGAGAATAGGATGTGGAAGTGTCAGTTCCAATAAGGCAAGATAATGGCAAAAATAACAGTATAGAGTTAAGACTAATAATGTACTAGTGAACTTTTGACATAAAAAAAATTTAACTTGGCACATCTACACATACTACATAACATTTACATCCATCATTCTAGCGTTCGCTCATATACGTGAACCCATGGTATAGAGCGCAGTGCATTTAAATGCACAGCACTTCTGTGTTTACAGCTTCTTCTATATGAGTCACGTCATACTTTCTGTAGTACAATGGTGCTTCATAAAATAAGCATAGCGTGTTTTAGTAGGTACGGACATAAGCTACGCACGCAGGCTTTTAAGTTTGGGTTTAAATCCACTTTAAGGATATTTTACACCAGAGTGGGTTGAGGGGATTTTTTTTTTCTTTCTCTGTAAATGTCTGGCTGACATGCCTCTTTCACTTCAGGTAGGATTCTATCATCACCAGTACAGCAGGTTGCACCAGAAGTGTTTTACAGCTGGGGGGAAAAAAAACAAGATGCGAGCGTATTTTTACACGAAACAGAGAATACAGAGTTACTGTCACTTACTCATTTCTTTCAGACCAGCTGCTTTGTGTTTGAACTGTTACTTCTCGCTGTTCTCTTGGTGACACCTCGCTCTCGCTTGCAGTGATTTTAAGCTTGTGATATGATCTGAAAGTCCAGATTTATTTCTTTATATATAGATTTGGTTTCTGTGATGTCTTGCTCTGTTCTTGTCGAATGGTTGATGATGTTTGCAATGTTTTGTTTTAGGATGGTCGTGGAGTTGCACAGGAAAGTGTCAAGTCTGATTGATTTCCTGAAGCAAAAGTGGGCTGTTCAGGACCAGCGAATTGTATCCTGTATGCATGTGTGTTTGTAATGAACGAGTGAGTGGGGAGTTTATTCAGGTTTTTGACCGTGGTGTTAAGAGCAATGCAGGTGTGAATCATTCTCAGATGACCTGTGAGCAACTTTATTCATGCGTCTATAAGTCATGAATAACGTCATGACAGATAAGTTCCTATAAAATATGGAGCCGCTGTTTCCCCTGTTTGTTTGGTTTGTTGTGCCTCTCACAGAGTACAAGATCTATGTGAAGTTTCCTACCCTTAACCTTAATGTGTCCAGCTTAAGAGCCTCGCAGAACAGGAGGCTCTAGAAGGCGTAGCTCTGCCTGGCGAGTCGGAAGATCTGTTCCTGTATCCGGCAGAAAGCAGCACAGTTACCGTGTTACCTGGAGTAGCACGTGTCGTTCACTCCAAGGCTTCCTGCACTGTGTACTGGCAGGAGACTGGGCGTGGTCGACCAGGTGTAAGAGACCTGCCAGCCGCCCAGATCCTAGGGATTCAGCCTGTCCGAGGGACAGGAAAACCCGGCAAGGTTGCCTGTGGAGGTGGTGAACTGAAAAAAGCTGATGGACAAGGACCTGAGAGTTCAGAAAGCAGCAACAGCACTCCTGGGACAGAGAGCACTTTAAACATGGTCCAGAACACTACCACTCCTTCCATCACTCCAACTTCCACAAATCCCCCTCCTTTCCCAGGACAGGAAAGCAGCGGGACGGGGATTGCTGATTCTTTGGGCACGTCACAGTTCCAGACGTGTACTGGTGCAGCGAGTAAAGACACTTTCAGTCCAGGAGAGCCCATCTTAACCGACCACGGCACAGAGACTCGTCCGGCAGGTGGTGCCACAGCAGATAGAGCTCTTCCCCCTCCTCCTCCTCCTCCTGAGCCCCAGGGCCGCGTGGAGGATACCGCCACGACCGGGCGCTCGTCACAGCAGATCCGTGAAGAGGGCTGGTGCTCACATGGCTCAGAAAACGTCACTCTGGCTGAACTCTACCTCATGATGGGCAAGCCTGGAAAGCTGCAGCTAGAGTATGAGTGGCAGCCCAAGCCCCGCCCTTCAGCCGCACCCACCACTCACAGCGTGCTTCGGTGTCTCTTGAGACTCGTCTCCTCAGAAGTCAACCCCAAACCCGTGCGTAATTATGCACTTAAGCATGCAGCTTGAATTTGTAAACACTGTGACATCTAGTGATTGTAAATATCATAAATCATACAATGTGTATTTTCTCTCTTTTACTTTTTTGGTCTCACCGTCACTATCGCAGGTATCAGACACTTGTTCAGTAGGGACATCCCCCATCAAGCTGGCTCAAGAGGATCAGTCTCTTACTCCTCCAGGCAAAACTCAGGCTGTGGGAACTCGCAGCCCCAACTGTGGGCGGCAGCAACACACAGCACGCGCCAAAATGCTGCCGAATACTGCCGGCTCAGGTACTGAGCATAAACACGAACCTGAGGGTTATTTGGACTGTTTCATGAATGTAATTCGTCATGCTTGGTATTTAAATGACAAAAAAATCCCTCCATTCACTAGCACCTCCTCGGATTATTGGCAGACCCGTTGCAATTTATTGGAATCTAGACGAGGGCGCTGTCCAAGTCATGCGCATGCTAATTTTGGTTGTTGTGTCTCCACAGGCGGCCGGAATCTACCCCGTTCTCTGTTGGTTTCTGGCAGTGATGGTGATGGGGGTGTGTTTGCTGTTCCAACAACACTGCCACCTAACAGCTCTCGTCACTTACGCATGTTTTCTCCTAATAAGGAGGCGGAGTTGGCATTCCGCCAGCAGCTGGACTCGATCAGTGTGAGTGCTCACGTGCTAAAATCTGATGTCACTAACAGAGCTAAACTAAGGATGTTCACTCCACATACCTCGTACACAGGTCCATTTCATTCGTTCATTCTCTAAGCCGCTTAATTCTAATTAGCCTTTCTTGGGCGACTCCATGTGAGGGCAGCTTGCTAGGCTATTGCAGGGCCAACACACCATTCACACTCTCACCTAGGGGCAATTTCGAGCAGCCAGTTGTCTCAGTGTGCATGTTTTTGGACTGTGGGAGGAAACTGGACTACCCGGAGGAAACCCACGCAAGCACAGGGAGAAAATGTAAAGTCCACACAGAAATGCCCCGAGCCCAGGAACCGAACTCAATCCTTCTTGCCGTGAGGCGGACATGCTAACCACTGCTCCACCGTGCTACCCCACTTTTATATTTTCACTCCACTAATAGTATCGTTTCTGTTTTAGTCGGATATTTTCCTCCACAAGCCAAGGAAAATAGGAAGAGGCCGTCCGCTGAGGAAGCCACTTGTTGTGCAGGTAACAACCACAGCCCATGACCTGGAAATAATCGAAACTGGGGCGACTTTATTAGAACTGTGTCTTATATTTAAAGTAAGTCATCTGCAGCCAAAATCAGTGTTGAGTTTTTTCTTTTGGTATTTTTTGTCTCTCTCTGTAGAGAACACTGTTACCTCGGACAACAGGCGACGCCTCCCAACATGTGTGCTCTTTCTCAATTCTCTCCAGCTCTTCAGCTACTGGTAATCCACATCACCATCAGCCGTCTGTACAAATACAATTAAATCGGATTTGGAAATCAAGAAAAAAAATCCCATTGGCTTCCTGTTTTTTGTTTTGATTTCCTTTTGTTCCTCCTCCAGGCACTGGTTCTTTTCGTCCAATCCAAAGCCGGCTCTCGTCGTCCCGACCCCTTGCACTCCAAGCTGCATCCGCTACGATACGCAGTGCTTCTTCTAATCAACTGTCCAGTAAGTCTGCTCTTGAATATGTTTGAAGTTATCTCATGATTGTACTTTTTATTTACGTTTTTTGATTCTCGTGCTTCAGGTGCAATTGACCTGGCAGCGAAGTCTGCAGGCATTATCCCAGGAAGCCCGTGTCGAGAAGTGGAGACCACGAGTATAGAGGCCCCGGCTCTGGAGTCAGACCTTTTGCCACCTCAGGCTGCCACGGAGTCAGCACCTTCCAACCCAGAGCCTGAACCCGAGCCCGACTCCGAGCCCAGTGCTGAACTCCTGCAGCAAGAATCCGAGGTGTGTATTGTTGTACTCAGTTGGACCACAATCTTGGTGAGGTATCAACTGTTGTGATCTAGCTATCATTTAGCAAAGAGGAGGTACACTCTGAACAGCTCGCAGGTCCACTGCAGGACAACACACACAAACATTCACACTCACACACCTAGAGAAATTTGGAAGCCAATTAGCCTAATGTGCATGTCTGAACTGTGGGAGGAAACTGGAGTTCCTGGAGAAAACCCACGCAGTCACGGGGTGAACATCAAACTCCACTAAGAAACGCCCTCTCCATGCCTGGGACATGAACCCAGGACCTTCTTGCTGTGAGGTGGACGTGCTAACCACTACACCACCATGCTGCCTGTTGTTTAAAAAAATGACAAATACAAAACTTAATGGTATTGTTGTCCCTACACCCCCCCCCCCTTTCATTTTTAGGGTTCTTTGCAGAACGGGGTCCCTCCACCCTCTCCAGGTGGTGGAGACTCCCTGTTGGCACCTCCGAGTGTTGCATCTCTGTTGGACATCTCACTCCCTGGCCCTCCAGACGAATCCCTTCCTCCTGGAGAGCCTCACACTCACATCAGCGACTCCATTATTGAGCTTGCCATCAGTTCTGCACACTATGGTGGGTGTGGGTGAATATCAAGGGTAGTACAGATAAACATGAAACAGAGGACAAGTTAAAGATGTGGTTTAAATGAACCCATGTTTTAAAATATGCACACAGTCTTGCTAAAAAGTTATGAGATGTATCTCAGGTGATACCTTTATTTCCTTGGCAAATTTTTAAGTTTAGCATCTCATTTAGTGTCTCTCTCTCTCGCTCTCTCTCTCTGTCTGTCTGTCTGTCTACCATTCATCCTTCCTTAGGTGAAGGATCAGCTCTTTCTCCCCCCAAGCTTAATGGGAGTGACCGGTCCAAGCTCGTCCCGTCCATCCCGGAAAGTCCCGTTCATAGCTGGATGCCGTCTCCTATGCATGATCCTCAGTGGTACCCCAATGACTCCACTGACTCGACTCTAGGCTGCCTGCTCTGTGAGCGACACATTAACATTTTTATATTATTTAATTTTAAGCAATAGTAAAGACAGACATCACTACATACCAGCACAAAGATATTAAATACTAGTGCAGCATTATGTACCGCTCAGGACCGACTTCACATTTGTGTTTATGCAAGTTTAAAAACCGGCTGTGGTATAGAACCCCACTACAGTTTAAAGTTATGTGATGCAAACTGAACCCCAACCATTACACCGATCCGTACACTAATGTAACTTCTGCTTTTGTTTCTTCTGTACAGCAAGTCTGGTGTCGCCAGATAAAACCCGAAGGATTGTCCTCCCCCCTGCAGGGCCTTCCAGTGGTACGGCCTTACTTGGACCCAGCCTTCTTGACAGTAACTCCCATGATTCCTTTCATGCAAGAGGCTTGCCTGATGTCGTTGAGGTGAGGGGCCTCACTGAATATTCAGCTTACAGCCTCAAATATAGTCAACTACTGATGTGTTAATAGTAGCTTATATTTAGGTAGCATGGTTATGAGAAATTTTTGTGAACAAGGATGAGTTTGCAGTCTTCACCTCCTCGTGAAATTCATTTGTTTGTTTGTTTGTGTGTTTGTTTTTGCGTTAAATCCTTGAATCTAAACACCCGGAGTAATTCCCAAAGCTCTGTCAGATCGAATGGACGCCGTTGCAGAATTTTCATGATTTGCCCTACACAGGAAGTAACGATCGACAAGCAGCCATACAAACTTAATAAAAGTCGAGCAATGCGAAGTGGGCAGGCACGGAGTTCACCTGAGCTGAACTTTCACACGATGTGATTTTGAACGATAACCACGAAACATTTTCCGTAGGGAAACAACAAACAAGTTTAATTGTTCCGCCCACATCAACATGGAAGGGCAGCGCATTATGTCAATTTTGTGTGCTTTACTCCCTGCTTGGATCCACATTTCTGAATCGGGTTGAGATTTCCCATGAGTACATATATGTTTGTGAGTGTATATATTTAATTATGAGTATATATTTCAAACCCAGTATCTTCTTGCAGTGTAAGACGTGCTAACTCCGACACCACTATGCAAAGCAACAGTCATATCAATGCAGTTACGAACGGATCAAGCCGACCCCCAGTCCGCATCAACAACCCTATTGTGAAATCAGCTTGAGGACTGGACTTCGACTTGCGTATTCGAACACATTCAAATTTTGGGTTTCAGTCCAGGCTTTCATTCAGGGGTTCCATTCTTTTATACAGCTAAACTTTGTGGAGTGTCTGGTTTATATGCCCTGTGAGTAGCTTGTTGCATCTGATCTGTGCTCTCTCTCTCTCTCTCTCTCTCTCTCTCTCTCTCTCTCTCTCTCTCTCTCTCTCT
>JAOUQZ010000024.1:20816779-20834837 GCA_028564935.1 Neosilurus hyrtlii | reverse complement strand
GGTCAGCTGGGATAGACTCCGGCCTCCCTGCGACCCTGATAGAATTAAGTGGTTCACCAAATGACAGTGATTACAAATAGTAATAATACATCCACTATAAAAAATGGTCATTGATAAACTTCTCTAATGCCATTTATGTAAATGAGGGGTGGAATTAACTGAAGATACATGAATCCAAATTTGATTGTTTAACAAAAATTACAAATCGGTGAATTGTGTGATGCTATGGTTGAGTTTGGGTTTGCGCATGCGCTGTAAGGATGTCCTAAATAGCGCCGCCCACACGACACATTCCTATTGGCCAGTGGAGACCACGCCCCCTCACCACTTCCGTGTTTCTCACATGGGACTTGGTTTCAGGTCAGTAACAAATAAAACTGATATATTTACCTGCCTTATGTTTTAGATAGTTTTCCACATGGTTCTAGTGAAAGCGTCAGTTAGTATATTAGTGTTACTTCTTTTAAATCTAGTAGAACAAGAGTACTTTAATATAAATATATAATCGAGTTGGTTTATTGTAAACAGACTGAATCGATTATAAACAGGGATGTTATAAGCACATACTCATATACTGTGTACATTTAACTCAGCACTGAATATACACAGGAACAGGAGCTCATGTTTCTCTTCTCAGCACTACCTGAGTAAAATAAAATGTATGAATGAACCATCTGAACAGAGGATACTGTAGATACTTTATATTTCTAATGTTACACACATTCACTCAATTCTATTAGGGTCGCAGGGAAGCTGGAGCCTATCTCAGCCGACACTGGGTGTAGGCGAGGTACACCCTGAACCCTCACTGCAGGGCCAACACTCACAACCGTTCGCACTCTTTGGACTGTGGGAGAAAAACCAGAGTACCTGGAGGAAACCCACACAAGCACAGGAAGAACATGCACAACCCCACACAGAAACGCCGACGCTGAGCGTGGGATTCGAACCCATAGATGTCTAACCGCTAAAACAAGGAATGTTCATGGGAAGGGATCTCAAACATCTCTGCACCAAGGGAGTTTATTCAGTGTAAAATGATAGTTACTAGTGACAACCGTGGAAAATCCATGTGGTAATGTTATAGCACATCTTTAAACATATGTTGTTGTTATGAGAGGTAAACATGTATACGAACCGGGAAATAGATATTATGGGCATGGAACCTGAAAATCTACCCCATTATCTATTTTTAATATTTGTACAAAGATATAATAATAACAGTTCTATACTATTATCAGCCTATTTTACAGAGCCTTTACTGGTATGAAATCTGAACATCTACCCCTATTACTGCTCAGCATGAAATCATGCTATTTGTAGAAAAAATGTATAAAGTAACAGTTCTATTGTTATCAGGCTGTTTCAGAGAGCGACTCACACCATAACCATAACATGATTGAAGATGACCCAAATAAATTGCTAACACCAACAGTAAGATCGGACTTGATGGCTTGGCTTTATTATAGCCCAATGATAACACCAGCTGTTAATTTATGTGTTAATTGGAAACAGTGGCAACCGACATTACGTAGGGACACGCTTATTGAGAGGAATATTTACATGTCCAAAATCGAAGTACGATAATAGTAGGGCCTATTAACTGTGCAAAGTGAATTTATTTTGGCACACACAACAATGACCGTGAAAGGTGTGGCTAGCCCTGTTACACATATATAACATATAAGCACATACACTAATGCACACAGTGCAAAGCAAAGTTTGCCAGAGTTACACAGGTCATTGGGTGCTCTTGGCAAATCGTGAAAAGCCAGTGCTGTAATAAATGGCAGGACAAACAGAGAGGTCACGGCAGCCAGTTTTAAAAATGAAAATTTATGAAAATGAATAAAACCAATCGCAAAACAAGCATAAAAGTGAAAAATTATATGTTTCGTGTGAGGTCATGGTCAAGTGTGACCTGGTTTTGTGATCGCTAAAGGGGTAAACTTTTCGTTTATACTCCGTATTAATATATATAAATAATAATAATAATAATGTTCCTAAAGAACGAACATTCCCTAATTTAATGAACATTCAACAAATCGATTTAATAAATTTAGTTGAGCTAATGTAAATATGCATCATGATTTTCTTTGTTTTGTTTCATCTGTTCACTCATATTGTGTGGATTTGAAATATTTCTTATTTTAAAATGTCAACAAACTCTTCAGGAGCCTCACAGTTGGAACAGCACTGCTGTATGTGAAGCTCATCAATAGTTTATAACTTCAACCTACAATTTTTTGATATAGATAAATAAAGGAAGATAAGTGATATGGAAAATGTTGTGTGTGTGTGTGTGTGTGTGTGTAGGCGAATGGAGCGTTTATCAGGCGTAGGTGTGGGGTCACTGGCTGTAGGTGCAGTTGGTTTGCTGTTGTTATTGCGGATGATCCACAGAGCCAAACAAAAGAAGGTTCTCCAGGATAAAGTGGTGGTAATCACTGGAGCCAGTTCTGGCTTGGGCAAAGGTAATGAATATAAAACCTAAACAGTGGAGCATGGCTAATTATGCATGCGTACATACATCTACAAATAAAAAGTCCAGGATTATCAGCATATTATCTACAATTTCTAAAATAGGGATACAAAAATATTCTAGTTGAAAGAGTGGATTAACTATTCGGCAACAATTCTCTCTAACCTTGTTGGACGTTATCCATGCTGGTATTCTCTCCATGGGAGTGCAGGCCACTCAGATACTCGTTCAGTCCCTTGTTATCCCAAGGCTAGACTACCGCAACTCGATCATATCAGATCTGCCTCTGAGCCCCATTAGACCTCTGCAGCTGAACCAGAATGCAGCAGCACGGCCATGGCTTGTTTTCAATATTTCCAAATTCTTCCACACCTCTTCACTGCTATGTTATCTGCACTGGCTTCCTGTAGCTGTTCGCATTAGAATTAAAACTACAAAGCCAAAAGTGGACTTACACCCTCATGCCTCTAAGCACCTTACACTGCACCACATTCTCTCCAATCCTCCAGCATTGCTCAACTCCTATCAAGGGATCAGGAAAACGTGCATCTGAAATCTTTTCTGTTCTAGCACCGAGATGCTGGAACGAACTTCGTCTAGATGTCTGGGCAGCTGGGTCACTGGGTGTCTTCAAACAACCTTTTTCGGAAGTACTTAGTACTGTGAAAGAAACCACAACAACCTCTGCTTAATGAGTTTTGACTGATGGTATACTTAGCCTGTGTCTGAGTGAACCAGCATCAGAATGTATTCACTCATAGTAAATTAAAAGCACTTCTCTAAGTCGCTTTGGAAGGGCGTCTGCCAAATGCCATAAATGCAAAATGTAGTAATAAAAATTTAAAGGTGCTAATAATTTTGTGCATCACGTTATAGGACTAAACATTCATTATGTTTGATTTCTCCTTTCCTCAGAATGTGCGCGAGCGTTTCATGCTGCTGGAGCTCGGCTTATCCTGTGTGGACGTGACCAGAAGAGACTACAAGAGGTCGTAGAGGAGTTAAGGGTTAAAACAGATGGCAAGATAAAGGTCCATGGACAGTCTCACACTCTCTGAAAGTCTCAACTTATAGAAAATGCTGACAGCTGATTATTGTGTCTTTTGTTTGTCTGGTCAGACGTATATGCCCTGCACAGTGACCTTTGACCTCTCTGACACTGAGGCGGTCTCCAGGGCAGCAGTGGAGATTCTGACATGCCATGGTCATGTGGATGTCCTTGTTAACAACGCAGGCATTAGCTACCGCGGTTCCATCCTGGACACACACATCTCTGTGCAGAAGAATGTCATGGACACAAATTACTTTGGTCCTGTCGCTCTAACACAAGGTGACAGATGCAGAATACATGCATATTGTCCTGCATAGCATTATACATGCATTATGTCAGAGGGGCATATTTGTGCAGTAGCAGAAACTACAAGTAACTTCAACCCAAAGGATAGTATTGGTGTGAGAAAAACTGCAAATGTAAACATTGTAACACTGACAGAATTCCTAACACTAACATCATAATAGTATTAGAGAGGAAAGGAAAGCAGCAGTCCCAAAATGTATGATGTTTAAACGATCATGAGCATGATATAAGAGCATGTCCAAACTTTTCAGAAATAGTTCGAAAGATGTTGCAAGGTAGCACATGCATGTCCATTGTCACGTTTTAAAAATGCTTTAAAAATTAAACCAGAAAAATATTGTTTTCATTTGCTTTTTTATGTTACCATGAAGTATATACTAATACAGTTATTTACCTCAGGCTTGGTGAATATCACTGAATTTTCCTAATTGACGTACCGTCTCAGGGACTATTTAGAGATATCCACCTCACCTTTGGTAAATAATTGTTATTTACAACTCTTCTTAGTTCTCCCTGGTTTCCTTTCTTCTTCCTAGCAATTCTTCCCTCCATGGTGGAACGAGGTGCTGGACATATAGTCGTCATCAGCAGCGTGCAGGGAAAGATCGCCATTCCCTACAGATGTGCTTGTGAGTATACACTTATACCCTATCCTTGTATTGCCCGTTTTAAAAAATATGGACTAATCAGTAATGGATTGCGAGATCAGATCTTGATCAGGGCCAAGTTTCAGATCTGTGATGTCAGAGGGTGGATGCGAAGTATTTTGCATCCTGAGAAGCTTTTCTGCTCACTACATTTGTAAAGCATGTTTTCAAGTTACTATAAGCCTTGTATCTATTGTATTCTTTGAGTTACTTTAGGCTTTTTGTCTGTAGTATTATTTGAATTACTGTATGTGATGTGTCTATAGTATTGTTTAAGTTACTACACACTGTCTAGGATGATTTAAGTAACTATAGTCATGATGTCCATAGTATTATTTAAGTTACTCTAGGCTTTGTGTCCATAGTATTATTTGAGTTACTCTAGGCTTTGTGTCCATAGTATCATTTGAGTTACTCTAAGCTTTGTGTCCATAGATTTATTTAAGTTTCTATAGATGTTGTGTCTTAAGTATTATTCAAACTACTATAGGCTTTGTGTCTATAGTATTATCTGTGTTACTTTAGGCTTTGTGTCTATAGTATTATCCGTGTTACTTAAGGCTTTGTTTCTATAGCAGTATTTGAGTTACTATAGGCACTGTATTTATAGTATTTTTTGAGTTATATAGGCTTTGTGTTTATAGTATTATTTGAGTTAATATAGGCATTGTGGTTACTGTAATATTTGAGTCACTATAGGCTTTGTATCTATAGTATTATTTGAGTTAGCATAGATTTTGTGTTTTATAGTATTATTTGAGTTGCTATAGGCATTGTGTCTACTGTAATATTTGAGTCATCATAGGCTTTGTGTTCATAGTATTATTTGAGTTATTATAGGCATTGTGGTTACTGTAATATTTGAGTCACTATAGGCTTTGTATCTATAGTATTATTTGAGTTAGCATAGATTTTGTGTTTTATAGTATTATTTGAGTTACTATAGGCATTGTGTCTACTGTAATATTTGAGTTCGCATAGGTTTTGTGTCTATAGTGTTATTTGAGTTACTATATATAGGCACTGTATTTATAGTATTTTTACTATAGTGATATCCAAATATGTGCTAACCACATGTAGATGCACTCATGGCACATTTAAAACAGATCATTTTGTTTGAACTACCATTGATTTTTATAGGGTTTTTTGTGCATAATAAGTGCAAAAAAAAGGACTTTTGTTGTTTGTTGGTGTAGGTTTGCAGCAATTAATATTAGGTAGTTCACAGATATTTATTTACTGAGTTATTGCACATTTCAGGGTTTTAAATAATGTACACATGAACATTAATGCATTTTAGATGCAGCCTCAAAGCATGCGACACAGGCGTACTTTGATTGCCTACGGGCAGAGGTGGAAAGATTCGGCCTACATGTGTCAGTCATCAGCCCTGGGTACATTCAAACTAACCTGTCACTCAATGCTCTTACTGGAGACGGATCCAAATATGGAGGTGAGTGTGTGTATGTTTGAAAGATATGAGAAACTAAGACGGTTCTATTCTTCACTTTATTTTCTTGAATCTTGTGCTTTAAGAAGAAAATCTGAGTAATGAGGATGTGCTTCGGGCTGAATTCTATTAATTCACTTGTTTGTAAGACGTAATGAACAGATGTTTGTTTGGTAAACTAATGAGAGAAAGTGAACAAGTCTGTAATGAGGAGTAAATGAGCAGAAGTTTTTTCCACTTTTGAACACTTCTGTAAACTTTTCTTCTGTCAGCGGTGGCACATGCGTGTATGAGTTTTAATAGATGCAAGACGTATTGAATAAAACAAGAGAAGTATACTGGTTTAGGAATATCAACAAGGTGGTACAGAACAGTTTCACCTCACTAACAATAACACACTTTTTTATCTGTTGAAATGTTAGTTCCATATAAAACGTTACTTCCTGTTGTCACTCATCTATGAACAGTCACTGTTTTTTGTTATTGTTGAGGCATGTATTAGTAGTGTAGCGAAATTCTGGGAATTTCCAAAGTTGGAAACTTACCAAGGGAATTATTAGGAATAAACTGAAAAATTTGCAGGTTAATAACACGTAACTCAATTTTAGGTTTAAAAAATATCTTGCAGCATAATATTGATTAAAACAACCAGATTTAAGGCTCCGCATCAACAAGGCGTGCAACTGCCATGTTGGAAATCACAGGTTTGAATTCAGGTTGATGCTGCAGCCATCCATGACCTGATCCATGGGAACTAATGTCCGTGCTCTCACAGGAGGGCGGGATGGCGTGAGCTCACCTTCCTGTCACTTACAGCAATCACCAGCCAGTCATGGGTGTCTGTGAGCTCACAAATGGGTGGATAGCGATTTCCCTCTCTATATGTTAGGCCGCCCCCAAAAGTGCATGCATAGCAGTTCGTAAAGATGGACGGAGCATGTGCATGCTTACGCCCTTCTGTGGTCGTATGTGTTAGGGAGGCAATGCTTGACGGGTGGGAATCAGATACAACCATACAACCAAATAAAAAACAAAAAGGGGGGGGTTGTTCACATTTAATGGAAATTCCTTTGATGTATTGCACATAAATTACTATTTTTTTTCATTGTAATCACTGATGTTTGAGTCCATCAGTTTGTGTATGAACAAAATTCTGACCCCAGCCAAACATGGATTGTCACCAAACTACCCTACCTGAGTCCAAGAGTTGACTGGATATTGGAATGTGAATGAGAGTTGAGTTTTTTTCACAAATTTAGTCACATCCATGTACTATAGAATATATCATAAGAAGAGCACACGGGTGTAAATTAAAGTCAGTACCCATATAGAGCCTTTTGCTCCCTTATTCATGCTACCTTATTAGTGTGGTGGAGGTACCTCACACTCAAACACCTAACACACACTGTGTGGTGGAGGTACCTCACACTCAAAAATTGTGACTCTAGTTTAAAATTTGTGTTAGATATGTTTGCATGCATGTCTGCTTATGACTGTTTGTTTATATATGATACATTCCCATATGTTCTCATTAGTTCCCATGAAAATTCCCTTTTTGGAATATTGGCAAAATTGCCCGGCGTAAGATAAGTGAAAATGTTCTGGAAGTTTTCAGGCACTTTGCAATCATACTTATTGGTAGCTGGATCAAACCCACCTCATCTTAGGTTATTTTCTTACAATAGAGTTCTATGATTTTCCACTCGTAAAATTAATAAAAATATTCTCTGAGCTTCAAAATTGGACTGCTTACTTCGTCAAATAAGTAAAATCTGACCTTCAACCTGTTATTATTTGTGCAATAATTTTTTTTTTTTAATATATCCAGACATAACTTTTTTTTTTTTCTCTCTCTCTCTCTTTCAATAACTCCATATTTTCTATCTCTTTCAATACCTCCTGATCTGGACCTCAACAGTGCCTACAGTGGCACCTTAAACATTTACAGCACCTTGAATGCCCTTGCATTATTGTTGTCTTGTTGCTTTTTAGTGATGGATAAGACCACAGCAACTGGACGGGACCCAGTGGACGTAGCTCACGCTGTTCTGAAGGCTGTCATTTACAGACAGAAAGATGTTTTATTAGTTGGGCCACTGCCTGCTCTTGCGGTGTACCTCCGCACTCTCTGGCCGGCCGCCTTCTTCAGAGTGATGGCGTCCCGAGCCAAGAAAGAGAAGGGAATAAAAGAACAATAAGTAGCAGGCACAGTTCACAGAGTAAGATTGTGTCAACAGAAAACTTTTCTTGTGTCTGAGTGTATTTTTCACAGTGTTTATAGAAGTATGTAAATTTCAGATATACCTTAAATACTGCCTTGCAGTTGACCTGGCGAGTCCCTGCATTTCAGACTGTTGTTCTGTTTGCGTCTTTCTGGCTCAGAACTGATAGAGCTTACAGGCTTCTCCTTTAACTTATTTGATCTGCATTTCCTGGTAACACGAACTGAATGAGGCACAAACACACAGTGGATGGAACACCAGTCCCATGTAAAGCTGTGGAGAACATACAAACAGTAACAGGCTCAGGATTGAACCAGAAACCTTGGAGCTGCGAGGAGGTGATGCTACCTGCTGCACTGTAGTGATTTTTAGAGATATTTTCATTTCAGCATAGGATTTAAATGATGGTTGTTGTAATGTAACAAAACTAATCCATGGAATAAAAAAACAAGGGTATTAAAGTCACCGATTCACTAGTGAATATTGTGTGTTTACTCTTCCATTATCAGTTAATTCTGGCTGAATTCAAAGAATTTCCTGTCAAAATCATCAAAGCTCACAGGTTTGGTATCTCTTATTCTCCTGTTCTACATCTTGTTTTGGGTCTGTGGCTATTTACAATAATAATAGGAGCATGTGACCAGAGGAACAATCATGAGCTTGCGTGATAACTTGGCAGTGCAACACTGATTTGTAGAATGTGCGAAAAGTCCAAGACCAGGTGTTTCGTGCTCTTTCTCTCCTCAAGATGGCAATGTTTACCAATATTATCGCACCCAGTGCAGGGGCACTGACACTCATGTACAGGAGTAAGCAAATACTTTCAGAAAGACATCGTGGACAATTCCATTTCGTGCTTATTTAATATGCCGGGGAAGTGAATGGGCCTCTTTGAGATGCTCTCTGTGGTGGTGTTTTCCCTAAGCTATTGTTTTTTAGGTTATTTTGCATCTCTTAAAAAATAAATAAATAAAATAAGGGCCGACGTGGTGTAGGGCTTAGCACGTCTGCCTCACAGCAAGAAGGTCCTGGGCTCGAGTCCCGGGCTCAGGAGGTTCTGTGTTGGGTTTGCATGCTCCCTGTGCTTGTGTGGGTTTCCTCCCACAGTTCAAAGACATGCACATGTCTGCGACATAACTGGTTGTGTGTGTGTGTGTGTGTGTGTGTGTGTGCTGGCCCTGTGACAGACTGGCAAGCATTCCAGGGGTACTCCCCTTTGCCAAGTGTCGCCCATGAACCAATTTATTAAGAATTAAGCAGTTCAGCAAATGAGTGATGAGAACAAATACAATGCATGCATAATACCTTTATCACTTTGGATTCCCTCTCCTTTTTTTTTTTTTTTTTACTTTCTCAGACAGATCTGGTAAAAAAAAAAGTCACTGATTAACTATGCAGAGTGAACTACACTGCGTTATATTTATACGCCAAGATGCTTCAGAAGCATCTCATTTGAAATTGACATCACCTATCCTCAGTTCACTGACTCCTTTTAAAGCCTCATTTATCTACAAATTTATTCAAATTAATTAATTTGTGTGGATCATACTGTACAAAACATTCGTTTTGAATGTTGAAAACAGAAAACAATTCTGACACCTCCTGAAATCGCACAAATGACACTGATGCAGACCTTAATAATTAAACATAGCAGTATTTTAAGTTCGATTTGTTTCAGCGTTTCAGGTGATGTTATCCAGATAAATAATACATAGTATATTCATTGGTATAGACCCAAGCCAAAATAATGTTCATTTCACACTCAGCGCTCTGTGAGCTTTACCCTCTATGGATTTTTGTGGGCGTCACTAAATTTAAATTATCTGTGTAAAGAAAATACTTTGCACTTTATACATAGTTGACAATCAATCAATTTGCACAAATTAGTATAAGAAACCCAATGAAACTGTTCAACTTTTGTTCAGTTTTGGTCTTTGAAAACATTTACACAATAAACAATTTTAGCTCAAAATTCCATTAGTCTTATAAAATCTCAATTCTTAGGAATTTGGAAGAAACGATAATTTGTTGAAAATATGAATAACAGTGGGCTGAAAAGTTCATACACTGACTAAGAAGTAGTAATGCTCGATCAATGAAACTTGGGCACTTCTACACCAACGGGAACCAAACATTGCAACACTGATAGAAGTGTGTAAACCACAAGAGAGACTTAGGTGAAAAATAACCACATTTTGTCAAATTCAACCGCATGGTCAGCCTGTGAACTTTCAGCCCACCCTTGTAACGACAAGCAGTTTGCAGAATCCTACTCTCGAATGCAAGAACTCCTCAAAGGTTCATGTTTTTTCCCCTAAAATGTTGCTATTTGGACCAAAAAGAAATGAAATTCTGTTGAAAGGTTTTCAGATGTTCATTCACTCTTAAAAAGCAAGAGAATAAATTAATCAATTCTCAGAAATTTTCACACCATCACTACTCTCTTCAGATGAATTATGGCTGATGGCTTTTCCCTCACACATACCAAACTTATTTTATTTGTTTAATCAACCGGTGATCTACCGGTAGCTCAAGTTGCATCAGGTTGGAATGAAAACCTCCACACGAAAAATGAAAGACTAATGCTATCACAGCTTCAGCAATTTAATTGTACAGCATAGTTTTAAATTTGTGGTTTGGTTTGAAGTTTGCATTTCTTTATGTTTGTAAGAAGGGATTTAAGGCATGCTATGTTTCCTTGGACATAATTCCCTGTCCCATAAAATGCATTATAGGTAGTTAACTGTAATTTACTATTCCCACAAACAATATATTTCTTACACAAAACTCCATTGGAGTGAGGGATGAGTCTTTGGATATTACTTTAACAAGATACTCCAAGATTTGAAGAAATTGCTTTGTGGAGTTAGGTTTTTCTACAGCATATATGCACTCATCCATTTTCTAAACCACTTAATCCTAATTAGGGTCGCGAGGAGGCCGGCGTCCATCTCGGCAGACTCCGGGCGAGGGTAGAATACACCCTGGACACCCAGGCAAGCCAGAAACATGTTGATGGAAACCTATTCGCCTACGCATTTCGAACGACAGAAGTGGTTCTTTTACAGACAGTGAGAGACATGGCTGGCCTTTGATAACCCAGTTAGCCGCACTGGGGGGACAGCAGTGACAACTTGGTGATAGTGGGGCTTGAACCCCCGACCTTCGGATCAGTAAGCCACCACTGCCCTCTACAGCATATAATGCATGCAGATTTAAAAAGCACTGCATATTTACAGACTTCTCCCTGATAAAACCTAACAAGTCAACTTTTCAACAGTTTTTTTTTCTGTAAAAGTGCCATTTACAGACATGAGATCAAATCCAGACAATAAAGACCAATGAATTAGAAAAGGGCAAAATTTGTGACCTTGAACAATGTGTTAATTTAATGCATGAAAACTGC
Source organism: Neosilurus hyrtlii (assembly GCA_028564935.1). Taxonomy (NCBI): domain Eukaryota; kingdom Metazoa; phylum Chordata; class Actinopteri; order Siluriformes; family Plotosidae; genus Neosilurus; species Neosilurus hyrtlii. Next base: position 20,823,273 of record JAOUQZ010000024.1, on the reverse strand, counting down.
ACTTAGGAAAACAAATATTCTATTGAGTAAATAAAGATCTTTCTTACTTTCTAGGTTCTTGTAAATAACTGTGTGGCATCAGTAAGAGAATTAAAATTCACCAAGAAACCTGATACAAAACAGGTTTCTTCTATTTGAATGACTTATAAACAGGGTTTTGGATAAACACTGAAGTAATCCTTAGAAATTCAGCTAATGGGTTTAAGACCCGAATGTTAAATTACTACACATGTCACAGGTCTTGGTTTTCGTCTGAGAAGGATGAGCGCTGTCTATCTGTGAGATTAGCAGTGAACGGGTCGACGGATAAACCTCCTCACTGTCAGTCTCTAAACAAAGTTCCAGAATGAAGCTTCTTTAAAGTATTTAATCTTTCAGTGTTGTATAAATATACACTCATCTTATACTTCTCGTTAAGTTTTAGAACACCCACAATTTTTCTGTTTAATTATTATTAAACATTAATACTGAAGCAGTTTGCATCCAGTGAAAGACCTGAAAAGGAACAAAGGTGAGCAGTATGTCAGAACTACCTTAGCAAAGAAGAATGAGACGATAGGCTTCAATTCATGGAACAGCCAACACAGACTTCAACTTACTCAGGTTTGGGATGAGCTGGACAGAAGGCTGAAATATACAAGTGCAGCACAAGTATGGGAACTACTGCGAGAGAGTTGGGAACAACTTTCAGAACAATATTTGATTTCCATCACAGAAAGAATATCATGACTGTGTGCATCTGTTATATCTGCAAAAGTTGGCTACTTTAATGAGTCAAAAATGTATAAATTGGTTTCAAACACATCCAAATGTTTTTTTTCTGTGCTTTGAGTACACCAGGACATTAAACTTAATGTGCTGCAATAAAAGCTGAAAAGTGTTCTAAAACTTGACAAGTAATATATGTAGAAGCTAAAAACCAGCATAGCTCCAAGTTAATTTTTCATGTCTGTTCATAGCAAGTCAGGGACAAGTCATTTGAGATCAGTGTCCAAACTTGTTCTACATGATATCAGTCGGTGTGTTTGTGGGAAAACATTTAAAAGGTAGCTAAGTCTGAGAACCCCTGCTCTGTTAAACTGATGGAAATAATAATAATGAATATTTGAATACTGGATGGCTTTATCTGAAGAGCAGACGTCTGGCCAGCAAATCCAGCCAGGTAGAACCTGTAGCTGTGAAAACTGAGATAGTTTAGTTTAGACGGCACCACTGGATTAACCGGAGACGTTTCCGGGTGCAGAATAATCAAGAAAAACTCAAAGAAAGCTGGTGCTGGGGTGCATGCATGGATAATGAAAAGCAAAGAAAAATCTTTCACACTTCAGACACAGAATTAATACCTGCTTTCACATCTGAATCTTGACACGTTCGCTTTTATACTTTTATGCACCAGCAGCACAGCAAATAAAACTTTAACCTTTATTCCCCCTTTACAAAAAAGTAATAAAATCATGAAAATCAAAAGGTCAAATAAAAGGTCAGACTGAGGTTAAATCTCCTAGTTTAATGAAAAGGTGATGCACCATGGCAGGGTACAGTAAAACTACACAGGGGCGGGAGAGGGAGGGAGGGCTTCAAAGTAATACTTAAAACATGTCTGTGTGTGCGCTGTCCACCACACCATCACAGTCTGACAGTTGCTGTGCAGGTGCGTAGGGATAAGGGGAGAAAAGGGAGGGGTTTGTCAAGAGCATTGCTGATGTCACTTAACAGTGCAGAAACATAGTGGGGAAGAAATGGACTTCTCCAATAAACCAGAACCCCACCCCACCCTACATGGTCTTCTCATCCATCCGTTTTCCCATCCTCCCCGGTATTCTGTTCCTCTGTTGAAGCGCACAAATGAAAAGAAGTGTGAAGAGAGCACTGCTAGGTTCTTCCCTTTCTGGGTGGTTGCTCGCTCCGTCCCTGCATCCATCTACCTGTTGGCTTTCTGTTGGGTTTGTTGTATTTAGTAGTGCTTCTCACCTCCCGCCTAGCACGCGCGCTTGCTTTTGTGTGTGTGTGTGTGTGTATGTGTGAGAGAGAGATGATGTATCAGTATGTGTACGCGTGTTTGTGTATGTAAGTGCGTGCGTATGTTCATACAGCGTACAGTTCATAAATCTTCTTGGCGCAGTAGGCCAGGGCGGCGAGTGCTATCGTGTTGTGCAGTCTCTTTCTGTGCACGTCGTCGCGACGCACCAGTACCACAGGCGTGGACGAGGTGAGCGTGTGCAGTGGCAGGCGTGCGAGCTTCCGGCTGTCGTACTCCACCTGATACTTGCAGCATGGGTCGAACTGCCATGAGATGCCATAGAGAGCAGCGCAGACCAGGCTGAGGGCACCAGCAGGCAGAGCTATGTAGCGAGAATAATCAACAGGCAGTGCCAGTGGTGTTAAGATACACGCGGCGCCCGCTAGTACGGCCGTTTTGTGCAGGCAGTTCCCCACAGCTACCCAGCGTGCCGTCTCATCTCCAATGCGCGTCGGCTCAATGACAATGTAGGGATATTGCGCCTCAAGCGCCTGCTCCAGCTCATATTCAAACTGCTCCTGCGCATTCTCACCATTGTAGATCTCGTGCACGATGTAACACTCACCCGCAGCCGCCATCACTCCCCTAAACATGGGGGGCAAAGCTCGAGTCATAAACAGGGTAATCATAGTTCAATGTAAAACAAAGCAACAGTGTCAAAAAAAAATCCAAATATACTTTGCTTTAGTTGATTGAATGATGAATAACGAAGTGCATCAAGCAGCAATGCACCAAAATGGATCCAGAAACTGAAAATGTTCAGGACTTTTTTTAAACACTGAATAAAAATAATATGACATAACTGAAACACTACAATAAAGTGAATATAAAGCTTTAATGAAAACTCAAAACTAACAAATAAAGATACTGCATGTGGTCTACATATTAACCAAGGTGTTCTGTTTTCATGTGATACTTTAAACCCATGATGGAAAAAGCAGCAGGTGAAAAATGAGTAACATTTATTTATTTATGTTTGTTTGGTTACACACTTCCATTGAAAAGTGAAAGTGTAATATCTGGCAGTTTTAACAGCATCCGAGAAAAACTTCCCTCATCGCAGAAAGATGTGGAATAAGTGATTGAATATGAATTCATTGCTTGACTGAGATACTCAAATGTCAAACATTTTTAAATCTAAAAATAGATATCTTTTAAAAAAATTGCATTAATACATAAAAATAAAATTAACCCATTTTGTGTGAGTTATTTCAGGCAGCAAACACGTTTCTGTGTTTGTCCCCCAAATTGCCCATAGATGTGGATGTGAGTGTGAGGGGTTCTGTGTCTTGGCACTGGGATGGTCTGGTGAGCTGTTCAGGGTGTACCCCACCTACGCCCAGTGTAGGCTGAGATAGGCTCCAGTCTTCCTGTGACCCTGATAGGAATAAGTGAAGTGGCTGATTTTTCCCTCATGTCTGCCTTCCTTCTGGTTCTCTCTTTAGTTAAGCTGTCATAGTCAGTCATGACTAAGTCCCTAATTGCACTCAACACTAATAACCTCTGTTAAACGATTGCACTGTTATGATCATACCTAACAATCTCTTTCTCTCCCTGTTTTTTTTGTTGAGGTACACATGCTACTTCAGAGATACCAGTGATCCTTATCCTTCTGCTCTCTGAATCTTGCGATCTGTCCTGATTTGAGTTCAGCTCCTGTTGAAGATGTTCCATATGGACCTAAATATAAACTCAGAAACTGTAAAGATGACTTTCACTGCTGGTGATATAAACTTTTTTTACTCAAATGACTTTGGACACATTACCATTAAAATTATAAAGACAACCAACTAAACTTCATGTTAAACAATAGTGAGGCTTCTGCTGCATGGTTTGTGTTTTTATCTGGTTTCACCCAAATGAGGACGGGTTTCCCTTTTGAGTCTGGTTTCTCTCAAGGTTTCTTCCTCATGTCGACCGAGGGAGTTTTTCCTTGCCACCGTCTCTGCAGGATTGCTCACTGGGGATGTGTAGGGTTTGAAATGTGTAAATTCTTTATAAAAATTTTCTTTATGTAAAACTGCTTAGCAACAATGCTAACTTAAAAAAAAAAAAAAAAAAAAAAAAAAAAAAGCACTGCACAAATAAAAGTGAATTGGCATTATTTACTGCTTTAGTAGTCTATTTGGTTTGAAAGTTAAGCTTGCGTTGGGAAATAATCTTTGCTAACTTTAGTACTAGTGACTTTTTATGATAATTAAAAGTTTTTAAAAACCCAAATATTGTTTAAAGTCTTTATAAATGACTAACTAGCTGACGCTACAATACTTGGCTGGCTGTGACTGCTAACTAGGTTTCAGTTTAATAACTTGTTCCCTGAATTTCACTGCTAGTTAGCTAGCTTCGGAGGCAAAATTCTGTTAAACAAACCCTGTCTCTGCTAGCTAAAAATATTTTAAAACGTTAATACACGTTATATGTTTCTCTGTCTTGTTAGTTTGCTTTAAAACGCAACGTTAATGTTTTGGTCGTTTTCAAGCTAGCTAGCTAGTTGAGCAGAGAAGCCAAGAAAAACATCACACGAGCCGAATGAAAACAATGTTTTCACACTTCCCAACGTCATTTTAAACACCACACAACTCTGTACTTCACACATAAACGACCAGACTCGTGGCTTAACCTGAACACGAGATTTTTTTTATTTAAAACACGGTTGTTCGCTAATGTATTAGTCTTAACTGACCTCTCCCTGTTGACTGGGACACCGCGCCTCCTTCCCAACGACGCCATCTTGGAGAGTCAGCGCGTTGCCGCTGACGTAAAAAGACTTGTAGCGATGCATTATGGGTAGCGTAGTTTTCCTCTCGTTGTGTTAAGCGGATATGAGAGGTCACAAAACTACACTTCCCGTCGGATAACCGCCTAACGAGGCGCCTACCACTTTTATTCTCACAAAGATATTAATATCCTAAAAATGTCAATTTAGAGGTCAGGTGTGTGACATATGCGGACCGATGAAGTGGTGTTAAACTTACTAATTAACACCGTCAATGCACGTGCTTTAATTCATAGTTGTTAAAATGTCCTGTGACAGCCAATCGAATACAAGGACAACACTAGATATAAATATATCTAACTCCCAGCAGGACAAAAGCGGTTGTTTGTGTAGACGCATCATAAAGACTTTGCATCGACAATCTGGATCTCCCCCTTTAACGACTGCATTAAAAGTCCTGCACAGCCCACTCGGACTTACCCATACTGTGTTCTTCCCACGCTGCAACACTGTGTGTACCCGACAGCAGTCGCGCGACGCTCACCAAGCTGGCACGCGCTTGTGCACCGCCGCACGTGCAGCCACTGTCTCCCTCTGGCCCGAGTCTGAAATGCAGCCTGTGGTTTAGGATTGAGCACTGAACCCTTTATTTTACACGGTGTATGCACTGAGCACTGACGTAACCATCACGTGAGGGCAAACCTGCCGAATGGGTCAAAGGTGAAATGCTCAAATAGCTCATGACCACATTAAATAAAGTCATATGAAGCTATATTTGTAAGCCGTACTGTACTATAGTCTGTAGTTCACACTCTCACTCACACCTAGGGGCAATTTGGAACAGCCGGTTGTCTATGGACTGTGGGAGGAAACCAGAGTACCCAGAGGAAACCCATGCAAGCACAGGGACAACATGCAAACTCCACACAGAAACTCCTCGGCTGAGGCCGGCATATGAACCCGGGACCTTTTGCTCTTAGGCGGACATGCTAACCTTAGTGTCATTTGTTAGTACAAAATATTTATATTTTATACAAGAATACACTCATTCGCAGAACCACTTAATCCTACTAGTGTCGCAGGGAGGCTGGAGCCTATCTCAGCCGACAAGGGGCCATACCAGACCATCGCAGGGCCAACACACTCACACACGATCATTTACACTTATGGGCAATTTGGAGCAGCCAGTTAGCCTAATGGGGACGTCTTCAGACTGTGGAAGGAACCTGGAGTACCCGAAGGAAACCCACACACAAGGCACAAGGGGAAAACGCAAATGATACATAGAAACACCCGAGCCTGGGACTCGAACCTAGCACCTTTGCGCTGTGAGATGGATGTGCTAACCAATACACCACCATGCAGCCAAAACAACAACAACAATAATGATAATAATAATAATCAGCCATAACATCAACACCACCTGACTGTTCAGCAACTAGTTATCCCCATACACAACAACCTGTAATGCACGGTGTGTCCTGAAGCCTTTGTGTCATAGCCAGCATTAACAGTTTAGCAGTTTGTGCTATAGTATCATTTACTCCCCGCATGCATCACTGTCTCGGGCACCTATGATACTCTTGCCAGGTCACTGGTTGTCCTTCCTTGGACCATCTTTGGTAGGTACTTACCACTGCATACCAGGAACACCCTGACATGACCTGCCTTGTCGTTCAGCCATAACTTAACAATGTATCCATTAACAAAGTCAATCAGATCCTTTAACTTCAAGACATGACTTTTCAATACATCCCC
>JAOUQZ010000024.1:20777111-20804523 GCA_028564935.1 Neosilurus hyrtlii | reverse complement strand
TTCCTTCCTAATTTAATTTTACTATGTAAAGCTGCTTTGTGACAATGTCAATTGTAAAAAGCGCTATACAAATAAAAGTTACTTGACTTGACCTACCAGCATTTTATGGATGCTGGGAGAAACCAGAGAACCTGGAAAACCTCCCACATTCATGTGGAGATGACAGGAAACAAGGATTGTACTGGGAACCCCTGGCTTTGTGATGTGGAAACATTACGCTCTGTTCCACCACAGTATCTGCTCTAAAGCAGCTCTTTAGTGATGCAAAGCAGTCATGCAGATCAAATTAATAAAGACTCAGGAACACATTATTTCAAGACTGATTTTAAGTACATGATTTCCATCAGTAATAGTATATCTATTACACATGATTAGCAAACCAGGAGCATTTACATCTCAAGCCTTTATCCCGGATAATATGCTCACAAATGACTCACAGGCAAAAACAAAGAAAATAAAGTAGTGAAGCTATTTTAAATACTAAAATGTTTATTTCAAAACAAACTCCTTAAAAATCTTAAAGTCATGATCCCTAACAAATAATTTAATTCTGACACTCTTCGCTCACAAAAGCATACTAGGGGGAAAAGGTCAAATCAAGAATGTTTATTGATGGTTTCAGTTTGTTCTTCTAGGTAAAAATCTTAAAAGGTGTATGTAGAAGTTAAAAAGAGTGTTTTTATTAGAAACGGTTCCAAATGGAGCCTCTTTACCGATTCAAAAAGAAACTTGAAGAAACTTCTTTAAAAGCGAAACAGGTTCTGAACACATTTTACACAGCCTAAAGCAATATTTTTAACATAAAGGGTTGTGGAGAGGCAGGAGCTGATCTCAGCCGACTCTGGTCGGAGTCGGGGTACACCCTGAACAGCAGGGCCAACGCGACCATTCACACTCATACCTAGGGGCAATTTGAAACTGCCAATTAACTTAATGTGCATGTCTTTGGACTGTCGGGGGAACTGGAATACCCACAGCGAACCCAGGACCCTCTTGCTGTGAGGCGTGCGTGCTAACCACTACGCCACCATGTTATGAAAGTAGCACCTGCTGAAAAGACAATTTTGATTTTAGGTAAGTGTAACAGCACCTTCCACTGACACACCACCTTTTCGTCGGCGTATCAGTGCGCATCGTGTTTATTAAAACTAATTGTTCGGAATTTGTATTCACTGATTTTGCTGTTGATGTATTTCAGCCAGATGGTTTAAGCCTGCTCTTCCATGACTTTCCTGAGCTTTTTAATGATATCCTCTCCATTGCTCCAAGGCACCACTTCAGCTTTGAATTCTCCAGGTTTGGCCTGGTGCATCTCTTGGATCAACCTGTGCATGGGGAAATCCCGTCGCGGAAAAGCCACATCACCTGGTGCCAGGGTTAGCGATGGGCAGAAGTCGTTTGCACCATCACCGACGTAGAGCACTCTTTGGTATCGCCTGCCTCCTCTTTCGTGCACCCTCTGAGCGGTATATCGCCGCACGATTTCAGCTTTGCACATGTTCACCGGACATCGAAGGCAGTCGTGGGAGTGGAAGGGGCGGAGCTGAAGTTGTCCATTCTCATCAAAATGGGCTGGGTTCGTGAAGATGCGCACGAAGAGCGAACGGAAGCCAAGGCTCTGCAGCCATGTTTCGATGAACACCGTGTTGGCATCTGACACACATATGACCTCAAAGTCCTGTGGTGGGCATGACATCAGGAAGCGCAGGAGGGCAGGGATGCCTGGGCATGGCGGAAGACGCTCTATGGTGTTACGGACAGTTGATGGAGTGATCCCCTGCTCAGCGAGGTACGTCAAGACTCGCTGCATGTACTCATTGTACCTGCCGGGCCTGTACGTGTCTTTAAGCCAGGGGGGCAGAGAACCCCCGGGAGCCACTGTAACCATGGCGTCATCACTGCACTCGTCCACAAGTGTCTCATCAAAATCAAAAAAGATAAGAAAGCGCCGGTCATTTATGGGCAGGTCCTGTGCTCTGTTGCTATGCCAGTGGGTGTCTTCCACTACACCTGGAGGATGAGGTGGGTTAAAACAGCAGTTGAAGACGGAGTCCCGCATCGTTTGCACTGACTGTGGAGGGTCTGTATTTTAATCCTGGAGGAGACACACAAAAAGTCTTTAAAGATTAAATTAATTACAATAACAATAGTAGTTGAAACAGAGATATAATCCGAGATACAGACTTGCTGTGGTTGAGTTTAGAAATTGTGGCGTTTCCAAAATATTTAGGTGTTTTTTCTTTTAATCCATCTGTGTTTTTGGATCAATTTAACATAAACCTCATCTCAATTCTCTGAACCACTTTATTCTTTAATTTGGACCATGGAGAGGCTGCAGCCCATTCCAGCTGACTTGGGGTACACCCTGAACAGCTCGCCAGACTATCGCAGGGCCAACACCAACACACAATCATTTTCACTCACTTATCACTCATTTGCCGAACTGCTTAATCCTAGGGGTGGCAGAAAAAAATCGATTCATGTCTGAATCGCGATTCTTATTTATTAGCATTCTGAATCGATCCAAATTTTCAAGAATCGATTTTTAAGAATACGTTTTTTCGAGCATTTCCAACTTCACAGCGCGTACCGTTTCTCCAGACACGGCCTCCGTCATGAATTGTTTCAGTGAGTGGCGGGTACAGAACTAGCTTTCAGCCTAGCTTTGACATGGATGAGGAAAAAGAAATACAGCCAGCGCCGTCTTCGCTCAAGGCAAATGCTTCCACTTCGGATTTTACAATTTCCGGGTAAGAAGGAGCTTGACATGACATATGCGGTGTGCAAAATAAAAGTCGAGTATTTCAGGAACACTTCAAATCCCCGAGCCCACATCTCACGCCATCATCCGGAGCTAAAAGAACCGGAGCAGCAGCACAACCAACTCCTAACCAAAGCACCCTCCATCACTCCAAACCGACTCTGAACGAGCAAAGCAGATCAGTACATCTAAAAAACCAGCTGTCTAGTAATATAATTTCTTTCTTTCTTATAGAAGAGTTGTTCCTAGTTTATAGAAGAATGTAGTTACTGTTGAAATTGGCTCCCTTTCTTTGTAATGGTTATGAATCAAAAATCGGTTTAAATCAAGAATCGATTCTGAATCAAATCGTCACCCCAAAAATTGGAATCGTATTGAATAGTGAATTGTTGTTAGATTCACATCCCTATTAGGTTCGTGGGGAAGCTAGAGCCTATCTCAGCCGACGCTGGGTGAAGGCAATGTGCACCCTGAACAGCTCACCAGACCATTGCAGGGCCAATACACACACACACACAACCATTCACACTCACATCCACGGGCAATTTGAAACTGCAATTTAGCCTGATGTGCATGTCTTTACACTGTGGGAGGAAACCAGAATACTCAGAAGAGAAAATGCAAACTATGCACAGAAACGCCCTCGCCAAGCCCAGGACTCGAAATCAGAAACACCATCGCTGGGCATATTACATTACAGATTACCCAATCTAGGCTCACTGTTCTGAAAACACAGACACACTGTTCTCAAAACAAACAAAACAAAACAAAGGCATAGTATTGATCTTAAAAGTACATGCACATGTAGATTCAACATGCAAATTAATTCGGTGTAGACGGTCATGTCATGCTTGATGTGAATTCCTTTGCAAGTTTTAATCTTCTTGTTAATATATATTAAAGATAATGTCACCTTCTGAATGTCCTTTAAGTCACTGTCCTGGAGCTCAGAGCTGAAATATAAACATATTACATTATGAGCTAAAACCACTTTTACAATACAGCACATCAAATTGCTTATTTTCTACTGATAAATAGTAAACAAAATTAAACGTACTCACTGCCAGTTAAGGCTACACATTTACCATTCTTACAAACTTCCATGTCAGGATTCTTAAAGAAACTGCCCCCCCCCCCCCCCCCCCCCCCCCCCCCTCCCCCCCCCCCCCCCCCCCCCCCCCCCCCCCAAGTTGCCACAGAACACTGACGGCCCATTATAAAGTTAACAATTACTATAGTAAAAATAGTAATCATAATAATAGTACAAATATTAATAATAATATTAAAATACCCATATTTATTATTATTATTACTGTTGTTATATTTCTAATAATATGTATACAGTAATAATAATTATTACAATTAATGATATTAATAATAATAATAATATTCATAATTTTAGTATGTTCTACCCAGGAGCATAGAAAGCAAACTAAAAGATTTTATAGTTTATTTTTACATACTGTAACCACGACAGAGGCAGGTCAGGTGAGCCCCACACACTTTGAACAGAGCTATGCGATGTGTAGTGCCAGTGTCATTTTAAACCCATTCAGATTTTTAGTGTATACTTTACAGGACAGTAACATGCTCGGTAACAGTGCAATTTTTTTAATGCTCATTTAGTTTTAGTATATACTACATGCAAACTTGTGGTGTAGTATTCAGGAGGTCGTGGGTTTGAATCCCCATTAAACCCCACCGTGCTAAGACCCCTGGGCAAGGTCTTAACCACAAGTGTGCCTCTGTCAAAATGGGTACCAGTAAAAATTACTGGGAAGTGTCCCATCCTGGAGGAGTTGAACTCCTAGTCGCTTCACGCTACAGAAACCAGGGATAAGCACCGGCCTGATGAGCCACTAGGCTCGGGTGGATAAGCCCAACAGACTTATCTTACATCCAAACTTAATTAAAATGAGATTTTCATGGTTCATCTTTTCCTTTTTAAAGCGTGATAATGATGATGTTGCCTGCTCCGGATGACAATGACAAGTCTGTGAGTGTCTGTCGTACTGCATTCAAGCATTATCCACTCTGGATAACATATTGCTTCCCAGCTAACTGACCAATCAGACTGCACCATTCCTTTGTTGTATATATTATATTTAATGTAAGGCTCATTCTGGGATAAACAGCAACATTTCCAGTACATAGAATCTCAAAATATAAGTTCTGATTAGTTAGTTACAAATACAATTTGTGACAAATGATAAGGAAAATATCGCTGCACTAATTTTCATGAGAGGATTTTGAATCATCTTCCGGGTTGTCAAAATGTTATGGATGTTACTGTTCGTGTTCCAATACCAAAATTCCAAAGAATTCTTTCACACAAAATGTTTGATACACTTATGCTGATTGTCTACAAAAACATTTTATGCCGCAGATACCATTAGATAAATTAATTGCATTGGTTAAGCGTGATGGACGTTACCCAGTCGGTAACATACTAGAAATTGGAATTTGACTTAATCTCATACATTTTAAAGCTTGTTTCCTTCCATCTAAGCAGGAACTAAATAAATCCAGACGATTTTGAGATTATACGTCATGGAAATGTTGCTGTTTATCCCAGACCGAGTCGTAACTGGACGCCACAATGAAACATTTAGCCTGTTCACTTGGTTTAGCCTTGAAATTAACAACAACAACAACAACAACAACAACAACTACAACTACACGTCTCCACTTACTCCCTGTTTCCTTCCACAAATGTTGAATAAAAGTCTCTTTACAAGAAACTCCATCCTCTAAGCAATATTTCTTGAATGACATGATAACCACACAGGCCCCAGTAAGTTATGAGTTGTTGCTATAGAAACGAGCGCATTAATACGGATTAATATAAACGTTACAGCCGGAACTACTGTCAGGAATGTTACTGTAGAAAACTAATCAACACTTCTTCTTCTTCTTCTTTTATTTTCTGACCAATTCAGATATTAATTTCTGATATTAATCCCTACCTGTTCTGTGAAAAACCACCGAATCTTTATTAGCCCAATGTTTTATAATCTACAAACACAAACGACCGTTAGTGAACGAATCACGGCTGCGACCTAAATTACTCTACCGCACTAAAATAGTTCACCTAAAACAGCTCGCTACTAACTGAAACAACGCTCACAGCAGTATCAGAACGGTATATTCGGGCAAATCACACCGAATTTAATGTTTGTTGTTTATTATTTTTTTTTACCTGAAGAGTGCAGATTCAAAGAAATCGTGTCAGAAGCGTTGGTGCGCGCGGCTCTGCGTGCTCTGACTGAGGGAAGCCGCTCGCGCTTTATGACCTCAGTGAGGCAGCGACGCCCCGCCTCTCAGCACTGATACACAAGACATCATGTAATGGTATGAGACTAATGAACTTCTGTGAAACCAATATCCTGAAATAAACTAAATAGTGTGAGATTAATGTACTGAAATTAGGTTGGGCCAATGCACTGAACCTCTGTGAGACTAATATACTGATATGAAGTGAGACTGAAGTACCGAAACACTGAGAATAACACACTTACAATAACATACCATGAGGCGAATCTCCTGAAACGAAGTAAGGATTGAAGACTAACATACTGAAATGAGGTGAGGAATGAAGATTAGGGCTATAGGTCTTTAAAAAGCCATTTGAAAACTATGAAGCCTACTCTGTCATCCTCGAAGCCTCAAATTATTGTTTCCAGCCATTACATCATGTCTACAAACAGTCCTACTTTGTAATGTTCCTGTTACGTATAACATGCAGCTGTGTATATATGTATGTAGACTTGTATATTTTAAGTGTCAAAATATTTCTTCTTCAGACATTCAGTCATTATCTGTACCGATTATCGCAGCAGGGTTGTAGGGAACCTGGAATGACTTCTGGCAAGAGATGGTTTACATGCCGAACAGGTCGCCAGGCTAATATTTCTTCTCATGTTAGAAATAGGGCGGTACAGTGGCGTGGTGGGTACATGGTGGTAGACTTACTTGTGATGCGTTATTTTGAATATTCATTCATACATTTGCCAAACAGCTTAATCCTACTAGGGTCAAGGGGAGGCATTACCTGCATTACCAACACACACAACCATTCACATTTTGGGGCAATTTCGGAACAAGTTGCAAGTTTGTGGCTACGGGGGAAAAAAAAAAAGATATGCAAACTCTCATCGAGCCCGGGACTTGAAGTCAGGACTCACTGTAAAACAAAAGTGCTAACCACTACACAACCGTGATGCCGAAATACATCCAGCAAACTTTTATGTTGAATTGCGTGTCTTGACAGTTGGCTTTGCGGCAACACGGTGGTGTAGTGATTAGCACGCCTGCCTCACAGAAAGAAGGCCCTGGGTTCGAGTCTGTGTGGAATTTGCATGATCTCCCCGTGCTTGCATGGGTTTAACCCAGGTACTCTGATTGAAGACATCCGCAGGCTAACTGACTGTTCCAGAATGCCCCTAAATGTTAATGGTTGTGTGTGTGATGACCCTTGATGGACTTATGAGCTGTTCAGTATCTACTGAAACTGGGGCTGCCTCCGGGGCCTTGGGACCCTGGACCCTCTACTCTGACTGCCCTGGGTGGCCGGGACCTGGCGGGGTCGGCGGCTACCGGTCCTGGCTCGCTGGGGCCTCCCTCTGCCACCCTCTGAGTAGGCCTGTGGTTGTCTTTGGTGCAAGGTGGCTTGGGGTCGTGCTCCGAGGTTCCTGCTGATGGCCCGGGCCCCTGGTCTGCCCTAGTCTGCCTCTGGCCACTGTGAAAGTGTGGTCGCAGTTACACGGTCTTGCTCGTCACTTATTGCCGATCACTCACTTGTTCCACATTTTGCATGCTGGCACGGCCACTATGTTGTCTTTTATTTTCTTATGACATTTTATTTATTCATTTATTTACTTACTGGCCGCGTTGTTTATTTATTTAATTTAAAAAAATTCTGTGTGTGTGTATATATTTTTTTATATATATTATTGTTATTTAATTGATAATTCTTTTTATTTTATTAATATTTTTTATTATAATTATGCCCCCCCCCTTATTTATACATATATTTATTTTTGTTGTTGTTCAGTTTTGTGTGTATATATTATTATTTAATGTATTTATTTCTTTTCTTTTTCTTTCTTCTGTCTCTGTGACTGTGTATTCATTACTTTGATAGATGTTATATGTTTGTGATGTGTCTTTTTGTTCCGGTCATTATTTAACAAAATCTTAATGAATGTCAGCTCTATTTTTCTGTAAAAGCCGCAAGACATTTAATGTTGTATTTATGTACAGATATAGCAGTTTGTCTCCTCTTTCTGCTTTTTAGTTTTCCTTTTGCTTCTGTTTGTTGTCTTCTTCCTTTTTTGTCCCCTTCAGTCAAGTCCAGCAAGATTCCATAGATTCCATAACACAAATCAACAGTAAATAAATAAATGAATCAGATTATCAAGAGGAGTCTTATACTCAAACCTCCCCTTGGAAAAGCAAATTTGTTCTGCACAACACTGCAACCAGACTGCCATTCTGCTGGACAAGACAGATTAAAAATAAAAAGAAAGTAATGTTAATGAAATATAATAAAAAAATATATATATATATATGTGTGTGAATGGTTTTGTGTGTGTGTGTGTGTAGAGCTTGGTGCGCTCGTCTGTAACCATTACTATCTCTTCTCCTTCTTGTGTGCAGCAGCCCTCTCTAATAACAGGCAATTTGACTGGTTATTTTAGGCAGTGGAATGCACTCAAATCAGTAGTTAGAGTATCATTATGAATGCACTGAAACACCAGACTCACATCTTTCATAGGATTTCAGGAGCTGCAGAATTAGAGAGTATGGAAATACACATACTCCACTAACTTACAATGCTGAAAGATAATTTTATGGAAATGGTCTAAACTGCTTTTTTTTTGGCAAAAAAAAAAAAAATAGATGCTTTGATGAGAGAAAAATTCTAAAGAAAAAAAAAACTAGCATGGACTCTTTAATCAAACATTACACATTTAGTTAGGGCTACAATACCCAAACAGGATATTACTTTACTACCTCTACCATGTTCTGTGTAGGCACTGAAAGTAGAGAAATATCCCTATAATTATATCAGAACTATTCATGTACCTTACAGAAGCTATGACAATGACAACACAAAGCAAGAAGAAAGACGACAGGCAACAATGTTGTGTTTCCCCAATGGACAAACCCAGGAAACTTGGACAGCATGAACAATGAAGCTTCTTTTGCAGGTTCTTTTGGTACTGGTATACCTTGATATCCTCAGATCAAAACACACGATATTTGGCTGAACAAAAGAAAACGCTGTCATCTGTTTCTGTAACTCTGAGTGTTGCTTGCTTGGACATACACTGACTGGCCCAAAAAGTGTCACTCTAATATTTTGTTGGACTTCTTTTGCCTTGATTTTAGCACATAATCACCATGGTATTGTTTTGAAAAACATAAGTGACATCACTACATTTATTTCCATCCATACAGAGTTTGGTTCATTTTGTACCAACATCTTGAACTGAGGATAGGAAAATTTGCGCCATCGCATTTTGGTTGCATGGTTCATGAACCCATTGCAAAAAATTTTTGTTTGAAATTTCTGTGAATGTTGCAAAATGAGCCTCTGATGTGTAGTTCTCAAACGATCCAAACATGCAAGAAGGTTGTAAAGTTGCAAGGAAAAACAACAAATTGGAGACTCCCATGCGGAAAGTTTGAGAAAAGTTTAAGCCCTATTCCATGTATTTTGTTGGCTTTCATATCTTACTAATAAAGTGTGAATTAAAAACGTATGGATTGACAACAGAAAACGACTGATTTAAGACAGGAGATTTGCTTTTTTTCTGCCAAACATCTGCAAATTACAAATCAGTTTCAAATTGTTGTGCAATTTTTGCACAGTATACATACTTAAGCCACAAAATATTTACTTGCATGTGGAGATGCAAAACATATTGATGCGAACTTCAAAAATTCACAAATAAATCATTAAAAATAAATAAATAAATAAATTCACGCCAGTCACTTTTCTATCGCACCTCTAGTGTGATCACCCCCAAAAGTCTTCTCCAGCACACCCCAATGCTTTCAATAGAGTTAAGATCAGAAATAATTGCTCATGCTCCCTGAATGACTCCTTCATCATCTATATAGAAGTCCATTGGTGGGATAACCTGGTCACTGAGTATATTCAGGTTTTCTGCTGAATTTATTACCACAGTGTTGCTGAGCCTCGTCCAGACCAACTAAAGCAACAATGCCATGATGATCATGTACTGATATCAAGTAAAGATGGACCAACAAAACATGTCTCTGAACACCAACCAATCATGGGCAGTGGTGGCTTAGTGGTTAAGGTGATGGGTTCAATCCCCACTGTCACCACTGCCCTTGAGCAAGGCCCTTAATGCTTAATTGCTCAGTTGTATTAAAAAAAAAAAAAAAAAAAAAACCAGATAATTGTATGTAAATCTATGTCTTGAGCTTCAGCATTTCAATTTCCCTTCTGTGGAATTAACGTTTCAACACGACTATGCCGTTATGCACAAACTAAGGCTCATGCAGACATGGTTTGTCTTGGTTGGAGTGGAAATGCTCAAGTGGCCTGCACAAAAGAATAAATTCAACCCCTCGGAACACGTCTGAGATTAACTCAACCTCATCTTGTAGATGAATGAGCACGAGCCCCTTGCTGTGCTTCAAATTCTAATGTATACATGAAAAAAAAAATGTGTTATTTTATCCCCCACAAAGGAGATTTGCTTCTGTATTTAACCCATCCAGTGCCCAGGGAGCAGTTAGGGGTTAGGTGCCTTACCCAAAGGTACTTCAGCTGTGAAGGTGGAGGAAGGGGAAGGTGCTGCCTTGCAATATATAAATGTGGACCCTTAGATTTTCAGAACTACATAGTTGTATGATGTATGAACATTAAGGGTTTCCTCAAGCCACCATTTTTTTGTTAAAGTGTCATAGAGTGTGCAGATGTTTAATCCAGCTGAGCACCAAAGCCTTCAGATTCATCACCCAAAGCATTACTCATTTATCTGAAGTCCAAGGTGTACCCCGCCTCTGCCCAATGTTGGCAAAGATAGACTCCAGCCTCCTTTGACCCTGGTAGGATTAAGTGGCCTGGCAAATGAGTGAGGGAGAGTGAGTAGAGAGGATGGACTCATTTGGAAATGAAATCTGGTAAAAAATTACCATGTTGTAAATACTGAATGCAGCAGTTTTTGTTTTTTTTCCTCACTACACATATTCAAGGAAACAGCACTATATCAATATACCTACCTGAACATATACAGATTATTCCAGCTGGAGGGAACGGCACTCAGAACACGTGCACTGTCCTTTGACTCACTTTCTTCATCAGGGTTTTGTAATTCTGCTGAAGCCATGCTGAATCTTATTTTTCACTTCTTCAGTCTGGGCCATAAACTGACATGCATTCATTACACAGGCTTGGTTGATAGGTTGTAATTTCCAGGTTGGGTTGATTGGCTGTAAATCTTCACTGTGGTCCCTGACTGGTTTATGATAGCATGCACGGAGTGTTTTTTTAACCTCCAAAGTTCACTAGGGGAGCAACATGCATACAAAAACAACCCAAACGTTAAACTGCAAATGTTGCAGACACCACTCTGTTTTCTGCCAAGCATTTGAACCACTTTGCAACTTTGAGAGATTGTGAGCACAAATCCTGCTTAATTAAAGCCACACTAACTAATCCTGGGCAACTGTATGCTCATATAGACAGAAAGTGACGCATCAGATAAAACAATGTGATTGGTTTACTCCATGTATCTCAGAGGAAGTATGTTATCCTTCAATCTTTTTGGTTGGTGAGTGGGAATATACCTGGACGAAATAGGGGGAAAAAACGGCTTGCTCATGCAAATATCCCACGTTCAACAACTTCAGATATAAAAATAGGGACTCAAATAGTGAAAGAGTGGCCCAGTGAGCATGAGGAATCATTTTCCCTATGAATTGGCACCACAAAAACCTGACCTTAACCCTACTGAAAGTCTTTGGGATGTGCTGGAGAAGAATTTATGGAGTGGCTCGATTTTTTCGTCAGCAATTCAAGACGTTGCTGAAAAATGTACCGAACTCGCAACTGGATGGAAATAAATGTTGTGATGTTGCTTAAGTTTGTCGAAACAATGCCATAAGGATCACATGCTGTAATCAATCTGTAAAGGTGGTCCAAGAAAATATCAACGTGCTCTGCTCTTTTTTTTTGGGCCGGGCAGCATATTATGTCTAATCCAAATAATGTACTGTATGTATATCAATCCATTACAATGCTAACCATGTGAATTTTGATTACATTGTCAACCAACAACAGATAGTTTATCATCCTGCTCTCACATGATACACTCATCACTTACCCGATGTCTGGGTTGGCTGGACTTTGACCATTCAGAGTAAAGGGGAACAAAGTGACAAGTCAACTGAAAGTTCCTTATAGAAAGTAGCATTATTTTGCTAATCTAATCACTTTTTACCTCACCACAGTCATTTGGAACAAGGATCCTTCTGTGGACTAGACAGAGAAAGATCAAAGGATCAAAAGTGAAACAAACATGAGCTATACTGCTGACTTTCACACACACTGAACATAAGACAAACTTCACATTTCATTAAAAAAAAAAAAGAAAAAAAATATAAATGATGACTAACAATGCTATAAATGTTGCTACTTATTTTCTTTTACTTCCGAAAGTTATCAGAACGTATGTTAAATGAGCATTATAAAAAAAGGCCTGCGAGTAATACAAGTCTGTCATCCTGTCTCATACACAATCAAAAGAAAAAGCTGGCAAAGCCGCACATCTGAGTACCATATCGTGATGTGATCACGCACTGCTACACTCGAGTGGTACAAAAGAGGGAAGGTTAACTCCTCTGGAAATCACTTCAGCGTATACACATTATACATGCTCTGCTTAGCTCTTAACTAGAAGGGTTTACGTGGAAAGTGCGTTCTATCAACCAGAAGAAAAGGAGGTGAATCGGAAAACAGAAAGGTTAAGCGTGAGCAGGGGAAAAAAAATAAAACAAACAAAAAAAAGTGTCACAAATAAAAAAAAAAAATAAAGCGCTTTTTGCTAATTAAAATCAAGGTCCATCTTTAGATGCGATTCTCCTCCTTTTCTAAAAGCTGATCCTCTTGCTCATACACACACACACACACACACACTTAAGCCTTGTCAGTATCAGTTCAAATCTGTAATGCAGCAGTAAAGTGCAGAGAACTGATAAACAAAATAGATTTCACTAGCACTCACTCACTCACACACACACACACACACACACACACGTACATGATGGGTCATCATGTAAAAGACAGAGAAGCAGCTTTCAATGCCAGCACCTTTCGAGGTGTAGCGACAGTCACAATGTCAAACACTCACTGCCGTACGCTACAGCGCCCTTACCGCACATTCCTTAGAATAAACAAATACAAATAAACCTCTTTTAAGCCCATTAACACAGACATATGTAAAAACTCTTCTTAAAAACAGTAACGTTTACAAATAACAATATGTGGTAAGTGGGTTAGATTATACAGAACAAAATTAATGAATTATTTTTGGGTTGGGGTTTTTTTTTCAGTCCCTTATGACACAATATAATTTTCCCAGCAGTCTTTCTTCCCATAAAAAGTTTTGGTTGAATACATCCATGAGTTCTCATCCAGAACATACATTCCGAAAGCCATGGGAGGGGAAAAAAAAATTCTAACGCATAATAAATCTGACAACCATAAAAGATAAAACAAGCGTGTGAATGCGTTACATTATCTGTGAGATTAAGTGCCTAGAAGTCAGCATGTGTGAGCTTGTATACATGCGACACACACACATACAAGTGTTTATGACAAGTGAGAACTTCCACACAGAGAAGGCTGCATTATTCAAAAGAGAATTTAGAGCTTTGACAAGTAAATTGTGTTGAACCCGTAGAAATCTGGCAGCAGCAGCTGGATACGTTATGAGAGACAAAAAGAGGAAGAGAATGTGACGATGGGAGAAGACAGACCGAGAGATGAGAGAGATGAAGGATAAAACAAAAGAGGGTGGGACAGAGTCAGACAGCAAGAAAGATAGAGGAGAAAAAGAGAAGTACAAAATCTGTGTGAGAGAGAGAGAAAACAGAGAGAGTGATGAATTAAAAGACAGATACAGACAGCCAGAAGGATAGAAAGAGAAAGAGAGAGAGGACAGACCTATACTGAGACATGGACTGAATGACAGGTAGAGAAAGACAGAGAGAGGCAGAGAGAGAGAGAGGGGGGCAAAACAAGGAAATGTGTGAGACAGAGATACGGATGGTGTGAAAGGGAGAGGCGATGAAGAGAAATTGAGAGCATGAGAAACGGACAGAATGAGGAAGCGAAAGAAACAAAGTGTGCCGGCTCACACATGGTGGGATGATGTCATCATTATGATGCAAGTGGAATTTGTCCTTATCAGTTTATGAGGTGTAATATAATGCTAAAATTATTTGAGAGGAAGTTCATTGAGGTCAAAAGCCTTAAACATGAACAGTGTTGACACACTTACATATAGTACTCTCGCTATGACACACACACACACACACGTTTTGCTGAGCTTCCCCTCAACACTATCTATGTGTGAACAGCCGGTGGATCTGTGTGGTTATTTTTAATGCTGCTGTGTGGACCCTGGCCTCAGGTACACGTCCTCGTGGGCGCAGTGGTTGATCGGCTCACTTTTAAAAAGCACAGGGGGAGACGGCAGCAGAGAGGACGGCATAGATTGGTGCGGAGACGTGTGGCTTGACATAAGGGCGTGTGCAGGGTGATGCACATGGGTTTGGTGGTGCTGCGTTGGCGCGGCCTGCATGTGCGAATGGGAAAAGCCATGTCCGATTCCGGAAGCGAGCATTCCTGGGCCTGTGGCGGCTGCACTGGATACGCCTTGAGAGGACAGTGGTGGGCTTGAGGTGTGGCCAGAAGAAGAAGGCGTGTGGGCAGTGAGATGAACAGAGAGTGGCATGCTGGCAGGCTGTTGTGTTATGGGGCTCGTGACCCGGAAGCACTTCTCTCTGTGTGCTTTGAGCATGTTGGAGAAACGAAAGCGCTGACCGCACACTTCGCACGGGTAAGGCTTCTCTCCGGTGTGTGTGCGCCGGTGACGCTTCATGTTGGGACGGCTGGTGAAGCTCTTCCCACAGATCTCACAGATGAACGGCTTCTCACCTACAAAAGTTTAAACAGGTTAATAGTTCTATTCAGTATTATGCATTATGTATTAGGGTTAGGGTTAGGTTAGAACCCTATGAATCATTAGGGTTCCTTAAAATAGCAAAACTGCTTTGGAAAGCAGAACATAGAGTAGAGTTGTAGGGTTTGTCAAAAAACAAAACACAAAAAAACAAAAAAAAACCCCATTCATCCATTTATACATCCAAACTCCGGCCCAGGTCACCACAAAGTTTGAACCAGCCTTCTTGCTGTGAGGTGACATTGCTAATAATAAAATGTCCACTTAAGACACAGCGTATGTATTTGCACAAACAATACACGGTACATGAGGAACCTGATACTACTAAACAGCAGCCAGTATGCTTTAATCATGATCGGTACTGGTAAATTTCCACCAATACATCAGGATTTGCTAGTAACACAAATAAATCTGGTTTAATAAACAGAATAACAATCGATTTTTGGCTAAACTGAATTTGCTCTTGGGTGTACAACATGGCATTTGATATTAAAGGACACTTATGGGTGTGTTCCATCACAAGCATTTAGGTCTGTCATCTAATCTCTGTCTCTCGTCGAATGGAGAAAAGGTTCTCAAACGGTTTGCAGTCAGGGACCCCTTAGTAGGAATTAAACAAACAATGAAATATATAAATAAATAATTCCGCGGATGCACCCAGAACACATTCATTTTATGACTATTACCACAACCTTTCAAATATTGGACTCATTATTTAAAAGTGTGCAATAATATTCTTGACATTTAATAGAGAAACAGCTTGAAGTCTTTGTCATGCACCTCACAGTCTGGCTGGGAACATTATCCTGCTGAAAAGGTTCCTGGGAAAAGGAATTGCCATGAAGGTGTACAGATGGTCTGTAACAGTGTTTTGTAGGTGGTACGTGTCAAAGTGACATCCAAATGAATGCCCGGACACAAGGTTTCCTAGCAGATTATTGCCAAGAACATCACACTCCCTCCACATGTTTGCCTTCTTCCCATCATGCATCTTTCCCCATCCAACCACATAATATTAAAGAAAACGATTCATCAGAGCAGGTCAGCTTCCTCCATCGCTCCTTGGTCCAGTTCTAAGGAACACTGTAGGTGATTTTGGAGGTGAACATGGGTTTTATGGGCACTCTGACTGATCTGCTGTTATACATAATTGACAAATTTCCATCACATCCAGTATTTACAGCTCTTTTGTGGAACCACTTCTGCAGTAAAGCTTTGGGTGCCCGTGAAGCATACCTGACATTTTGGAGATGCTTTGACCAAGTTACTGTACAATTCTGCCCTTTTAAAAGTTGCACATATTCTTACACTTGCTCATTTTTCCTGCTTCCAACACAACAACTTCAAGAACTGACTATTTACTTTCTGTCTAATAGTACACTGTAAAACTGTTATTCACTTTATATGTCAGTGGTTCTAATGTTATGGCTGTGTTTGCATGTATGTATATTTTGCATATACTACACAGGAACGGTGATCTGACTGGTTCCATATCTCAGGAAAATATATTATCTACCTTTCAATACCTCTCAGAATAATCATTGACTCAGAATAGTGGACAAGAACTCATGGACCGCCACCATTAATTATCAAATTAAAAAAAAAATTTTTTTTAAATAAAAAGCACCCCCCCACACACTTTGAAATTCAAATGATGCAGTATGATGAGCACACATGACTGTCATGCTTTAAATATGTAAAAAAATATAAAAGCACATAAAAATGCTTTTTTTTAAACAAATTTTAAAACCAATTTTAGTTTACTTTTTAGGTTCCCATGCAGTATATATTAAAACAATCCATAAATCCATAAATATCCCCCCTCAGTGTTATGTCTTGGGATGTCTGTTATATACATTATACTTACCCATGTACCTTAAAAGATTGGATAGATAATCGTTCCCTTAGTAATTATCAGAGATAATACTATATGTAATCTTTGGTGTTTTATTATGAAGGACAAAATGTTCCCTTTTACTTGTATTATTTTATTTAATCATTTCTATATTTCTGAGCAGAAAAAAGGCAAGTGTCAAAAAAAAAAAAAAATAATAAAATAAAAAGTAAGTGTATTGTGTGTGTTTAGCATCTAGCCTTGATCACAGCATGTAATCTCCACAGCAGTGTTGCTCCAGTTGGTCAGGTCGAGGCTCAGCAACATTAATGTGAACGCATTAACACAACAAAATGAGCAGGTTATCACGTCAATGCACTTTTTCTTCCCTGATGGCACGGATATAAAATTGGGGCTCAAATAATAAGAGAGTGGTTCAGGGTGCATGAGGAATCGTTTTCACATATGAACTGGCACCACAGAGTCCCGACCTCAACCCTATTAAAAGTCTTTGCGGAGGGGTTCGATTTTTTTCTGTTAAGATGTTGGTGAAAAATGAAACCAACACTGGAAGGAAATAAATGTTATGATGCTGGTTGAGTTTGTCGAAACAATGCCGTGGCGATTACGTGCTGCAATCAAGTCTAAAGGAGGCAAGTGTCCTAAAGGTAACTTCTTCGCCATGTATCCCAAAAGTGTGCTTTGCTACCTATGACTAATTTTATCATGGAGGGACACATGTACACGTGTTTACTGTATGTTACTGCAAATATGGATACAAAAGGCTGCATATATGCCTGTCTCACCTGTGTGCGTCTTCATATGCTCATCGAAATACTGCTTCATGTTGAAGTCTTTGCCACACCACTGGCACATGAACTGCTTGTGTCCAATGTGGATGCTCATATGAGACCGCAGCTGATACTTATACTGGAAGCGTTCGTCACAATTCTGCAAACACACACACGGAAATAGACAACGTGGGTGAAAGCAGTAGTTGTAGACGGAATACAAAAAGGGAGCTCTGTAATAAAAAATGACATGACCTGGTATTACATCTTATAGGCCTGTCATTACCAAAGCTATTTATACATGGACCAGCCCTACCCTGTAGGAGTGTTCTGCACACACACACACACCACTCTTTCATACAAACACACTTGTACTCTGCTTCTGACTGAAAGCAGCTCCACCCAGACCACCATGTGGGCCCCACACCCAACTGTGGGGTTAAAAACTGCCACAAGACCCGGAGTCGCTGCTTTCATACACTCAGAGCAACAGCGCTAATGCAGAATCAGCTTTTTCTTTTCCAACCTCAGTGATTAAACACAAAGTGGGGTGTAAACACAAAACTTGGGGACACAGATGAAACCTTGTCTAGAATAAACAGCAGAAACAATGACCTAATGCAAACTGTCTGGAGGAACAACTCTGAATCTGGGGGGAAAAACTAAACAAAACATTAGCATACAGCTGTCACAAATCTGATACTAGAAATGGAAATGGTTTAACCACTGGACAAGCTATTTAGGAAACAGAGAGGACAATAAAGGAGACAGACTGATCTCGCTGCCTGTTCCTGGGCGGTTAATCAAATATAATTACACACAGCAAACACCCTAAACTGGAGCGTGATCCTTTTATTCGCTCAGTCAATATACAATACTTTTTAATACACAAAGGAAAATAGAGTGAAATTAATGGCACCATTTCAAAAGAAAGAGTAAACAGCACGGGGGGATGATACACATTACATATCAGAATTAACATTTTCCACCCAATTTATTTTGTCAAGGCATAGAGGCACTAAAGGGGCAATTAAAGTGTAAGGAACGTTCACCATACAGCGTTAATAATTTATCAAATAGACTGTATATGAGTTCTGGCTTTAATTATGCCTTCGTTCACATATTCATTTCATGACAGTAGTGGGATGCGAACACGTTAGCACGAAAACTCTTTCTTGCTTGAAGGATTAAGGGTTTGATCTTTAAAGGTCAAAGGTAATCGTCTCATAAGAAAGTCCGTCTATGGTTTCGTATTAAACGTTTCATAGTAATGGCATGTCTGTCAGCACTCGTTTCGAATATATAATCTTCGTCTAAAGTGCCATAGTCCATGCGTCTTTCAGTAAACATTGCATAACAGAGGTCCTTCCTCTGGAAAGGGGTATACTTCCCTTTGACCCCATCTATACGCTCTCAAAATCCCGTGACCTTGACTTTAACCTTTCAAGGTCACCCAAGGATAAAGGGGATTATGCTATTTGAAAGTGTATATATGGTTTCCTACCTGACACTCATTACATACATGGGTCTACAGCGCTTTATTTCTTAGATATAAGCAATTTCAATTTTAACACAGGAAAATGTCTATCTAGAAAACTTTGTGACCTCATTATTCCAAAATCAAATTATCTGTGGGACTCAAGTAAGGTGGTGTCCCCATCATGTTTGGTGTATGGTTTCTTGCACGGGTGTGGTCAGGATTCTGTTCAGTGACAAACTGACAAACAGAAAAACAAACGCCGGTGGTTATAACACCCCCACCTAAACTCCACCCAACACTGAAGCTGACCTATCTGTGAAACAGGTCAGCCTCTATGAAAGAACCCAACTGAACAAAAGATGAATATTTTTATTGTATATACAAAATTTATTCTAAGGTATATTTAAAATATAAATAAAATAATTAGGTGGCATTCTTTTAATTTGGTGCAGCCAATCCGAAGAAATTTATGAAAATGTGGAAGGTATCAGCATCACCACCATCACAGGAAATCAGCTGTAAATGTTGTAGACCAAGTAAACGTAAGTTCATATTCCGAGGTTGTTCTACAGTATCGTACAGGGTGACCCAATAAAACCTCCCACATTTCAAAGGTAAAAAAAAAATATGCTAAAGATAATCAAATTATTACTTGCACACATGAAACCTCATTTAATACAGTTTTTAATCATAATGTTTTAAAGATATTCATCTGCCAAAAGATGGTCGTCATTGTCTAGACACACTTGGAGGTGATTCTGAAGGCGGCCATGGTTCGGCGGGTCATGTTGCGTGGAAGAGCAGCTATCTCCCGCCAAGTAGCGTAACAATCTTAAGGGCTTCAAGAGTTTGGGGTTGCTGAGTATGTTGCATGTACAGCAAAATCAGTGCAAGACATCGCTGTGTCTCTCAGTTAACTTTCACAACACTGAACTCCTTCTGTAGTAAAATGCCCCATTATTTAAAAAGGGCCTGGGGGAAAAAACAACAACTACTACTGAACACAAATCAGTCACAAAACAAAAATTCTTTAAAACATGACTACAGATTGCTGCAATGTAAGGATCATCAGCATCATCATAGTGCTGATCAAATCCATCAAAGCCAAATTACTGAAGTGAACTGAAGTAATGCAAATGATAAACAATAAGCTTAAGCTATTTTTGTTCATCATACAAAAGGGAGCCAATAATTCTGTCTACAACCTAAACATGGGTCAATGTGGTGTGTGAAAATTTCTAAAACCGGGATTTTTGTCTGAATATGATATTTCATATATGGTCATGTGTGAAATTAAAGCTGCAGGCTTAGAAGATCCATTCACCACACCCTTTAATTAAGGGTGCCAATATTTCTGGAACCAACTCTATAGCAGCAGTGGTTTAATCCTGGCCAATATTAAAACTACAGCCAAATGGTTTGACAAACAGAAAGCTCTATTTGACTTTAAACAACATGGTGCCATAGTGAGAGACTGAAATATGAAGGTGGAACCAATACCAACACAAACATGGACCTTATTAAACTTTCATGTAAATGTAGGGTTTGGTGTAAGGAATATAAACAGAGCCTTGTTTATTACATCAGTAAAGCTTGGCAGGTGTCTTCTAAACACACACACACACACACACACACACACACTGCAAGCTTATATGCATTGGTGGTTGTTTGCTTTACCTCCATGTTAGAAGATTAATGAATGTAGTTTTTTGTGTGTGTGTGTGTGTGTGTGTGTGTGTGTGTGTGTGTGTGTGTGTGTGTGTGTGTGTATGGGTGCACATGAGGCTGCGTACACGTGTGGGTTACCTTGAGAAAGCAGTGAAAATCTTCCAACAAGAAGATGAAATCTCCTCCAACAAACACAGTGGCGTATGCACACATGCACTGGTGTGAGCGTACATGTGTTCGTGGGTGTGGTGTGTGTGTGTGTGTGTGTGTGTGTGTACCTCACAACGGAAGGGTTTCTCTCCTGAATGCTGAAGTGAGTGCACCTTTAGGGACATGCTGCGCTTAAAGGACTTGCCACAGGTTTCACATGTAAATGGCATGTCCTTGGTGTGAGCTGAAGGGGAGGAGACGAGAGAGAGGAAGAGAAAGTTATTTTTATAGCTGCAGCTTGTATGAAAACCAGGTGTTTGGACGAGACAGCGTAAGAAGTAATGTCTCTAATAAAGCATGTGTCTAATAAACTTGATGACAAATTATGTCTTCTAAGTAGGGACTGAAATGAACAGGATGAATTCAGAGTAAACATGTCACGACTCCTCACTCATGCACATGTAAATGATTCAAATAGCATCACCACCCGCCCGCTAGTTCCTCATAATTGTGGTCTCGATTTTATTAATCTCCTTCAAGTAGGAGAACATACTATACATGTCATGGTCTGACAACATCTGCTATTAATGATGCAGAAAATAATGCTGGTTAAACCCCAACGTAAAGAGAAAACCGCTGAATCCTTAAAATTACACTTTTTTCTATCAATAATAGCAACACTAACCAATCAGATATCAGAGCTCATGTATGTGGAAGAGGGCAAACAGCACAGGTTGCAAAGTGAAAGGAAATCGTTCTCACATTAAAAAAAATTCAGGGGCATTGTGGATATTTTGAATGCTGGTATCTGATTACAGACCAAAGTGATTACAGTGATATGAAAGGCAAGCCTTCTGAACTCTCCTGTTACACATGAACATATGTACATTTTCATTATATTATATTATATTATGGTTTTTACTTACATTTCCAAAACTGCGCTCTGCTAAAACTTGTTTAACAGTTTAAATTAGCCGGTTTAAAAAGATTTCTGTTTCTCGCGAGTGTGCGAATCAGGACGTAAATGTTAGCTCATGTAAGGTGAGATAAGAGCAAAAGTAACAGTATACAGATATTAAACTAACAAATCAGATATACACTAGTGAACTTCTGAATAAAATAAAAATAGGCACATCTACACATCATACAAGCTTCTTGCATACATCAGCTCATTTACACAAACGAGTAGTATAACCCGCTGTTTGTTCATATACAAATTATTTCCGTATTTACTGGTGCATACACATGAATCATGGCAACTTTTTGCAGTACAATGGCACCACTGTGTGCGGATTTATTACTTGTTTTTTTCCCCCCTCGTGAAGACGACATAATAACAATATGGCGTTTTGATGTGCAAAGACGTATACGACGTATGCAAACTTTTATTAATTTTGGCTTTAATTTCCTTTTAAGCAAATCTGTTCCCCAAACAGTGGCACTCAGGCGGACCTTCTCACAGCATTTGTTAAACTGGATACTTGAACAACCTAAATGATTCCTCAAAGCCAGATTACAACTAAATACATATACAGTACCTGCATGATGTCTTTGTGAAATTTATTTAACATTTCTTCAAGTTGAGGAAGTACAAAAATAGGAGTCCCTCCACAGACACAAATTATTTCCTGTTGGTTAGTAATTATTGTATAATGGATTAATTTGTGCCATAAAACTCTTGGATTCATCCGAAGGTCAGATCAGAAGGTCAGGGGTTAAAGCCCAAGCACCACCAAACTGCCACTGTTGAGCCTTTGAGCAAGGCCCTAAACTTCTGTGTTCGCGAGACTGTATCATGGCTGACCCTGTGTTTTGATCCCAACTTCCAAAAAAAAAATAAAAATACAATCCCCCCCAAAAACCCCATTGTGCTGTATTGTACATGCAAAAAATAAAGGCTGCCTCTTTTCTTGCTTTCAAGTGAGTAAAATGATAATAATAAAAAGTCAGAGTGTGCATCGTTTGTGTTTATTTTTCTTACTCACCGACCATATGCTTGCGGACATGAGCCATTGTGTAGAACTTCTTCTCGCATATCTCGCACGCAAATTTCTTCTCGGCGTAGCCATGGACAATCTTAATGTGCTCATGAAGTGACCAGAGCTTTTTGAAAGACTTATTACATGATACACACTGAAATACAGAAAACACACACACACAGAGTCAATTTAGAAATCTATGATATTTGCAAGATTAAAGAAATCCTGACTGTAGCTCTCCTCTCCTGTTGATCTGTCTGTCTCTCTGTCTCCCTCTGCTGGCAACACAAGGAATCTGTGTCTGTCTTTAAAAATATATATTATTTATCCATTTTATTTATCAAGTAAAATCCTATATTTTACCATATGGTGATAAAAACTTTCACATATCACAGAAAACTGAAATTCAAGATTGAACTGAAGATTGGATAATTTTTAGTGTGCACTCCTGAGCAATAACAATGGAGCTGCATTTCTGCTCTTGCTCATGTCTCTGGCTTATTAGTCACCACCTTTAAAGGTACGGTGTCAAATATTTTTTGGAGGCTATATATTAGCAGAAGTTATGGATATCGTTAAAAAATAGGTTTTTATTAATCAATGATCATAAAAAAAATGATTACGTTTTCAGAACCTTGGATTAGGCCGTTTATATCCATACAGGGAGCAGGGCCCCTCTTGTGGAGGCCGCCATCTTGCTCATGTTTCTACGGTAGCCCAGAATTATGCAGTATTCAGTTAGCTGCAATCTGGAACTTCACCACTAAATGTCAGTAGATATGACTAAATATTACACACCGTACCTTTAAAGGTCCAGTCCACCTGGAAACACATTAAATATGTTTATTCAGCAATATCCAGAATAGTCTTGGTGATTCTGAGGCTACTGCTGTATTTATCACTCCTCTTAGAAGGTAATGGTTGTCCGCTACTATGATGCCACAAAAAATTAATCATTAGCATGCAGGTTGAGACCTGTTTGAACAGAACTGCGCTACAGAAATGGAGGTGAGTAAGCCAGACCGCCCTGAGCTCTAAAGCTGTGCTGCATCACTACGTATAATTTTTTATTTTTATTAATATTGTGTTCCACGCCTCTCACCTGGATGTTTTTCTCGCAGTCGGTCTGTTGGTGCAGAGCCAGCTCACTCTCCAGCACAAACTTCTTGCCGCACTTGTCGCAGATCTGCATGCGCCGGTGCGTGACGTTCATGTGCTTCTCCAAATACCAGCGGGTGTTGAACACGCGTGGGCATTTCTCACATGCCAGTGTTCCACGCTCCTCCGCCTCCCTCCCCCCTCCTGAAGCAGAAGGACCAGAGCTCCTTACATCCCGCACTGACCTGCGCTTCTGTGGCGGGGCTTCGGCGCTCTTCCTCCGCCCCCTCGTGGTTACTCCGATGGACCCCGTGTCCACGGTGACGCGGTGCCTTGTTTTCGTGCGTGTCCGCTTGGATCTCGTCCTCCGGGTCACGTTTTCGTCTTCCTCCTCATCCTCGGGGTCTTCCTCGGCACTCTCCTCTTCTTCTAGACTATCATCTGTCTCATCTACCTCTTCATCCTCCTCCTCTTCTTCTTCTTCTTCCTCCTCCTCCTCCTCTTCACTCTCACTCTTCACTTCTCGGTCACCTTTGGAGACATGAAGGGTCTGATTGTTTAGGTTCACCTCAACAATGATCTGGGCTCGCTTGAACTCCTCTTCCTCTTCCTCCTCCTCCGTGTCGTCAGATGTCCCTTCGTTTTTGGTCTTCGCCGCTCCCTCGACTCCAGCGGTTCCGGAAGCTTCTTTGTAGTAATGCTGTAGAGGGGCGGGACTGGGCTCGTGGTCAGGAGCCAGTGCTTTGGCGGGCATCTTGTTGTCAACCAGCACCGGATAGGGCTTGGACACTCCCTCTTGCTTGTAAAGCTTTGGTGATAGGTCACTGTCTGCCAGAGAGGTATGATGGTAGTAGGTCTGTGAGGAATGCATCCTCGGTCCCTCCTCCTGTGACATGGCTTCCTTTATCGTTTCTCCCTTCCTTGTCTGGCACGACTTCATCTGCCTATAGACAGTCTTTTGCCTTGTTTGGACAGCTTGCTCAACAAACAACGTGCGTTTCCTACAAAGCAGGTAGGAACCTATCTTCTACCCCTCCCTCGAGGGGAGAAGAAAGGAAAGATGCCTCAGCCCAAACCGAACTGAGCCTCCATGTCCTCCACATCAGAAGGAGGCCGAGACGAAATAGAAGACGTAGCAGGTTTGCACTTTCTTTCCAGCTCAGTAAATCACACACGAGCCGCACTTGCTGTTGCAGCGACGCAGTTGGCTTTTGGATCAAAGCGTCGTTATGCCTCCAGGTGACGGATAGGATACTTCGTTTTCGTTCTCCGTTAATAACTGCTGAATCAGCAAAAATGGCTAGCTGTGCGCTGAGATTAACCTCTTGTGGTTGAAGCAACCCGCCAAGTCTGTTTCAGAAGCATTGTACCACACGCCGCCTGCAAGTAGAAGAAAGAAAAGGGGAAGGGAAAAAAATATAACTCAGTCCGATTTCACTTGGTACTAAAAACCGACATCTAAATAAATAAAAGGCAAAGTATTAAACACTTAACGTACGGACCGCAGCTAAAGAGATGCCACAGAACGCCACGAAACAGGATATGAAACAACTCCGACATTCTCACAAACAGCAGATTATTTGTGCATCTCATCTTAATACCAGAAGTAACATTACCTGTGACGTTTTACCCAAAGAGCCCTCTTAATGCCGAGATTGCCTGCTCCTAAACCAAACATCTGTCTATAAAAGGCAGGTCAGCATGGCGGCATCTACTACGGGTGTCGGAGAGATAAACGAAACTGTTGTCTGGTTAAGGTGCAGAGATCTAGAAATCTCACTACTACCGACACACAGATATGCATGCACAAATACACACACACACACACACACTCCTGACCACAACCGTTTCAGTTCTGTGTGGGAGCATGTGTGAGCAACTTAAATTAAAACCACAAAGGAGCTGAGTAGAGAAAACTAAACCTCTCAAGCACACACACACCTTCTTCCACACACACACACGAATATTTGATATATAATCATAAAGTGATTCAAAGTTTTACGAAACGTTAAGATTGTAAGTTTATATATATATATATATATATATATATATATATATATATACACACACACACACACCAAATAAACTATAACAATATAATGATCAAATAATAATAACAAAAACACCCTAAACAACCTGATAAGATCTTTATAATTATCTCCGCCAAGGAGGTTGGGATTCACCCTTGGTTTGCATGCAAAGATGATGTGCAGGTTTTTTATGAAATTTCTATCAGAGGTGGGGCATTGGACAAGGTGGACGCAATTACATTTTGGAGATGACAGGGATCAAAGTCTGGATCCGGGAACTTTTTTAAAGGATTTTTTTAACACTGTAAAATTTTACTATTTTTATTTTTGGAAGTGTCGAATTTTTAAAAAGCAACGTGTGGATTTTCATCAACCTTCTACTGGTGGTCGGGATTGCGCTCTCTGAGTGCTCTCTTCAAACAGATCGTCAGCAGCATCCAAAATGTATTTTTCAATTACAATAGATTCTGAATTAAGTGACTTTTTTTTTTTTTAACTTTAATCAACATGTTTGTCTACTCACACTGTAGCGTTCTACATTAATAATGATTCTTAACAAAACCCGCCAAAGAAGTCTGAAGACTTGCTGACACCAGTGGACTTCAGTCTTTACTTCATCTCTACCTAACAGAGGGGGATGCAGCAATGCTTAATTCCTTTAGTCCATCCAGCTCTCGAACTAATCAGCGTCCAAAATTTACCCTCATTCAATACGACACTCTTAATAGGACACATTGGAGCAGCCGCGCCCTGTTGGATGGAGAAGTGGATTTCATATTGAAAGGTTACTGGTTTATTTTCCAAACCATGAGGAAAAATGGGGCAGGGGAGCGAGCGGCATCTCTGCTTTCTCCACCTTTAAGGCTAAAGAGCCTTTGAGCAAGGTACCTACCCCCCAGCTGCTCTCTGGGCACTGCAACATTGTTGCCCACTGCTTCGAGTATGTGCACGTACACACTTTGGACGAGTTAAATGCAGAGCCAAGTTGTATAAAAAAATTGGAAAAATCTGCATATTGAACAATACAAGTCCAAACCTCCCATGGTGTTTCTTCTAAGCATGCTGTTCTTTCTGAGCTAATATCCTAGCATACTATAGCATATACCGTGTTTCCCTGATAATAAGACCTACGCTTACTTCAGCAGAACAGTCCAAAATAAGCCCTACCCCAAAAATAAGACCTAGCTGAATCCAAATTTTGTCTGCACCCTCCCCTCATTTTCTATGAATGCACGCGCGCCAGCGCCATTTACAGCAGCGCCGCGGAGGAGACAGAAAAAGAGGAAGTTAAGGGAACAAAAACGGCAAGTAAAGTAATATAAAGCAGGACTGAGGGGTATGATGGGGTTAAAGCAGGACTGGAGGAGTATAACAGTCATCATTTTACTGGTATT
>JAOUQZ010000024.1:20763716-20777011 GCA_028564935.1 Neosilurus hyrtlii | reverse complement strand
AAATTGCTGTTAATGTTAATTAAAATAAAACCTACCCCGAAAATAAGCCCTATGGTGTTTTTTGAACCGAAAAAAAAGTAAGACAGTGTTTTATTATCGGGGAAACACGGTACCATCCTGCTAGTAATGCACATGCTTAATAGCAAGCTAGGAGATGGAAGTTTCTCCACACATCTTTAGCGCCTGACATTTGGGTACATCTTTGCTTTAAGGTAAGTTATGAAACAAGACTGAAACGCTAACTCTCAAGTTAGAACAGTTAGATAAAAAAAAAAAAAACAAAACAAGCAAACAAAAAAAAAAAAAAACCCACCACATTTCCTGTTTCATGCAGCTTTTCTCAGGTTATTCAACGTTGGCTGAAATAAGGCCATGGCAACTGTGGCGTTAATTACGGATGAGAAACGCTACTTTAGTGTAGTGGAACGTGCAGGATTCAGAAACGCTTCCAGGGCTCCAGAGAGCGATGTGATTCTGACAGCACACACAGCAGAGGGCATAATGAGATATAAAAAGCTTCAGTACATGCTCCCTCGAGAGTCACACACCACTGAAAACTTGGCCACGGTTAATGCTGTTACATTCTAATGCACAGGTTTGGTTTCACTACATGCTGCTAAGAGTCAGAATGGATCGTACGCACACTGCGTTGTTATTAAGACTCGACTACTCTGGTTTTATAACGCCGAATGTTTTAATCAACTGAAAATGGAAACCTAAGACACATACACTAAATATAAATAAGTTACATACCCGGGTACAAATTGAAAAAAAAAAAGGCAAAAGCACTCAAAGCGCAAACCTCCACCAAGCCCAGCAATCCTCTATATGTACCAAAATAAAGTCAAAAATCATTCTCTCTCACAATATTAAAGAATCCTTTAAAAAAATGTTCCTGGCCCCAAGTGGCGCATCGACATGCGTGACTATCAACCCGGAGATCGCAAGTTCGAATCTCGATCGATGCCACAGCCATCCGTGCCCGGGAGTCCATGGGAGCTAATTGGCTGAAGGAGAGATGGCATACGCTCACTTCCCTGTCACTCACAGCGGTCACCAGCCAATCATGGGCGTCTGTGAGCTCATTCGTACGAGGAGGCGGATAGGGCTTTCCCTCTGAGTGTGTTAGACCGCCCCCAAATACGCATGCGCAGCAGTTCGAAAAGAGGTGGGTGCAGCATCGCATGTCACGGAGGGTGGCATGTACATGCTTACGCCCCTCCCTGGTCAGTGGTGGTTGTGTAAATAGGGAAGGCAATACTTGATGGGTGGGGATTGGATACAACTAAATTAGGGAGAAAAATTAGGAAAATCCAAAACAAGCAAGCAAAGTTAAAATAAGGACCAGAGGGGCGTTCATAGAGCACAAGGTACCTAAATCCCGCACAAACGGAATATGGTGTCAAGTGCAGTGAGTAACCTGAAAAATCTGCCTCAGGGTGCGGGTTTTCATATCTCAGCAGGGTTATAATGAAATTTCTCCCCCTATTTGGTGTCTGCTGAACATTTTGCACAATATTAAATAATAGGAATTTTCCGGAATGTTTTTTTTTTTTTTTTTTAAGAACATGATTCCAATGCAGAGATGACCTCCAAGACTTAATGGTTTGTTCCTTGTTCCATACCCGACTTACTGCAAACAAGGTAAGTAGTAATAATGAACAAACACATGTGAGGACATGACCTCCCGGGGGAGGTAAATATTAATATTTATAATAAAGTCATTATTATAATTCATTATTAAAGTTGTTTAGGGTGTTTAATTTTCCAGAGCTTCCAAAAAAACATTTGCTCCTGGAATAAATTGAACACATACAAGAAGAGGGTAAATAATCACCTTCTTGGTGATGAAGATGTCAGATCTTTGCAACCTTTAATGTAATTTATCACACAAAAGAATTCAAGCCAGGAAAAAAAAAAAAAAAAAAAATGTGTAAAAGATTTTTCACTTTTTTGTAAGTTAGTAGTTAGCACATCTGCCTCATAGCTAAGAGGTCCAGGGTTCGAGTCCCCGGCTTGTGTATTTTTATGTGTTTGCATGTTCTTGTGGTGATTGCATGGGTTTCCTCCAGGTACTCCCGGTTTCCTCCCACAGTTTAAAGACATGCACATTATGCTAACTGGTTCTGCATTGCTTCTAGGTGTGGATAAGTGTGAACGGTTGTGTGTGTGCTGGCCCTGCGATGGTCTGGCGAACCGTTCAGGGTGAATTCAGTGCTGGTTTGGTGTTGGCTCCTCTTGAGAACCTTTTAAGAACCAGCTTGCAGACAGCCACCATAAGACCTACATCACTGCACACATCTAACACCAGGGACAAGTGTTTTACCCCAAATATACATTTAAGAAAATATGTACGACTACCAGAACGTTCTGAGGGATAAATAAATAATAACGAGCATAATGTCAACGTCGCTAAAGGGAATGTGTTGGAGACCTTTTAGAATGGTGAGGACAATCAACGTGCCGTTTATGTTTACTGTCATTGTTACCATGACAATATGGAGAATATGGACAATATAGATACATATGGTGAGCCCAGGTAGCACTTTTTAGTAGTGCTTTTTTTTCTAGCCTATTTAACATTAACTGTATAATAACTGTCCATGTACATGTAGTCACTCTACTTTCGTGTCAGTAACAGAAATTAATAGTTTTTTTTTTTTATCATCAGGAATCACAGATGCAAACCACCCCCTCGTGTTTCTTTTCCTCTTTAGCAAGATAAAAATAAAAATGTACACAAAATAAAAACCAGACAGCTTTTTCAGAAACCTGCGGTTGTAGCTGATAGATAATACACACCATCCAGCACCAGCGCTGCGGATTCCAATCCACGTGAGCTGTTCAGATTCGAGCGTGATCTCAAATCACGTAGACCCTTTCAGCCCTAAAAGGAAATGTTACCTAAATGTTATCAGTGCTCTCTCTCTCTCTTTTTTTTAACATAACAATCCCACCTCAGCCCCTGACGTAAAGCAGTTCTTGGTTCAAGATTATTAAAAAGCGTTGATGCTGCCCCCAATCCTGTTGAAATAAGAGCACTCAGAGCACCAAGCTCCCCCATATGAACCAAAATGCCTTAAATCTCACAAAAAAATCCATTAAAAAATTCTTGGACCTAGAATTTGACCCGGATCATCCCCACCATCTAACGGAGTCTTCCTCGTCCGAAGTCCCACCTCTGACAGAAACTATGAAAATCCTCGCATGACTTTTTACATAAACACACAAATCAAGGGTAAAAAATAGGCACCTCGGCAGAAGGAAAAGTGAAAATGGTGACAGAGAAAGCAAGCCGTTGCTCTTTGGTTTCTCAGCACTAACCATGAAACCTGACTGATATCTCTGATTCCTGATATCACATCACATCACTAAATGCCAACAAATAAACCTCAGAATTGTCAACACATCTGAAATACTTCGATTCAAATATTTTTAGGGTGGAGTCTGCCTTTCATACTCAACCAATCAAAATGCTTGGACATGCACCATCACCGGTATGAGCACTTCTATGTTCAGAGCCTAAATATGAACTACAGATATTTAGTGCACAACCACCCAAATTTAAACAACACTACAGAAGTCGGCGTTTGGAAGTAACAATGTTGGCGGCACCTTTAAAATTTGCACTTGTTTATCACTGCTAGGCCATGAGAACGCGTGTCCTCAGGAAATCGGCAGATAAATCGAAACCAATATTTACTAATGTATATAGTCAGAACGTATCCCGAAGCTTCAGTTGGCAGTTATGAGATTCAGAATTGCACTGCAACCACAACTTTCAATATGACTGAGTTATGTGGAACTGTGCGTGAAGCGGTCTGTGTGTGCGTTTTCAAGGAACGATTTAACGAGAATTTAAAGCCTCGACGCATCGCATTCGCCTGATGACCACACGATGAGGTGCGCATGACTTAAAAATGATCCCACTGACCTTCAGAAATTAAGGGAGTGCACCAACGCGTTGATACTCAAAGAAAGAAAGATAAACAACAATCGTTGATCAACATGGCCAGGAAGAAAAACAGCTCGGTTTAACCACGCTCTACCTTTAACGGTCTCAGTCTGTACTTCCTGAGTCACAGTCTCATCTTTGAACGTGTGTGTTTGTGTGTGTCTGTGTGCGCGCGTGTGTTGCATGCCCACCTGCAAAAGCGTGCTTCAAATGCATGCTTCAATAACGATTCTACATTAATCCAAAAAACATCGCAAAGAAACTCTTGGTAAATAAGCATAAAATCAGACCAATAGGTGTAATGAAAAACAAAAACACTGTACACACTCCTACACACACCCACACCTATATACAGGCACACTCTGCTACCTTTCTTCCTGCAGCTTTCTGAGAATCACATATGCATATGCACGGAGAGACCACACAACGGGTGCACTAGCGGTCATATGTATGTGTTTATTTGTGTGTTACCGGGAATTGAGCTGCGCGGTAGCATATCAATTTTGATTTGATACACGCAACACTTTGCAGATGTTTATACGTTCGATGGCCAATTTTCAGGAACACCTCGCAAACACTGGGCATGCCCTCGCTCAGCTCTCAAAACAGCCTCGGGTCTTCATGACAAGTACGGCATGTGATCTTGGGAATACTCCGTTGCGATACTGTTCATTTGCAGATTTGTCAGCCGTACGTTCGTGCTGTGAATCTCTATCGGATTTACATCTGGTGAACCTTTTGCATGCTGCAATTATGGTCATGACTTGTGCTTTAAATCTATCAGATGTTTTAATTGTGACCATATTCAGATGCACATGGTCAGCAACAAACAAACTGGTGTGACAAGATAACTTTCCTCGCACCATCACAGCGCCCCCACCAGCTTCAACTCTTGATGCAAAGACGGTTGGGAGCAAAGGATTAAATGTTGCTGACACTGAATTCAATATCAGACCAAGCAATGTTTTACCCATCCACACCTGTCCTATTTTACTTACTGCACGTTAGCCTCGGATCCCCGTTCTTGACTGATAGTAGTGGAAGCAGATATGGTCGTCTGACATCGTAGCTCAACCATCCTAAAGTTTGACATTCATACAGTCACATAATTGACTGATTATAAAGTAAACTGCACTCCCTTTCTGTACTTTTAAAATAAATAAATTCATGTCTGACTTTCTCACAAAGCTTATGCAAACAAGCCAGAGGTGACAGTAGCAAGGAAAAACTCGGTCATGAAGATACGAAAAGAAAACTATGCGAGAAATCATGGTCCAGAGAGAATCTGAAACCAGCTGTGAATCCTGCAAAGATCACAAAATAATCTTTATGATTACAGCAGATAATTTATGATTAAATGTGAGAACAGGTCACTGACTAATACACAAACAGCCAGTCATTTAATAGTCAACCAGTGCAATCGTCACACAAGACCGTCTGCAACCTACGTAAGCTTGTGTTTCACACAACATTATGCAGCTGCAAGAAGTGAACGCTGGTTCAAGTTAGAGCATCACTGAATCACAACGACCTCCCTAGGAACCACCACTGTACTAGAACAGGCATAGGAACGTTTATCACAACGCATGCATCTAACCTGCTTCATACACTAGCAGAGTGTTTAGCCATGCGAGTCTGTCTGATTGTACACACGCTCACAAACCTGTGTGGTAGCAGATGGTTCAATCGGCAAGGAACCAAAGTTTTTATATTCTGATGCCAAAAAAGCGACATTAACAGCGGACCTGCTAGCCATGTCCCAAAACGATGTGAGGTTTCTCTAATGTTTCCTATGAATACACAGCAGGGAACTCCTGCAGGGGAAGAGACTCTCATTTAAACGGCTGTTATAAGCCTTTTAATTTTTATTGGCGCCATCTTTATCACGCTAGTAAGCAGAATTATTCTAAAAACTGGATTAGGGATTGAGGCTGCATTTATTGCCCCCACCTACCTCAAGGATCTTCTCACCCCCCAGACATCCTCACGCTACCTCCGTTCCACCACCACTTACAGTCTTAAAACACCAAGGACTAAACTCCACACAATGGGAGATCCACGCTACTCCACGCCTATGGAATGCCATCCCAAACCACCTGAGAGCACCGCAGACTATGGACACTTTTAAACGTGCCCTGAAATGTGCCAGCTTTTTTAAAAAAAAAAAAAAAGGCTTTCTGTGCTTGATTTTATGTGCTGTGCTGTTTTTATGTGCGATTTTACTCTGTAGCACTTTCAGATTCACAACAAATGAAAAGTGTGTTAGAAATAAAAGCATTATTATTATTATTATTGCATAAATGTATATATTACTGAGTAGATGGATTGCAAAGCTGCAGGACAACAGGGTGATTCATACGGAGCCTAAAATTCCCATCCCATCAAACATGCTTTGTATTAACACCCTGATCGAAATAAGGCAGAAGGGTGGTTTAACCCTTTTCATAAACCAATCAAAAAAAAGAAAAAAGTTGACCATGTAAACTAATTTAACCCGAATGCATCACGGCTGGGTTTTGCATGTGCGAGCCCTCCGTCCTGACACTGACACTCCTGCGCTGATTCTGGATGCAGACAGTAAGCGCAAAGACGATAGGCAGGGTACATCCTAAACAGCCCGCCAATCTGTTCCAGGGCTAACACACACACACACAACCAACCACACATCTCCACCCAACCACTCACACTCATGAAGCCAGTTGACCCAATGTGCATGTTTGGATTGTTGGAGGAAACCAGAGCACCCAGAGGAAACCCAAGCACAGAGAGAACCTGTGAGGTGACCGTGCTAGCACAGTATATTTGCTTTAATACAATAAATAAAAGAAATATGGTAAGATTCTCACTGAATTCATCAGGCATGTGCGATTGCACCAATGTCAGACATTTTTTATGATTATGCTTGGGACACACAAGTACTCACATCAACAGGGACCCTTTAATGTAAACAGTATGTTCAGATTCGCTGATTGGAATGAATTTAGTGCTAATGCATGTAAATGTAGCTACTAATACTGTATTAAAGACGGAATATTACATAGATTTAGGCAATACCTAAAAGTGAAGCCCCCGATAGATATCTCTATTGAAAGGTGTCCGAGGCTGGTGTTATAAGAGTAGTGCAGCTCCTTTAAGTGTGGAGTCAACATCAGCTTTATGGGAAGGAAGGAAGGAAAGAAGTAAAGACGAAGACAGAAAGAAAGAAATCTCCCTCTGGTTCCCAAATATAGTCTGGAGTGAAAGCAGGATAAATTAACACTAGGACTAGCTGTTCGACCACGTTCATTAGTACTGTCCTGTTATCTGAATTACCTGTTTAATGTGTTCCCGGTAACGTTTGGTGTCGTTTTACTCAGAGAAAATATGTCAGCCTACTTGAGTTAGTTAGATGGTGTGTTTTTTTATTCTGTGTGAGTTTGAGCGGTCGGGTGTGAACCCACTAAACCGAGGGTTTCAGTTTGGTTATGAATAAAGCTGTTTTTTAAATTGCTGCCCATCGTCATGCAAGCCAGTGATACATAACAGCCAATCGGTTTAAACTGAGACAGGGGACAACCGTCAAAGTCATGTTCCTTGTCTATGGGGCGCAGTTCAGGAACTCCACTATAAACAACTGTGACACTCTAAAAATCTTACTTTTTTTTTTATTGAAGCTTCTGAACATAATCCAACACTTTGCTTTAAAATTTCCTAAAGATGTCAGAGTTAAGAGCTCATTATTAATTCCACACCATGTGATCGACAGGATTTTAACCCTTAAACCATTCCCTGTGGATGGAGGTGAAGTCATCCAGGAGGGGATCACTCCTTTCAAGGTGGAAAACTTTCATCACGAGGTAGCGAAACATCAGGAAATGATGCACATATGAGCTGCTAAACAGAGACCTCAAGCTGCAAACGGGGCCAAAGGACAGAGTTGTAGCTCTGCAGAACCATCACATGGTGAAACGAGTGAAAAGTCAGTGCTGGATGGGAGAATAAAAATGTTTAAAGGGATCATTTATCAAATGCTGGTTCAGGGATCTTTATACATGGGTCATTTTTGTGATTAATACAAGCACATACAGATGTTTGAATACATTTTTCCGATCAGTAACATTGTGACCGTGTATTTTTTTTTTTAAAGAGTTTCAGTCCTACAAATCCTGCAGCTGTTTTTGATTTTTGATTTGTTTAATTGTACACGAAACCAAACCAAACCAAACCAAACGAATCAAAAGTATAAACTGGTAGGAAATCATGCTTTGATGTGGGAGCCTGTCAGACCAAGTTTTCAGTAAAGTTATTACTCATTCACGCGATTAAACTACATTACAGCACAGAGCAAAAAGAAAGTCTTAAAGAACTGTTTTAGGGGAGCTATTTTTTTTAAGCGGTCCATACTGTGCAAGATTACAGTGAGGGACTGTCTGGTCCGCAGAGTCACATGATCCATTACATAATGCTAGGACAGGATGGGATAAAATAGGAACTTGAAGATTTTCCGTTCTTACTGAAGTCAGACGCTTTACTTTAGTCTGCAATGATGAGAACGTGCCAAGAATTCACCAAAAGCCAATTAACAACTAGAGAGAGGGAGAGAGAGAATTAAATTTCCTGATTAACTCTCTAAATTTACTTGAAACTTCCTCTGAGGTTATTTTTTTATTTTATAATATCTCTGACTAATATCTCTCAGAGGATTTTGTTTAACAGACCCCGACTTACTGCGCAAGCATGACGAGGTTTCTGAGGTGTGGAACTGATCACAGAGAAAGTATAAATGCCGTAAGGTTTGGTTCCTTTCACTAGAATATTCATTCACACTTCTGATATTACCAAACGTCACCAGAGCTGAATAGTAATAAATTTCACCGTGATTAAAATCTGTACTCAAATGACAGGTGTGAAAATGTTGAGCGAAAGACCATCAGTGATTTTCCTTGTCGAAGCTCTCGGTTCTGAGTCATACGAACACTCCTCAATGTCTTCATCTCTGTTATGCACCTTCTGTACTAGTATCACAAGCTGGGGGTCTAGCTTCTGGTAGCGTTTGTTAAATTTTGTCTCTAAACGTGGGAAAGTGCCGCCTACTTTCACAGGAAGAAGCCGTTCAACTGACATTACAAACAACTAAGCATTTTTACCCACTACTGTTTCGAACACAACTTTCTTTGAATTAGGGTTCGCATTTGAATATGACAGTATTTCTTTATTACACAGCTCATTTGAATACTTGAACCTGATTGGTGGATAATGTTATCCAGTGCTCTGTTCGTTATTTATAGCAGACCGTTGCTACGGAGCATATTATAAAAAGAAGCAATAAAAATATCTATTTTTTTTTAATTCAGTAGGATAATTTTTTTAATAATTATTTTATAAGTAGCCATGTAATAAACGAGATAATGCACAGTAGGATGGTTTACTTATTTTATTTCTTAATCCAGCTCACTATACACTGTCCCGTACATATTAACACACTGAAAAGGACACGCCACATAACCTAAGATTAAACTAATGATATATAGAATTTTTTTTTATGTTTATATACAAAAGAAACTTTATTTTAAAATGCAGTATCTGCTGTCATTGTTTTCTAACAATACATTTTCTGAAATACGTTTTCCTGCAACATAAGACGTAAAACTGTGTGTTAAAAATTTGTGTTGTTAATATCAAAATTAATGATTGTAGCTGCTAAAATTTTAATAATCCTATAATTAAATTAGTTATTAAGTAATAACAAGGACTATTTTTAACATTGAACACAAGTATAAACTGATAAAAATATGCTAAAGCATTTATTGATACATTTTAATTTGAAACTGTTACAGATTTTTACACACTATTAAAAAAAAGTAGTGAATCCGGACAACAAAACACTGGATGTCATTGGACATTTTTTAATTTTAACTTTAATTTTTGGATTTTTACCCATAGTACACAGATTTAGGTTCTGCCTAAAAGCGAAGGTCCTTGTAACACCTTTCTGAGTTGTGACTCTTTAGTGTTCCAAATACACTTTCTGTTAATGTTTTAAAAGTTCACGCCATGTTTTCCGGAATGATATAGTAATTCTGTGACCAGCATTTTTACCTCTACCAGGGAAGTTAAGCATACGCTTCATTTTTGACAAAAGATTGACTCAGTCATTGATTTAGGTTTTAACGTAAAAAGATATCAGATGACTAGGTACACTAGTTATGAAGCAGAAGTGTTTCAGTTTATAA
Organism: Neosilurus hyrtlii; assembly: GCA_028564935.1. NCBI lineage: Eukaryota > Metazoa > Chordata > Actinopteri > Siluriformes > Plotosidae > Neosilurus > Neosilurus hyrtlii. The sequence continues at coordinate 20,766,844 of JAOUQZ010000024.1, read as the reverse complement.
ACAGCATTTTTCTGATTAGCAAATCCACCCCACAGCAAGAAGATCCTGGGTTCGAGTCCCAGGCTTGTAAAACTCATTTCTATGTGGTTTGCATGTTCTCAAAGTGCTTGACAGGGTTTCCTCTGGGTACTCTGATTTCCTCCCTCAATCTAAAAGACATGCACGTTACGATAACTGGTTGTTCCAATTTCCACTAGGGTGTGAATGTAGGTGTGGTTGTGTGTGCTGACCTTATGACAACCAGACTCGGCCGAGATAAAAACCAGACCCTGTGACTCGTGTATGATTAAGCGCTTCATCAAATAAATAAACACATTATTTTTTTTTTTTGGTTTGCACCCATCTAGCTTGTGGTGGTACGTGTACGTGCGGTGATGTCATTCACTTTCCATTTGTATCTCGGCATACCTCTGTCGACGGTCTATTCTCTTACCAAGTGAATACTTAGTGTCACAGTGTATTCCTTTTCATAACTCTGTAAACATATGATTCAATAAAGTGTTCCATGGACTGAGAGAAATCAACATTTTTGTGTGGTGAATGTTCATGACGTATCCTTAAGAGACATTACGGCACGGACTGTAAGTGGGAGCTCACTAGATATGCCCTTAAAGGGGCCCGTTCACTTCCAATGCATATTAACTAAACACGAAATACAATGTTACCTCTTGGAAATAAAATAAAATCGGCCGCCACGGCTTCCTAAACCTATCTGCTTACTCCCGACCCTGTCCGACTTTGCCCAGTGTCATCGGAGACAGGCTCCAACCTTCCCATGACCTTAACAGGTCTAAACAGTTTGGTAAAACTTTGGTGTGCGTGCATCGCTCAAGATTATATTAATAAACACTGCCATTTCGAAATGAGAGAAATCCCGGAACACTTGATCTCTGACACTTTTCTGGTTTCTACAAATCGGCGTTACGCTTCCAAGTTATCGTGCATGCGCAAGATTGCTACTCCGGTCACGCGGTACTGTGGTGGCTATTCTAAAAAGACACAGAACCAAAACAAGATATAAAAGAGGGGGGGAGGGGGGGGGGTGTCAACAGGAAACCTTTATATTCAGCCAAAACTAACTGACGATGGAAGGTAAAAACCATTCTCCTTCTTATTTGACCAAAAGCAGTACTAGGGTCACGAGGAGACGAGGAGATGGGATCTCAGCCGTCACTGGGCAAAGGCGGGGTACACCCTGAGCAGCTCAGTAGACCGTCACTCACACTTAGGGGCAATCTAGAACAGCCAGTTAGCGTAACGTGCATCTGTGGACTGTAGGAGGAAACCGGAGTACCCGGAGGAAACTCATGCAAACTCCACACAGAAATGCCCTCGACGATGCCGGGACTCGGACCCAGGAACGTTGGCGCTAACCATTACGCCACCTGGAAGATAAAACACACAGGACATTTGAGTAGTGAAGGCGAAACCTTGAATAACGGTTATGAAAGAACAGCTTGGTGTTTGAAAGAAGGCCTGAAAGTTTCCAAAACAAGGGACAAGGACATTTCTAAACTTGGCCAAAAGTATGCTTAGCTGTGTATCATAACAACAACAACAACAACAACAACAACAACAACAACAACTCGTGCTTCTGAAAGGCCTTGCGTCCAGCACCAAACCAGCTCAGCTGTAGAAAGGCCACGGTCGGATAGCCTCAAGCTAGGAACACCTGTAAAAGGCCTGACAGAAGACAAGGCCGGCGGATATACAAGCGACAACTTTTAGGAAAAGAGCGCATAGAAAGGGTTAAGCTGAAGGAAACATTGGTTGGTCAAACCGAGACCAGCAGCAGGCCGTTTTGTGCTAACCGAGTCGTGCTAGTCAGTTAGCAAGAGCACAGCTGAACTGTATGTGTGTAGTTAGCAACTGGCTGGCTAGCTAGCTAAACAAACACCAGCCCGGACACCGTGTGCTGCTTCTTACACCTTATTTTATTCTTTTTCATCCGTGTTTCCAAGACACCTGCATCCCAAACTGCATGTTTAATTCACCGAAACGTCCACAAGCCCCCTGTTACATCATAACGACCCTCAAATTCGTCTGAAACACCCAAAACCGCCCAGATTTACACCACGTTACTCCTGAGATTTTTTTTTTAAATGCACATACGCGGCTAACTGCACGGCTGCAAAACCACTTCGCGTTGCACGAATATCTACACCAAACAAACATTACAAGTGAAAACCAACATTAAAAAAAAAGCAATCCTCCTCCGTACATCAACAACGACCAAAAATACCACAAAAAAACACCTCCATATGGATAAATAACTCCAGCACTCAAGTTTGTGACAGGGTCATACCTTTGCGGATCTTTCTGTACCGTGTGGAGGAAGAAGAGCGCGTGTCATTATTATTTCTATGTGTATTATTTGTTAATAATGGCAGATGGAGGGAGAGAGGGAAGGGAAGGGGAGGAGGGGGGGCCCCCGAATACAAGTTGTGGCGAGCTTCAGTCTGTGCTGGACTACTCACCCGGAGCGCGAGCGCCCTCTGCGTCATCACGGCCAGTCGGAGTTGCAGAGCGCGAGCTCCACAGGCGTCAAAGCAGAACGATCAGAGAAAGCATGCAAATAAAAACAACAACTACAAAAGAAAAGAAATCTTCGCAGCGTTATGAGCACGTGCGGGTCTTTTCTCTTCTTTGCAGCTTGCATGCATGCTGTGCTGTGCTGTGCTTCTACCAGGAGTAATCCGTGTCTTCTGGAACTACCGCCCTCCACCGTCTGGTCTGTCTGCTCTGTCTGCACAGCTCGGGCGACGTGGCTGCCTGGCTGCTTCAGGTGCCAAAGCTATCCATCCATCCATCCATCCATCCATGATCTTCCAGACAAAACACTCTCGCACCACCCTCCAAATGGCAAAGAAGCTCAGGCTTGCTGATCCTGAAGGAACCCCAGTCCCACCAAGCTGCCATTGTTGGGCCCTTGAGCAAGGCCCCTAAACCTCATTCGCCCAGGTGTATAAAAATGTCTCTTTGGATAAGGGTGTCTCTCCCAAAGTGCTGTAAATGTAAGCTCAGGGCACATCACACATTCAACCCCGTTATATTCAAATTCAAATTCAAATTCAAATTTTTATTTGTCACATACAAATTATACACAGTACAATATGTAGTGAAATGCT
>JAOUQZ010000024.1:20738814-20757946 GCA_028564935.1 Neosilurus hyrtlii | reverse complement strand
TATATATATATATATATATATATATATATATATATATATATATATATATATATATATATATATATACACACACACACGGGCGGGGTGTTAGGGCTAATAAGAAAACTATTCTGGTTTTTGGGGACATAAAAAAAAATATATAAAAATTTTAAAAACCCTACACCATTAGTACTCAACAGGTGAACTTTGGACCTAAATATTACTAGCCCTAGTAATACACTAGCCCTAAAAAAAACCAAACAAAAAAAAACTCCGCATGTAACGGTCGAAAACTTTTTAATAGAACACACAACAAAAGATTATGCTGTATTTTTCTTTGCGGACTGCACTCTGTTTAAGCCTTGGTGTCTCTCTCTCTCTCACACACCCACACTGGAACTAACTTAGATAGATAGAGGACTTTACTTTCCGGGGGTCAACCTGCATTATCTTGCAAGTGTTCAGGCACTTTCGTTAAAATACACCGGTGCCAATGACCTACCATGAGAACTGGGAGGGCATGGTTTTCATTTGCCAAAAAAAGTTTGGTCATGTTGAAATTAACTGGCGGTCCAGCACCAGGTCAATTCTACCGTGAGGCGTACACGGATTATCGGATGTTACTGTAGATTTCCCCAAAAGTAAAAATGTACATGGAACCGCGACTGTCATGAATCCATAACAGTTAATGGGAGTAGACATGACGGCTGAGACGTATGCAGTGCAGACTGAATGGCCATGGTAATCTCAAACATGGGGCTCAGGCATCAACCGGCTATGTGAGCACTTGTGCTTTGCTTGTAGCACCTCATTTGCATGTTCATTTTTCTGTTCATCTATCAGGTCCAAGCCAAGCACATGACTAGTCAATTCATAAAGCAGCCAAAAAGAGTAAAATTGTGTTTAAAATTGGCCAAAAAAAACCCACAAAAACAAATAAAAAATAAATTAAAAATGGTATATACATCTTATGGGTATGGCTTTCCTCTTTCACTTACTTTCTCTACAACAAACCTCGCCCTTTCTGCTTCCTGTTGGGCCACCTGCTTCATTTCCACAGCCTCCGTGAACTCCTTCCCAAATGTCAGATGTGTCTGCAAGGATGGAGGAAGAGTTATGAAGCCTTAAGCCAAACAACAACAAAAATGCAACAAGACAATGAAGAGACGGAGCATTACCAGTGAGACATCGTCGAGGATGAGGCCGAAGGTGGAGGCTCGCTCTGTGAGATCTTCACTGACCTGCTTGGATACGAGCTCTCGCTGAGTGATCAGCTCTCCTGCATCGAACCTGGCCTACACACACCGATCTAAATATTTATCTAAATCTAAATATTTTTTACATTATATACATATACATTTATCTATACATGTAATGCTACTTACCACAACAGCTTTCAGCACTTCAGTGGTGATGGAAGGAAGCACTCTTTCATCATAGTCCTCACCAATGCTGGTAAAGATTCTCGGGAGCTGACTGCCTACAGGCCTGAACAATATTCTCAGTGTGATGTTCACATTCTGCAGATCTGACAAACAGAACAGGGAAAACACATGTTTTTTAGATTTACATCATTATTATTATAAACATATTAAACACATTATTGCAGCAACCTCATCACTCACTGTCTCTCTCTCTCACACACGCTTATCTTTAATGCCAGAATTTTAGCTAAAATGTCCTCTCTGCTGGTTAAAAAGGTATTTTATTCCTCAATATGCAGCAGGTACAGGGGGTACATACATGCCTTTGAGCCATTTTCAGATGTACAGCTGCCTTTGTGTATATTTATGACTACTATACACACTACAAAAGAATGGCACAATCTGATTATTCCACTATCAGTATTATAAAAAAGATCCCAAAGGGATAATGCTTGAATCAAATTCAGAATTCAACATTATTCAAGTTTATTTTTTGTTTTCATGTAGTATATACTATAACTATGAATAAGTGTAAAAACACAACTTTACAGAATGTGGTTCTTACATTTCATGTTGCAAACGAAACTCTGAATGAATGTACCAGACACAGGCCTTTAGTTACAGAACGTGTACCCCTGTTTAGAATCTGCACAGCTCATCTGACCAAAAGAGATGGTGTTACACAGCTCTTATATACCTGTCAATATTTTCTAAATAAATCAATAAATAAAACAAAACCATAAAAACAGATGCTCACATTCTTACCCAGTAGAGACTACAAGAGAAAAATATTCTGTTTTTAACACAATAACAAGACCATAGCCAGATTCCACAAGGCTAAGATCATCATGCTCCGGTTCTCTTTCTGAGTGCACCAACCTTTACTTCCAGTGACAACAGGAACGTTGCGTGGTCTGGACCTGCAGTCGAAGATGATGGGCTTCTGTACCCATGGGATCAGGAAGTGTGTTCCTTCTCCTACCACGGCATCCTGAACCCCTCGAAAACGGTCAAAGATAACAGCCCTGTGACCAGCATCAACTGCAGGACAGACACCATACACAGATATCACTTTAAACAACAGACCTTAACACGACCAAATAAAAAAATGAAGAACACAAACAATCCAAAATATTACATCGTTCTTATAAACTGACACCTTATATCTTATCTTATAAACTGAAGCTTATACCCAGGTTCCTTAGCGGGAAAGCGATTAGGAGTTCAACTCCTCCTGGATGCGATGCTAGTCCATCGCAGGTTACCTTCCCAGTATTTTTTACTGGTACCCATTTTTACTGCTGGGTAGACAGAGGCACACTTGTGGTTAAAACCTTGCACAGGGGTCTTAGCACGGTGGGGGTGTAACAGGGATTCGAACCCACAACCTCTCGATCACGCAGAGAGAAGTGTGTTGAGCTGGTTGAGTCAAATGGATAACCAGAACTGACTCTTAAAAACAAAATGTTAGGAGTCATGCAAAAAAAACCCTTAAAGAACACAGAAAAACACCGGCTGACTTTACACAATTATAAACATCCAGAAATGTTTCAGTCTTAGTTCATCATCTCCTGAATTGCATTTCTTTACACGTATCCAAGACTTTGCACAGTATTGTGTGTGCACATACATATTTCCACCCTTCAACCTTCTTACCATTGTAGAGGGCGGAATTAACCACACCTCCCCCGATGGCCAAGGCCAATCCCAACTTCCCAATGGACTCGAACAGCTTTGCCATGGCAACAGAGGGTCAGGTACCTAAAACAAACAAAAAAAAATGTCCTAAAGTGTTGTACAATGTCATAAGAAGAAGAAATGTTGCTGAATCACAATCAGTTAATTACTGTTAGAAGCATATACTGATCAGCCATAACATTAAAACCGTATTCAGGGAGTGGGATGTATTAGGCAGAAAGTTAACAGTACTTGAAGTCGATATGCTGAAAGCAGTAAAAATAAGCAAGGATAATGATTTGAGAAAATGTGAAATGGGCCACACTGTGATGGCTAAACAACTGGCTTTATTAATCTCCAAAACAGAAGGTCTTTTGGGGTGTTTCTGGTATGTGGTGGCAAGTACCCACTAAAGGTTAACCACTGACCTGGCAAAAGAATCATGGGTGCCCAAGGTTTACTGATGTAGGTGTGGATGATGGCTAGTACATCAGGCTAACTTCTGAAGCACAAACTGCTAATGCTGGATATGACAAAAAGGTGTCAGAACTCACAGAGCATTGCACCTTGATGTATATGAGGCTGCCTAGACACAGACCAGTCAAATGGTGTTAATGTTATGGCTGATCAGTGTATACTAGTATCTTTCTAGGTCTCTGTCCGTCCGATACAATTCTGACGTTGGAAGGAAAGTTTATACATCATGTTAGTGTGAATGAAAATGAAAGATGGGTTTATGGGGTACAACGTGATCATGATCATAAGAGGCCCATAGCTAGATGTTACTAAAAGCAAGTCAGATTTCCCTTCGTTTTGGAATAATGTTAAAGCTGCCCAATAACAAAGCAAATATTATAACTTCTTTAATTAGTTTTCACATTGACTTTGATTCTGAACTGCAGTTATGAAGCCTTGGACCATGTAACACAAGCTAGCCTGACATGCACCAAGGAATTAGCCGAACATGCAATGCTAGCTAACATTTCATTTCCCTTTCAAAACAAACAAACATTTATTTACTCATAACACGAATACGTCAGAAATATTATTATTATTCTTTCTACATCTGACACATATCATTTTAAAAACAAGTTAAGACGCAAAGGTTTCAAACACAACATGAAAACTCACTAAGCTTCTGACGGTTTGTGACCTCCACCAGAGCGACGTAGGAAACACATGAACGCGCGTGCATTTGTGAGCATGCGCAGCACCACTATATAACAACCATTCTGATTGGATAGAGCGCAGCTGGAACTATGAGTATAGAGAAAAAGTATTGGTTCACACTTGACTGCTATCTATTACTGTAAGGATGAGCAGAAAAATATGTTATTTTAATTTATAGTGTTGGCTATTTATAAAAATGCACAGAAGGCATGAAACACTAAATTCAGTTATCCTATCTGTGTAAAAAAACGTGCCACCTGAACTAACAGTGAGTTACAGAGTCCGAACCAAGTGTGACGGACGGTAGGGAGTCCCAGAAATGTTTGGAACAGTCCAAATCCGGAAAAGGGAGTTGGTTTAACAATTTATTATGGATGAGCCATTAAATGTAGCAATTACACAGGGATCTAATGAGTACGATGAGGTTACTTAGCTAACCAGTCTTAATCAGTAAAGTGTCCGTATCCAGGGCCGACGGGGTTGGGGCAGTTGCAGGCTAGTTGTAGTGAAGGCCGCAGTCTTGGATAGCAAGTTGACGTTGGTCTGGAGTGGCACGCTAACAGTCGTCAGCTGTCGACGAGCAGCAGTGTCCTCGCTGGAATGTCCTCAGCTGTTAGGGTTTCCAGGGTAGTCCGTCCAACACCCAGCTCCGGAGTATTCTTCACATATATAGCTAATATACCAGTACCTCTGCCTAGGACAACATCACTGCATAAAAGGATATGATGCCAATAGATAAATCACACTCTGTACTCGTTTTTGTCTGTTACGTCACACCTCCCTGCGTAAAAGAAAAGTTGGAATTTATGAAATTTTTTAGGAAAATCTTATAATATCAAACAAAATGGTAATTATCATAAGTACATAAATTATATTTTTGTATGTAAAGTGCAACTTAAAAGCAAGCCGAAAATGATCTGTAATAATTGCACAACCGTAGCTATGTATGCATTTAACAGGAAATAGTGTCTGCACATACATTATCAACCCCTCTAATGTCTTACAATAAGGTTGTACTCTTGCAACATTAAACCCCAACTAAACAACCTTCTGTTCTTGGTTTTCATTCATTCATTCATTTTCTGAACAGCTTTATCCTAATTAGGGTTGCAGGGAGGCTGGCGCCCATCTCAGCCGACTCTGGGCGATGGCAGAGTACACCCTGGACAGCTCCCAGGCCATTGTAGTGTTCTTGGTTTTCATTTTGTTTAAGAATATCAATAGTATGGGTTGACTGAAAGAGGAGAGGTCCACTTCAAAATGTTGCATAGCTAGAATTAGGGCTAATGCCTCTTTTTGTTTGGTGAACATCACATTTTTTGGAAAAAGTTTAATTTTTTAAAATTGTCATCTTACTGTAATAGCACAGCTCTTGCACCCACATCACTGTCATCTTCTGCCAAACTGAAAGGTTTACTGAAATCTGAGGCTTGAAGGATGGGTTGTGCACACAGCAGGGATTTGACAATGTTGAAGGCCTTTTGTCAAGATTCGAACTAAACAAACTAATACCAAGGAACCTCATTAGACCACGTTTGGTTTCAGAGGCTGAAAAGTCCAAAATATTTTGGACCTTTGCCGTAATGAGAGCCACCTTCCCATAGACCAAATAGGTCACACTGGCCTGAGTGAAGTCACTCTTAGCTAGATTGACAGTTAGATTATCCTTTAATAATAAGAGTAAAACTTTCCTCAGATGAGACAAATGGGCACCCCAAGTGTCACTATAGGTAATGACGTCAACTTTAACACTGTCAAGACCTGATAGACATTGATTCATCATGCACTGAAATGTGGCTGGCATGTTGTTCATACCGAAGGGCATGACTTTATATTGGTACAAGCCGCTCAGGGAGACAGACCAGACTAGCACAGGGTCAACGCACACACAACCACTCACACTCACCTAGGGGCAATTTAGAGCAGCCAATTAGACTAATATCCATGTCTTTGGACTATTGAAAGGTCCAAATACATGTACATAAGGCTAATTGGCTGTTCCAAATTGTCCCTAGGTGTGAGTGTGAGAGTGAGTGGTTGTGTGTGCGTTACCTGCGATAGTCTGGCCAGCTGTTCAGGGTGTACTCTACCTTTGCCAAGTGCCAGCTGAGATAGTCTCAAGGCTCTCCGTGACCCTAATAGAATTAAGTGGCTAGGCAAATGATTGCTGGAGTTAACAACTCCTTATTTATGTTAATATTAAAGGTACAGTGTGTAAGATTTAGCTGCATCTATCAGCATCTACTGGTGAGGTTTCAGATTGCAGCCAATTTTATTAAATTCATGACCCCTGCCTTTTGAGGCATGTATGGTCCAAGATACATGGTGGTGCAAGATGGCATCCCCTATGAGAGGGGACCCGCTGCCCGTGTAGATTTATACAGCTTATTCTAAGGTTCTTAAAACTCAGTGACTTCTTTTTAAATTATTATTAATTAAAAATAAATTATTAAATTAATGAAAACTAAATAATATTTAATTTCTGTACATAGATCCTCCAAATTTTACACACTATACCTTTAAAGTTCAGTATTAAAAGTAAAATATGTACAGATTTAAAAATAAAGGATAAAATTCTGCCATTCATGAAATGGAGGGGGCAGCCGTTTCGACAAGCTTAGGCAACATGAGCAGCAGAACTTAACTCATATCAGTGCTATGAACAATTGTGGAAAAGAAACTGATTCTAACTGTAACCGACAACTCACTCATTTATGATGTCTCTTTGATAAGATACCGAGAATCATGTAGAGGGGTGTTGCACATCGGTCGGGATGCTGCCACATCCATCAGGATGACAGGCTAGAGTCTTTTCTCATAGACCTATTTTTAGTCAGTGCTAAAGTGTACAGAGCTGTAAAAACTTTCAAAACAAACAAATGTGGAAAAGCTAGAAGGTGTTTTTTGTAACCTAGCAACAGTAAACCCGTCAGTCTGTGTGCGCTCTGAAAGATGAAGTCGTGGGCACAGTCAGCAGAAAAAAAAGTGTTTGGTGGACACAGACCTTCATATGTAGCACCATCCAGCTTTATGCGTTTTGTAGAGACTTTCGATGTCATTTTCTCATTTAAAACGTCTTTCCTTCTACAGTATCAAATTATCTGCACATTAAAAAAATATTCCTTCAGAAATTAGTTTTTTAAAAGTATACTGTTAGACAGCATGGATACACTTGGGAATTGACAGCCTCAACCACCTTGATGGACCTTGTTACTGGGAGACAGGGGGCGGGCCTACCAAGCGAGCAGGTGTAAAAGGTAGGTAAAGCCTGTTGGGCTTTTACAACCAAGCTGGCTCACCAGGCCGGAGCTTAGCCCTGGTTTCCTTAGCGTGAAACGCTAGTCCATCGCAGGTTACCTTCCCAGTATTTTTTACTGGTACCCATTTATACTGCGGGGTGGACAGAGACACACTTGTGGTTAACGCTTGCCAGGGATCTTAGCATGGTGGGGGTTTAACAGGGATTCGACCCCCACACAAGGAGCAGGTGTACCTGACGTTAACTTTTGTCTCTACTAGGCAGATGTGAAAACATGGCTTTATTTCAATAAAATGGAATGGAAGGGCATGGAGCCATGCTGTCCATATGTTTTACAGTCACTGTAACAAAAAGTGAGAGGCGAAAGGGTAAGAGTTATGTTCAAAGTCTGCCCAGGAAGAAACATTCTACTTTGTAATGCTCGCTGTTCATATCTCAGCTCCTCAAACAGACACCACTTCACCTCCAATCAATGAACGTTGGCAGGTATTGCTTTGCTTTCTATCTAAACACCTCTGTTCTTTTGTCGAACCAGCCACTGTGAACAACAACAGTAAAGCTTATCTCTTGTAATCCTGTTACACCACACCATTTATTGGTGTGAAAAAATATCCTAGGGGATGTGTCAAAAAAAGTTTTGCTGAGAGCTACTTTAACCTACTAGTGTCATAGGGAGGGCTGGAGCCCTGGACAGCTTGCCAGTCCACCGCTGAGCTAAAAACATACAAAACCACTCACACTCACACCTAAAGGCAATGTGGAATAACCAATTTGCCTAATATGCATGTCTTTGGACTGTGGGAGGAAAGTACATTACCTTACACTTACTACCCCACATGGGTTCTACATACAAGTGCTGGCTGGGACCTCGACACAGAGATGAACCTCTAGGATTAACAGCAGTTTAATGTGATGGGATTAAATTGAATTAGAATGTAACAGTGTTGCTAGTTATTTGAGCCTCACTAGATGGCAGCAATGCAGTTCTTTCTTTATTCTCCTCCTGTTCTGTTGTCAAACTTATACCTGAGCCCACAGGCTACTGCGATTTACGGACAAGAGCGTATGACTCCGTCCCATCCAGTAATTATGGCCAATTTGTGAATCGCTGTGGCATCATCATGATTCAAATTTATAATTTCGCAGCGGTAGGGTGAAGTATTTTTACTGTTCCAATCAAGAGCAAAATGGACTCAGGAAATAAAATAACAGGTGTTCCATAGGTGTGCTTTAGGAGTTCTATTTTTTAAATAAACCAATGAACTGGTGCCACCCAGTTTTCTTTTAAGTAAGCCTTCAAGGTGCCATTTCTGGGAGTTTTTCCTAGTCCAGCCAACATGTGTATGTGGGTTGAAAAACAGGCCCCGTATGGGAATGTCTGCAGATTTCATAGTGGTCCTATGTCAACTGCCCTCATTAATTTATTGCACATTGGTTACCTGATGGGGCAGTGGTGGCCTGGTGGTAGGGTGCTGGATTACTGATTCCAAGGTCAGAGGTTCAAGCCCCACTGTCACTGGGCTGTCATTGCTGTGCCCTCAGTTCAGCTAACTGGGTTAACCTGCGATAGCCTGGCGAGCTGTCCAGGGTGTACTCTGCCCTCGCTGAGAGTTGGCTGAGATGGGCGCCCATGACCATAATTCAGATTAAGCGGTTCAGAAAATTAATAAATGAATGAGTTAACCTCATAGGGAGCCTATCTGGGCTTGCCCAAGTTGACCCAAGTGGGCCCCAGTTAAAATGCCCATTTTAGGCCTGTTCCCACTTGGTGTCCATGTAGCTCAGGAATAACTCAAGTGCAGCTCACTACATGTGGGTAATTTACATGGGGCCACTATGGAAACTGAGGACAATCCCATATGGGGCAAATTTTTCAGTCCACTTATGGTTCCCACGTACAGATGTTGGCTGGGTGGCTTCCTTCCTTATTATGAATCCAAATATGGTTTCTTTCTATATATGATAAGGGTCAGACACAATGAAAAAGATGGGTAATTTCAATGCTTATTTACTGACTGGGTGTATGTTGTACAGCAGGCAAACTGGAGTACATAAGTACACGGGAAAAAGCATTAGGAACTCCGAGTCAGCCATGATTGTAGTCCATGTGTGCTCCAGATGAAAATGGAGTTTGCAGTGTACTCTGGTGACGACGTAACAGTGACATCATTTATTTACTGGCTCATGGGAACCATTGTGTAGCCCTCGTGTGCTACCTCCTCATTTGTTGCCCCCCTACACACTAGGCAGACAGCTTTAATTCAATATTCATAATTATTCTGTGCTTTTGTGAACCCTGCCTAATATCGGAGGTACTCAATTTATGACCAGTGTGTTGGGAGAAGGCAAGAAGGCAAAAAAAAGGCATTGAGATTTCAAAGTATAGCAGTGAGCTGTGTGGAGGAGGGTTCGTCTGACTGTCTGATAGAAAGAGCTCTGGGTCAGTAAGCATTGTAGGGGTTTTCTTGTATTCACCAACATGGATGTTGATGTGTTCGTTTCAGACCGGGGGCATTAGATGGTGGATGTATATTATACATGAAGTTTTTTGGATTAGGAATCATACTTTGGTGCTCCACTGGTGTCCAAAATGAAAAATAAAAAGGTCCAAAAATGGCTAATATCTGACCTAAAAAAAACTTTTTTTTGTACAATGTTCTTTTGCTTCCTTTTTTTGCCCCCATTCGTCACGTGGGAACAGCTATGGAATAAATCCCATTCAAAAAGAAAACTAGCTTAATTTGTGATGCATACATTGAGATGATCTTACAAATCATCCAGAATGAATAATAATGCATGGGAGAAAACACAAGCACTCATCATATTTTAATCCACTGATATAGTGACTTCAGTTGCACTCAGCAGTTTTGTGACTCAGGATAATATTACTTTTATTTATTTTTAGCAGTTTTGCTGTGTGAACTGAATTGGCAAACCTTACATGGGAACGAGTTATTAATCTAAAATCCATATGCTGTTGGCTATTTCAGAGGGCAATAAAAACCAGCCTGGTTTCTTCCCACGATTTTGCCTCTTGTGTAGCCAACACGGTGGATCCAAGGCCCAGGACAGATTAGTCATGCTTTAGTCATAACCACAAGCTTGAGGTAGTTCAGTCACACAACAGACACACAGTAACTTCAATCTCAGCTCTGCAGCACCCTGAGCATCTGAAATATTTCTCATCTGAAATTGCAAATACTTTTTTCACATTCTAATCTCTATGTCCTTCACTATAGGACTGTGGCTTCAAAACCTTTCCAAATGTGAAAAAAAAAATTTAATGAACACCAATGATAAAAATCTGTTTCTCGGTTTTACTCTTATGTAAGTTACACCCCCCCAGCCTCCCTCCCCATTTCAAGCTAATTATTCTGGGCACCTTATTACACCCCGGGCTCCAAATGCTACATCTGCTAGAAGATTAAATGTGAATAAAAATAGTCTGACTACATTTCAATGCACCTAAGAATGTAATTACACTTCATTGATGATTTCAAATCAAATAAGTCTTTTTTTTGAAGTTGGAAATAAAACCATACATATATACACATATACATCTCTATCTCAATGCAATTTTAAAGCCATTCCATGTTTTCAACAGTGTTTGAAATTTTATTTCTTCTTTCGAGGAATTACTTGAAGATCTTTCCCACACTCAAGAGCTTTCTAGTCTTGTTTACTTGTTACACGTCCATTGTGTATAAATTTGAAAAGTGAACAATCCTTGTAACAGTTTTTCTGGTGAACAGTGAATTCTGGTGTAACAAACTTCTATTTCCGAATACAAGAGGCTCAGAGTTAGACAAACAGTTCAATCTATTTTAGTCAAAATCACCTCTTTTCAAAGCTTATAAAAGGTATTTTTTTATTAATGTGCACCAAATTGCACACATCCCTCGCTCCATCCATCCATCCATCCATCCATCCATCCATCCCCCAGGTCTATCTCTGATCACCAGATCCTCTCTAACTGAGAACACCCACAGAGAACACACATAAATAAGGCCTCTAATTAGACACATGTGCTTTTATTTACTCACCTGCTGGCTTTACCTGGCTCTTCTCTGCCGACAGAGGGCGTTCCATAACGCTCTTGCTGCCACATGTGGATAATACCACTCATAAGGGTAGTTTACTCTTAATATGCATACATGTTTATAAAGGCTTATAATGGGGAAAAAAATCTGTTACCTGAGCCAGGTATTATTCACAAAAGTACAGTGCTGTCACTTACCAAATATATATTTTCAGTGGTGCCTTCGTGGGGGATCTCCTAATACTCTGCAGGGGATTCAGACAGGATTTCAGGATGATCCACAGAATTAAATGTGGTTCCCAGCAGAACTTCTACAGAGCTTCTGTAGAGGAACTAAAGAGCTGTGATTGTTTCTCGGGAGAACATGCAAACTCCACACAGAAACGCCCAGGACTCAAACCCAGGACCTTCTTGCTGTGAGGTGGAAATGGTAAAAACTGTGGCAACATGCTGCTCCATATAACAAACTTTAAGTTTCACTGAATCACAGAAATTCTTCAAATTTTTAGTTTTGTTAGTATAATTGTTAATAATTAACAGAGTAAAAGTAAAAGCTGTAATTAAACAGATATTTTCCCCTGGCATTTGCTTATATTCAGCCCATGCCTAGGGATTGCGTTTGCACTTATACAGCCGGATGTTTATCAGGTTACCTCGAACCTCCTTCTGCTTTATTTCTTATCAATCAGCAAGGCTACAATTCTTTGAATTAAACTGAGGGTAAACTAGAAGCATTAAAGATATTAAGAAGGTGTTCCATGAGAAAAACAACCCAGCGTGACTTTGAGCCAGCATGGTTCATCGGCTCCAGTAAGTGAACAAGGGATGGGTTGGTTGTGTCAGTACTTAAAAGTTCTGTGAGATAAACAAGGAGAAAGAACACAAGAGAGTCTGAGTTGTTTTGACACCTTGATACTCATTAACACAATGTGCTAGGGCGAAAGATGCCCCTCAAAATAACACACAAGTTCTCTTTCTTCGGTCGTCCCCTGTTTTTTTCTTGCAGAGTCAGTTAAATTGTTTTTATAGTGCAGAATTAAGCTTTGTTTTGGCTTCTGGTAGTAATCGGTCATTTCTTCTTCTTCAGGGAAAAAAGGCTTATTTGAATCTACTGGATAGTCAGGTGTAGCGTGGTGGCATAGTACATCCTGTGTTCAAGTCCTAGGCTTAGGTGTTTCTGTATAGAGTTTGCCTCGCACAGTCCAAAAAACATGCACATTAGGCTAATTGGCTGTTCCAAATTGCCTGTAGGTGTGTATGTGAGTGTGTGTGTGTGTGTGTGTGTGTTGGCCCTGCGATGATCTGGCGAGCTGTTCAAGGTGTACCCTGCCTTCACCCAGTGTTGGCTGAAAAAGGCTCCAGCCTCCCCGGGACCCTAATAGAATTAAGTGGTTTGGCAAATGAGTGAGTGGACTGAGTGGACAGTCAGTAAATAAATCTGTCTCAAACGTTTTTCTGTCAAACACTGAGTTATATCTTGTTGCAATATGTGGTAGTGTTATAGAAGAGGAAACAGCAAAAGATAAAAGAAGGCAGACAAGCACTTCACCACACTACTGATACAATACTGGAATGGGAATTTGTCACACAACAGAGAGTTTGGGTTATTTAAATGAATTTGTGTGATTTGCAAACAGTTGTGTGTCATTTGTAATGCAGGATAGATCCATTACTGGACATCATGTGACCAGACTGTGGGTATCAATGGTTGTGTGTGTCTGTACAGCTCACCAGTCCATTGCAGGGCCGACCCACACAACCATTCACACTCACCATCACACCTAGGAGCAATATGGAACAGTCCGTTAGCCTATTATGTGTCTGGACTGTGGGAGGAAACCTGAATACCCGGAGGAAACCCACATAGAAACACCCTCGCTGAGCCAGTGACTTAAACCCTGGACTTTCTTACAGTGAAGTAGACGTGCTAACCACTACACCACTGTGCTGCCCACTTTAATGTTATAATGCGGACAATTTATGATTAATACACATTTAAATTGTTCCCGATTTGCATATATTTGAAATATCAAGCAGAAACAACAACAAATACAAGTCCATGGACTGAAGTTCTCAAAAAGTTTTCAAAAAAGTTTTTATTAATTTTGTTAAAATTCATACTGTGAGCAGCAAGATAGACTTAGACTTAGACAGACTTTATTTGTCATTTAGATTTATATCAAATGAGATTTCGATGCAGTGGATCAGAGCCCAGCAGGAATAATAAGAAAAAATATTAATAAAAAATTAATAAATATACAATTTTGTATAAAAGATAAATAAAAGATTGATATTGTATTGATGCACAGTAATATTGCATATTATATGCCACAGCACAGCGGTCCTTAGTGGTGCAGTCCTTTGTAGGTGTGTGTGGGTGAGGAGGGAGGAATATTTTAATGCGTTCAGCAGTCTTAATGGCATGCGGGAAGAAACTATTGTTGAGCCTGGCTGTTCTGCTCCATAGGCTGTGGAATCTCCTTCCAGAGGCCAGCAGTGAGAACAGCAGGGGTCTCTGGTGATGTTTTGAGCCCTGGTCAGACAGTGTTTCTTTGCAATGTTCTGGAGGGGAGGAAGTGAGATCCCTATGATTTTCACCCCTATCCTCACCACCCTCTGTAGGGACTTCCAGTCAGAGGCCCTAAAGGCTCCTGATCTGACTGAGATTCAGCTGGCCAGTTTGTGCTCTATAGGTCCTCTGTCAAAGGTGGTGAGAATGGGAGCGGGTATGTGCACTCTCCTCATCCGCCGCAGAATGTGCATACGTTGCTGTGTCCTCTTTACAAGGGTACCGCTGGTACAGCTGACGATCTCTACTGCTGAGTTGTTGATGGTGAGAGGAGTGTGGCTGCGCTGGTTCTTCCTGAAGTCCACAATGATCTCTTTTGTTTTTGAGAGGTTCAGGATCAAGTTGTTAGTTTCACACCAGTCCGCCAGATATTTCACCTCCTCTCTGTTGGCATGTTCATCGTTGTTACTGATGAGGCTCACTACTGTCATGTCATCTGCAAACTTCACGATGTGGTTAGCAGTGAATCTTGCGCAGCAGTCGTGGGTCATCAACGTGAACAGCAGCGGACTCAGGACGCAGCCCTGGGGGAAACCGGTGCTCAGGGAGATGACATTGGAGACATTTTTTCCCCACCCGCATGCACTGAGGTCTGTTTGTGAGGAAGTCGAGCAGCCAGTTACACAGGTGGGTGCTGAAACCAAGAGGGGCCAGTTTATTTATCAGATGCTGTGGGATGATGGTATTGAATGCAGAGCTGAAGTCCAGAAACAGCATCCCTTTTGTGTTTATCCCTTCTAGATGCTCATGGCTCCGATGGAGTGCAGAGAAGATGTGGAGCGGTTGGTTGCATGGTAATCACTGAGGGAGGAGGTTGTGTTTTTTTTGTGTACTGGTACACTTGTGGCAGTCTAGAAACAGGATGGTACCACAGCCTGGTGCAGCGAGGACTTCCCTTGGTGGTTATAAGTTCTCAGTCATTTTCTGAACTGCTTAATCCTACTAGGGTTGTGGGGAGGCTGGAGCCTATCTCAGCTGGGCAAAGATGGGGTACACACAACCATTCACACTCACATTCACACCTATGGGCAATTTGGAGTAGCCAATTAGCCTAATGTGCATGTTTTTGAACTGTAGGAGATAACCGGAGTACCTGGGGGAAAACCACCAAGCACGGGAAGTACATGCACCACCTTGTTGCCCCTGTTATATAGCTTAATTTGTGTGTGTTTTCATTTCAGACTGCAAATCAACACAATATGAATGTTTTGAAGGAGGTGATACTTTTTTATACCCACTGTATTAATATGTATCGCAACAATTTCAAGCTTCCCTCACAACACTGATTTCCACCAATTCTTTCAGGTGCAGCTTTCCACTTCGGATGTTTTGTGGTAACTGCTATGTGTTTGTTCTGATGGCATCACAGTAATGTGTCAACATGCAGCAAATCTCTCACAAGGGAAACAGTAACTGTCAAAACATGGATCGCGATGAGAAAACAAGGAGCTTCAGAATAACTTAACGACAAATCTCTAAGCCAAGTCTTATTCATCTTTCTAGTGTAGACTGACACCACTGTCTCACTGATTCTCTACTGGTTCTGAGCATGAATTTTACTCTTTTCGCACCATAAACATTTACTTTATTTGGTTGATTTTAAAATGTAATTAATTAATTAAATAATTACTTGTTAGTATATATTAAGGATGGCACGGTGGCCCTGGCCTCGGACATTTCTGTGTGGAGTTCTGTGTGTGCATGTTCTCCCCATGATTACACGAATTTCCTCTGGGTGCTTCGGTTTCCTCCCACAGTCCAAAGACATACACATTATGCTAACTGTCTGTTCCAAATTCACTGTAGGTGTGGATGTGAGTGGAAATGGTTAAGTGTGTGTTTCCCTGTGATGGTCTGACGTGTACAAGATGTTCAGGGTGTACAACAGTGTTGACAGAGTTTTTGTTTAATGATAAATAAAATCCATTTCTATTTCTGGTTGATGGCTAATAATTAACTTTTTTTGTTCACACTTTGCACACTTTGATTTGTAATATATGTAGTATAAGAGCTGGCATGGTGGTGTAGTGGTCAGTACTTGCCTTCCTCTGGGTACTCTGGTTTCTTCCAACAATCAAAAGACATGAACATAAAGCTAAATCAATATTCCCGAGGTATGTATGTGAGTGTAAATTGCTATATTTATGTTGGCCCTGTGGTGGTCTGGTGAGTTGTTTATGGTGTATTCCACCTTTGTCTGGATTCTGCTGGGATGGGCTCCAGCCTCCCCAGTGAGGAATAAAGCTGAAAATAAAATAAAAATGAAAAATGAAATGTAGTTAAAGAAGAGTGATGGCTTATAAAATCATGTATTGGGTGTCATCCAGAGGAGAATGGGCTCCATTTTGATGCTGGTTCTTTTTATGATTTCTTCCTCAATAGGCAGGAAGACCATGGAAGACCATGGACCTAAGTGATGGTAATGCAAAATTCTGTACCACTGTGCCAATATGTGTAGATATTTGATGTATATCATTATTTCTTCTTTCTATTCAATTAAAGAAGAATGGAACATTTGGGCTCTTGACCACAGAGCTGCCATTTTCTTGCCCTTGATCCTGACAGGGTAATTTTAAAGTTTCACATTTATATTGTTGCCTGTTCTTTAGGTAAAACCTGCTAGCTGTGGAGTACTTTCCTAATAATTCATCCAAAAAACGTCTCATACACTGTAGGATTCGCAAAGTAATGGATGCAAATTTAATGCAGACCATCAGGCACCACAGGAAGCTGAAAGTTCATGAGCCGTTATCATATTCACGCAAAACATATGCTTTCAACTTTCATACTGCATCAGATTTAGTCTAGAGAAATATGGCGATATGATATACACCGGAAGGAGATTTTCATTTGAGAATAGCTATAGACTTAACAATTTTCTGTGACATGTGTACACACAAGTGTGAAGGCACTTGCAGAACCTTTCAAAGCCGATAGTCCATGAAGTAAATACTCACACAAAAATCATAACATCTGCATGTGCATGATGAAATTGTGGTTGTGATTTCATACACTAGCAACTAGAAAGGAGCGTTCTTAGGGTGGATTAATTAAATCCCCCAGCACCGCAGAGTCCATGAGATGGCTCGACAGCTGCGTTTTCTAATCAAAACCACTTGCATTTCCGCCACTTCTTTTGTTTTTCTCCACCACTTCCTTTACCTTAAAGAAACAACAAAAAACAATAAAAAAAAAAAAAAAATTATTTTTACCAAAAAGACACACTGTATGTCAAGTTTCTCAAGTGAAAAATGCAGCCAAACACGACATGTTAACTCTCAAATAGGACAAATAAACAAATAAATAAATAAATCATGTCAAGTTGGGAAAATACTTTCCACTTCTGGATATGATATACATATTTGATAAGCTTCCAAAAAACTTGGGAAAAAAAGTTTTTCAGAACAATTTTTTCCTTATGGTTTGGATTGCTGCAGGATACAGCTGCACTTTTTATCGTTTGGTAAATCATAAAATAGAGATTCTTTTTGCCTTTATTTCGCCCAAAAACTATTCTCAGCTTGTTTTCAAATGGTATTCCCATTGTTTTTGGTGTTATTATCACAAATGGCCCCATTGGGCACAACAAATTAAGAACAACAACAAATCATCGGTGTTAACATGAATTACTTGAACTCCTTACTTCAACACTATGTGCTTGTTGCTAAAATATAGAAGAATCTAACAAAAAGTTTGAGGATGTTTACAGTAAGAGGAAATATGAGGTTTAATGAATCCACTAAGGGTTTCTTATTTGTGCTTATTTCTACACTGCCCAGCCAAAAAAACAGTCCTGCACCATTTTTTTGGACTGCTTTTAACCTTGAATACAGCATGTATTCACCATGGCTTTGTTCTGAGAAACTAAAGCAACATCACAGCATTTATTTCCATCCAGAGTTGGGGTCATTTTTACCAACATCTTGAATTGATGATGGGAAAATTGAACCACTCCATAAAGTCTTCTCCGGTGCATCACAAAGACTTTCAAAAGGGTTAAGGTCAGGCCTCATGTGTGAACATGATTCCTTATGCTCCCTGAACCACTCTTTCCCTATTTGAGCCCCAATTTAATATCCGTGTCATCACGGAAGAAAAAGTCCATTGACGTGATAACCTGCTCATTCGGTACATTCAGCTCATCAGCTGACTTCATTCTACTGCCACATTAATATTGCTGAGCCGCGTAGTAGCCTCGACCAAGTGCAGCAACAGTGCCATGGATATTATGCGCTGAGATCAAGGCTAAATGCTCTCCAAGAAAATATTAGAGTGTGTGATTTTTTTTTTGGCCGGGCAATGGATTTTTTGGCATTTTAAATTTACTGTCAGAATTTACTAAAAATGCACAGTGAAAAGTTAGCAAAATACGTGATTCCAGTTATTTTTATGGCTAAAAATTTTTATGGCTGATTTGGAGAGGATAGTATTTAAATAAATTATAATACATGAACAGTAATGACTTGAATTGAGAATGATGGGAGGAGAAGTGTATGGAGAAAGAAAGGAAGAACTCATGATCAAAAACATAATATATTTTCTGTCAAACCTGGTGTACATGGGCATGTATACCTGCTTATGGATGTGGGTCACTGGAGTTTATTATTCATGATGTTAGAGCTGATAAAAATAGAAATAAGATGAATTG
Organism: Neosilurus hyrtlii; assembly: GCA_028564935.1. Lineage (NCBI taxonomy): Eukaryota > Metazoa > Chordata > Actinopteri > Siluriformes > Plotosidae > Neosilurus > Neosilurus hyrtlii. The sequence continues at coordinate 20,739,181 of JAOUQZ010000024.1, read as the reverse complement.
TGAATAACACTTCACCCTCGATTTCCCAGATTATTAGGTGGGATAGGTTCTCTGTGAACCTCAAAGGTCTGGCAATTGCTAATGTCCAGGGTCCCTACCCTTTCCCGGACATTTACCATAATCTGTCTGGCAATCACCATTATTCAGCAGCAGTCCCGGACTTTTACACACTTATCCGACACTCAATACACAATATTGTGCTTCCACAAACTTAAGGAGCAAATCAGCACATTCTTTTATCACATTCATTTTAAATGTCCTCACTTTCACTTTCACTTAGCTCTCCAGTCACTGACACCACTACCTGTTCATCGGACTTTATTTCGTGCCCCTCTGCTGCTTCATTTTCATCCATCCACTCGGACAG
>JAOUQZ010000024.1:20701674-20713948 GCA_028564935.1 Neosilurus hyrtlii | reverse complement strand
AAACTCCACACAGAAACACCCGAGCTGGGAATTGAACCCAGGCCTTCTTGATGTGAGGCGGACGTGCTAACCACTGCCCCACCATGCCGCCAGATACGAAAACTATCCCAGGAAAAGTGTATGTGAGGTGGAAATGTACAGTATGTTGAAAAAGATGTCAGAATGCCGGTTGTAGGTCATCTTATCATACACAATAATATTTAGGTGTTATTTAAAATAACTGAACCATGTTCAGTTTTTGGGGCAATGGGGAAAAACCAGAGCACCCAGAGCAAGCCCACATGTCCTGCGATGGTCTGCTGAGCTGTTCAGGGTGTACCCCGCCTTCTCCCAGTGTGGCTCCAGTTTCCCTGCAACCCTAAGAGTAGGACTAAGCAGTTTGGCAAATGAGTGAGTGAATGAGAGCTTTCTTAGTCCATAAGCTCTCCCCAGTAGAAATCTGGGCAGGTGTCTGTACTAAAATGCTGCTGAAACCACTAATTATATTAAAACTAAACTATTAACCAGAATGTGCACAAAAATGGAGTGAGTATGACAATCTATTTTCACCTTTTTTGCCAGGAAAGTGGTGATTAATTGCATATACTATTGTGTAAAGCCGAGGCAGACCTAAGCTAAGTGGTATGAATTACATGAAAACAAGTGTGTTATGCACCCAGCTAGTGCTTTTTTGTTTTGGTTGTACTTAATAAAATATGTGCGCTAGCATTTAGTTAATTATTTTCTAGCTTTTTAGCAGTGGACAGCAAATCGGATTTGGCATATGAAACAAAGCCGTCTTTGTTGTTTATGTGTGGTTTCTGTCAGATGAGTTGTTGAAATGTTGATGTTGGCACTAGGAGGAAAAGTCAGAGCCAGTGCCTGGAGCACTGCATTTCAGCTGTCGCTTTGACACGAGTGGATTCCCTTCACTAACATCTGGCTAATCTCACAAAATTCATTCACTGCATCTGTTCTGGTGAAGTAAACATTACCAACATAACGGTAGAGTGTAGAGTGTACTGTAATATGATATCATATTATGACAGAATAGCAGACGATAGGATATGGTGTAATGCAACCCAACGTGAAGAGGAGTCGCTGTTACCACCCTCGATGTTGATTACTATCCAATTGTAACAACTGACTTATTGATTAATGGTATCCATTTACCATGTTCTGGGCTGTCCAGTCAGGTCACAGCAAGAAGGTCCTGGGTTCGAGTTCTGAGTTCAGCTCGGGTGTTTCTGTGTGGATTTGGAACGTTTTCACTGTGTTTGCATGGGTTTTCTCCAAGTGTTCTGGTTTCCTCCCGCAGTCCAAAAACATGCATACTAGGCTAATTGTCTGTTCCAAATTGCCCCTAGGACTGAGTGTGAGGTGGTTTGTCCTGTGATGGTCTGGCGAGGTGTTCAGTGTGTACCCCACCTTTGCCCAGAGTCAGATGAGACCCTAGTAGGATTCAGCAAATAGATGGATGGATGGAATGAAGGATGGAGTGTCTACTAAACAGGTCAGCTTCTGTTGGATCACTAACACTGACAAGCCATAACATTATCACCGCCTCACTGGTCTGTGGCTAGGCAGTACCATTCCCAGCAATCTGCAATGCAGTGCATTGTTCTTAAACCTTAATATCGTATCCAGCATTTACAGTTCAGATTGGATGTATAGCCCTCATTCCCAACATGCATCAGTAAGCCTTAGGCACCCATGTTACTCTTGTCAGTTCACTGATTGTTCACCTTTGGTACTACCTACTACCTATAAACCTATGCCATTACCCCTATGCACCTGTGGCACCATGAAGACTTGGATTGTCAAGGTTGGAGTAGAAGAACTTGAGTTTCCTGTATAAACAACTTTGAGCTTAAATAGAACACGGAATGCACCCCAGGAAATGTGAGCTGTTCAGGGTGTACCCCACCTTTGCACGGATTTGGCTGAGATATTGGGATAATATGGTTCGGATAAAATTTAATGAATAAATGAATGAGTGGTTCTATAGTATAGATATCCCAACAAACAGGAAATAAAAATCCTCGCCACAGGATTTGACACTCTTTTAGACAGGATCTGATTTTTCTTTCCGAACTGGAAAAAAATAAAGCAAAAAAACTCCCCATCTTCCTCATTTCCTACCTCAGTCCAGTAGCATTTATCTGCATTAAAGGGAGTTCATTACTGCAGCTGTCTGTTCCAGACCTCCACATTATCACTCAGGTTACATCGCTGTGGTGCTTTTGGTTTGAGCACTGTTCTTTCATGAGTCCGTTTCAAAGAAAAAAAGGCCTATTTTTTTGTGCTTCCTGTTGTTTGTACAGAAAAAAGAAAATGCATGTCGGAGGCACAAACTGGACAGAAATGTAAAGGACAGAGATGCACATGAGTGTGTTAAGACCCTTCGGTTTGTGCGCTCGGCGGGAGGCCTAATTTCAACCGTCCTCTCTTCTTTGTGCAGTCCCTGCGGCATTGGAGCGCTTACAAATGATGCACAGATGTACTGGTAGCACCTCATACTGCGGCTTTGTTGGAGACAACGGTCTTTGTCCACGTGGTGCTTGGCAGGAAGTTGGTAAAGCGCCAACGCCTCACACAGTGACCATGTGCTTTGAGGTCTGCTGCTTCTCTCCCCTGCTGAACCTATCTACGTCAGTGATGCCACAAATAGTAGGACAGAGGACCTCCTCATATTAGACACGGAAAGTGGTAAAATGAGCATATTAACCTTTATTAACCTTTTGAAGAATCAGATTTACAGGTCTTTAGATAGGTCCTGGGTTCGAGTCCCGATCTTGAGCGTTTCTGTGTTCTTTCTGTGCTTGCATGCATTTCCTTCAGGTACTCTGGTTTCCTCCCTTAGTCCAAAAACATGCACATTAGACTAACTGGCTTTTCCAAATTGCTCCATGGTGTGAGTTGTGTGTGTGTTGGCCCTGTGATGGTCTGCTAAGCTATTCAGGGTGTACTCTGCCTTCACCCAGTCACAGGTGATAGACTCTAGTCTTCCCACCAACCTAGAAGGATTAAGCGATTCGGCAAATGAGTGAACAAGTCTTCAAATAAACCTTGAAAGGATTTAACTTCTTTAGATCTATCTATCTATCTATCTATCTATCTGTCTGTCTGTCTGTCTGTCTGTCTGTCTGTCTGTCTGTCTGTCTGTCTGTAAATTCCAGCCAATCAGAGCACATTTGACATCCAGTCATGGCTTTTGAATGATTTAGGGGCTGCTTCAAGCAAATGTTTCTACTTTCATCTGAATTTTTGGAAATTGAGTCTCCGGCCTGTCAGTGCTGCCCAGAAAATACACATGATCATTTCGGATTTAAAAAGTGATCCAAATAACAGTAATTACGGCATTAAAAGTGACTTTGACAGCAGTGTGAATGACACTGATGGCAATGAAACAATCAAGGTTTCCTCTAGGCCTGTTGTGTCTGGTATACGCCGCCTTCGTCTAGTGTTGGCTGAGATAGGCTCCAGCCTCCCCGCGGATTCAATGTTTTCCATCATTTGCACATTTAAGTTATGTTATCTTTCACACCACACACAGTCAGCCTCCTCAGTGCAACGTTGACCAACCTGCTTGTCACATACTAGGAAATGAAACACTAGTGGCAGACAGCTCCTTGTCACTGCAGTCTTGACCCGAGGCTGTGTGAGGTTAGGTTTCACTGAACTGCTTCCTGAGTCTGTGTGAGCCGAGAATGCTGGCATTTCCCCAGCTCCAATTCCCTTTGCTTCATGCCTGCAGAAATATCTTAAAATCCCACAGCTGGCACACTTCTGCCCTGGAGTAACCCATGCTGCTTCATCCGACTGCCACAGTCTCATAAAAGCAAATTTCATTCAGGACTGCACTTTAATCTTACGGCATGTGAGAGTCAGCATGCTACTGTGAGCTGTGTCGATGCAAACACTGTGTAGTACATAGCAATTCAAGAGATGTATATAATCTGCTATGGATTACATATGTATACATACCCTGCTATATTATATATGCTATATTTTCATATGGAATTATTATTTACTGTACAAAATGAATACGTTTTAATAGTATTATTGATTCATGATATTTAATGATGGGAAATTTGACTCTTTTAACCCACATAAAGTGAGCACGCACACGCACGCACACACACAAACACCTAAACAGTGAGCACATACACACTTGGAGCAGTGGTCAGCCATACTGTGGCATCCGGAGAGCAGTTGGAGGTTAGATGCCTTACGCAAGGACACTTCAGAGGTAAAGGTGGAGAAGGGGGTGGGGGGTTTGCTCACTCCCTGCCGCTACACAGTTTTCCTGCAGGTATCGAACCTGTGACTTTTCGGTTCCCGACCCGCTTCTCTTAACATGAGCGTGGCTGCACTGTGACTATTTTTTTTTCAAATAATAAACAGTATTATGATAAGAATATTATAAATAAATTACCATCATTCATAAATAAACATCATAGATAACAAAATAAATACTTCTAGTAAAGAAAAAAAAATTCAGGTACGTTTGTGTATAATGTATGCTACAGTTCCCTCTTGTCTCCAGTGCAAGTATCCGTGGAAATCTGTGAGCAGCGCAGCAGTCACTTCAAGGTTTTTAATGGCAAATAAGAAAAAAAAAACCCTGATAACACACTTCGGCAGTCTTGGTGCACGGTGCGCGTGCACAGATGGCTGTGGCACAGCTTTTGGAAGGACTTTTTAAACACACCCAATGTAAAGCATGGCACAAAGCATTGTTATTGCATTGCCAGTACTCTGTCAACCTTATGTCCCTCATGAGTTTACCTTTCTTGTATATGACCCTGTTTGTTTTTGAGTGTTATGATTTAGTCTCTGCTTTTGACACTACTGTTCTGTGTATGATCTCTTCCTGCCTGTAATGCGGCTGTGAGTTTGTCTGTCTGTCTAATCCTTTGACCTGTGCGTGACACCGAGTTGGACTGTGAGCATGGATAACTTTGCGTGGTGTCAAAATAGCCCTATTTACATGTTCTGAATCTTGGCATCTGCCCATTACTCCATCCACACAATGGAGTGACATTGTATATGATGGATGGGGTGGTTAAATAAAGGCCTTTACTCAGGACTAATTCATCTATAGGTTAAACTTTGAAACATGGCATCATTTGTTCAACAGTGTAGTCCAGGTGGCACGGTGGCGTAGCTGTTAGCACGTCCACCTCACAGCAACAAGGTCCTGGGTTCGAAGTCCTGGCTTTGCAAGTGTGGAGTTTGCATGTTCTCCTCGTGCTTGTGTAGGTTTCCTCCGGGTACCACGGTTTCCTCCCACAGTCCAAAGATATGCATATTAGGCATAATGGTTGTTCCAAATTTTCCCCTAGGTGTGAATGGTTGTGTATGTGTTGCCCTGCGATGGAGTGGCGAGTTGTTCAGGGTGTACCCTGCCTTCGCCCAGAGTCGGCTGAGATAGGCTCCAGCCTCCCTGCGACCCTAAAACGATTAAGTGGTTTGGAAAATACATGACTGTAGTCTTATCCTAATAAAAGATATACACTGTTATTAAAAAAATAACACATGCTTCTTCACAACATGCCTCTCAGCATCTGTATCAGCTTCCTGAGCACTTTAACAAGCTTCATAACTCAACAGGGATCAAAAACTCTCAGAAGTATCTCCAGATGGGAAACTTTATGAAACACTAACCAATAAAAAACCTGTCTTTTTCGGTATAGTCTTTAAGGCCAAAATGGATATATGATGGAAGTGTGAATGTGGAAACAGGCTTATCCTATTACAAGGCCAGAACTGGACTAAGTGTAATCTAAGTGTGATCCCTGTCTTCAAAAATCAGTTTCTTCTTTATGCATTGGCTTTAGGAGATTAGATGGAAGAAGCAGTACTTAATCATCCGAATCCAAATGAGATGGGATTTTCTTTCTTTTTTTTATTTTGCTCAGATTAATCAAGTGAAACTAATCCAGAAACAAACTGACCAATCAAAAAAAAAAAAGAAGTTTTTTTTATTCACACCAGAGCTTAATCTTTAATCATGCAGTCAAACACAGAAGCTCTTATTTAATGACTTTAATTTGGGTTGTTGACCCAAGATAAGCAAGAGCTGAACATGAGTCCAAAAACAAAATAAGACATAAGTGCCTTTCTGAAGTATTTCAAATAAATAATTTGTGTAAGGATAATGACAAATCATTGGAAATTATCTGCAACTGGATGAAGAGAGTGAGTGATCATACTAAAAGTTGGGATATTTTCCAAAATGCAAAAATCTGATTTTTTTAATGCATGTAAACCTTTTTTTTAATCTGACATAATTGCAAAGAAAAGCGTTTAAATATTTTTACAGACAAAATATATTAGAAATATTTCAGGTCTAAAGTAATTGATAGCAGGTGTCTCCCACTTTCTGTCAAAATTCATGAGAAGAAACATTTTTCAATGAAACATCCCAAAGTATTTAGGTGTTTACACATCTAGAGTGCACAAAATTGTGAAAAGATTCACAGAATTTAGACCCCTTTTTGTGTGTATACAGGTAGGTCTAAAACCACTATTGGATATGTGTGACCTTCGAGCACTCAGGCAGCACTGCCTGAGAAACTATCATCCTACTGTGTCAAAAATAGCCACATTACCTTGGGAATACTTCATAAAACTGTTGTAACTTAAAACAGTTTGGTGCTGCAATCAAAACTGCAAGCTGAAACTGTAGAGAGGATCATACATCAATTCTATGCAGAAATACTACCAGGTTCTCTGGACCTTAGGTTATCGCAGATCTACTGAAAGACTGTGGAACTGTGTGCTGTGGTCAAATGAGTCCATCACCATTTCATATTACTTTTGGAAAAAAAAACAATTATTGAGTTATTGATGCTAAAGCTGAAAATCACCATTCAGATTGCTATTATCAGTGAAAGCCAGTAACTGTTATATGATGGTGCCCATGGCATCAGTGCCCATTGCATGGGTGAGTTTTATGTGTGTGAAAATATAATTGTGGTGGAAGCATATAGTCAGATATTGGACATACGTTTCCAGCATTATCACTTCCTGCAAAGTCCATGGTTATTTCAGCAGGACAGTGCCAGGCTTTATGGAGAGATTGACTGGCCAGTTGTCAGTCCAGACATGTCTCATATTGAAAATGTATAATTATGAAAAAATAATCAGACAATGGTGACCATGGACTATTAAGCAGCTGAAGTTGTCTATATATATATATATATATATATATATATATATATATATATATATATATATAATATATATATTCATTTATTGCTAAAAATACTACTGCTATAATAATTATTTTTTAATTTTAGCGCTGTGGGGGCAGTACAGTGTTTTTCTTTTCAGGCAAAAAACATTTCTCAGTCATTATAAAAGAAAAACAATAGTTTAACCTAAAATATAAGAGATATCTAGGGACATTTTAAATTAAATTTTTCACACAGTCCCAAAGCACAAGAGCCTATGTTGGTACATGTATGAATGTATGTAAGTACAGACATAAGGATGTAGACGCTATGGAAAATCAGGAGAATTCATGCTATGCTCCAAGCACCACAACTACACTTTAAACATTAACAACAAAATTCCACTTGGGGGTACATGGGGCATTCATGTTGCTAGTTTCCTCATGTTTGGGTTTGTTTGATAAGATTCAAAAGAATCTCAATATTTAGACTTTTTTGCAAGTTGAAGCTGGAACAAGGGAATTTTTGTTATATTAATTATTTCAAATATATGATAAGAAATCTTGCGTGTGAGGTAACTGTCCTTATGTGGTAATGTTAGCAATAATTACTACTGCAGTGTTTGTGCTGAACTTCAAGTGGCCTACTGCGTGACCAATGCTATGTTCACCAAAATGCACTTCATTTCTGGAATTTTCAAACCTTGCCCTTAAGATCTTGCCAAAGAGGAGCCTCATGCTGATCATTCAAGCACTGGGAGGTAACCCTGGAAGTCCAAACTTGGGGCCGTGTGTTTCTGTTAATGCCATGGCACTAGTTATGGCAGCAATTATCCTCTAATTGGTCCTTATTCGCATGTTGAAATTCAACTGTTTGGCTAGAAAGAAGTAATGCTAGCCTGTTCTTTGTTTGTAGTCGGTACATAATTGAATGTGAATATAAGGAGTGAACACATTTTTAAACAGATACACTCTTTTGTGTATTAGATACACTACACATATGAGCTTAATTGAACTGCAGAAATATTGGTATAAAGGATCAAGCAGACCAATATGAAATTCATGGGGCAAACAATAACATGGATATTTGGAGTTGGGCATTGCTTTTACAATGTTTATTAATTCATCCTTGGTAACTGCCTGTTCAGGGAAGTGAAATAAATTAGACTGCTAATTTGTTTTGATTATACAATGGTCAATCTCTCTATTTGTGACCAATTATTAACTCATAGTTATATGAGTTATAATAGTTAAGGCTGTTAGAATTTACACACACAATGCCACCATTTCTACCTCCAAGTTTTTTTATATAGTGTTTGCGAGTGTTTTTGGAGGCAGTGTGGTTGGATTCATATCTAATTAAAAAAGGAAATTAAATAACCTGGAGTACTTAAAAAGGAAGACAACAGTGCTGAGTTAAATTTTTTATGTATGGAGAATGTGAATGCCATTGGGTGGCACGGTAGTGTGGTAGTTAGCACGTCTGGCTCACAGCAAGAAGGTTTTGGGTTCGAGTCCCAGGCTTGGGAATTTCTTTGTGGCGTTTGCATGTTCTTTCCGTGCTTGCATGGTTTCCTCTGCATACTCTGGTTTCCTCCAACAGTCCAAAGACATGCACATTAGGCTAATTGGCTTTTCCAAATTGCCTCTAGGTGTGAGTGTAAGTATGAATGGTAGTGTGTGCGGGCCCTGTTCAGGGTGTATCCTGCCTTCGCCCAGTGTCGGCTCATGAACCTAGTAGGAGTAAGTGGTTTGGCAAATGAGTAAATGAGTGAGTGAGTGGCATTTAAAGCACTAAAATCAGTGCAGACTTTGGTTGAGATATGTGTAGAGCCAAAGATCTGGCAAACGTACCGAACAGTGTTGCCATATTCGCTTGCCAATTTTGTCTTGCTTGCTGTGAATTTCTTGTATGTTAGAAGTTTTAAGCTCATTATTTTTGTCAGGCACACTTTTCCATACCCAACTAATGAATGTGAAATGTAAAATCTTTTAACCTTTTGTGTGCAATTTCTGAATTAGACTCAAAAACAAATTAGACACACTGTATTACATTACAGGAGCCGAATTCAGGCAAAACATTAGGCAGGTTTTAACTCACCTCAGCCTCATAAAGAGAATGAAGGCAACCAGCAGCGCCCCGAGCGAGATGCAGTGGCCAAGGTAGTTTATAATCACTGCAATGTGGTAGTGCAGCTTACTCTTTTTCTAAAAAGAAAAAAAAAAGACAAGAATAAAATAAATTATATATGATGATGAAAGATATTATAAGACAGTCAATCAAGGGACTGTGGTGAAATACACTTTACGCATATGTCATCAGACACTGAGGTTGTGCAGTCCATATGTAGAAGATATCGATATATATGTATTATATACACACACGCACACACTTCTAGGACATTTATCGAGTTTCATGAGGCATTAGTTTTTATATATTACTTAGGAATCATTATCAACTTACAAAAACGTAACTTTCTTTTACTGAATAACTTTGAGCTTCATCAAAAGTGCAATCATTTAAAATATATAGAAAGTGCTTTCATTTTTAAAATTTATCGACCCACCCACATTCTGCACAGAGTTGGAAAAAAACCCAAACTATAATTCATGGGTGGCAGATTGGCATAGTGGTTAGCATGTCACAGCAGGAAGGTCGAGGGTTCGGGTCCCTCGCTCAGGCGTTTCTGTGTAGAGTATAAATGTACTTGCATGGGTTTCCTCTGGGTACTTTGATTTCCAAATCACAATCCAAAGACATGCACATTAGGCTAATCGGCTGTCCCAAATTCCCCGTAGATGTGTGTGAATGATTATATGTGTGTTGCCCTGCAATTGCCTGCGAGGTGTACCAGTGTTGGCTAACATAGGCATAGCCTCCCTGCGACCCGAGTAGTAGGATTAAGTGATTCAGCAAATGAGTGGGTGGAAGTAGCTATAATCTGGAGGTCATTCTATTATATTTTTATCATTCTAATATATTTTCTTAAGAAAAAAAAAACAAATAAAAAAAACATATATAGTGCTTAAAACGCATGCGTTCATCATGGCTTCCCGACCATAGTTTTGTTCTGCCTGTGGTTAATAGACATGACGGCGCGCGTTGTGTGGAAACCTACACACGGAGCTCTGCTATTATTGTGGCCTGAACCAAAGGTCTGCTGGCTGAGGATCATGTAACCATCCTTGCGTCAGATGCTTGATGCCTGTAGGCAGCCTCAGATTATTTGTCCAGCTGGATTTTATGCAAGAACAGTGTTTTGAAAAGCTCACATTTATTTGAGTCATAGTGTTTTGAAACTCTCAAATTTTTTCACGGGCAAATGTTTCATGTGGCGAAAATGAACTCACTTATCATCTGTCCTGTGGCCCTGCTCAAATGAAACTCTTTGATCGAAGGGAGCATATGCCCGTCATGTAATGAGCAGGTTTGCATGTGCATATGGGGGCCAGCATTAGGGCAGGCACCCCCTCTATGTGCCCAGGCTGTAAACTCCTGCTGTACAAATACGTCACACATTTCCTGTGGCTCTCGCTGAAACAGATCCCTGAAGTGGGCCCTGCTGGTGTTCTTGGAGTGTGTGTATGTTTCTGGCATAACAGTGCATTCAGTTTTGAAAGCTAGTGTTGGAACGTATGATAACTTTTGCCTTCTTGTCAACTGGTACAAAAAAAGCAATTTTTTTTTTAACATCACGGTATGTCTTTAAGATCATCACAACACATACACTGTATACTGTGTACTACACTGGAACACAATATAAACAAACGAAAACTTATTATTTATGGTTTATTTTAACTTTTTTTTAAGTTAAGTATTCTCCTGAGTTTGTGAGCTGAATAATTATGTTTGAATATATAAATATATAAAAATATTAAAATAAATATGAAAGTAAAGTATTTATTGGTAAGGACGTATTTTTATTTTTAAAAATTAGCATTTTTTTCCCACCAACCATGATGGGGGATGGGGGGTAGGGTTATTGGGGGACGACGATAATGACATAGATAGGAAATAATATAGATGATATACATCCTACTGACAGCGCCATGTCTTTAATATTTGTATTTAATAAATGTTGTGTAGATATCGGCGTGATGGCGTAGCGGTTAGAATGTCCACCAAGGTCAAGGTCCCAGGTTAAAGTCCTGGGCTTGCTGTATGGAGTTAACATGTTCTCCCTGTTCTTACGTGGCTTTCCTCTGGGTACTCCAGTTTCCTCCCACAGACCAAAAACATGCACATTAGGAAACTGGCTGTTCCAAATTATCCCTAGGTGTGGGTGTGAGTGTGAATGATTGTGTGTGTGTGTTTGCTCCATGATGGTCAGGCGAGATGTTAAGGATGTACCCCGCCTTTGCCCAATGATGGCTGAGATAGCTATGTAGTGTTATGTAGATGTAGAAGTTATATATATTGCTTATTTTTTGTTACTTAGGCAACTTATAAAGGTGCTTTGGAATATCTATCAAAGACAAACCCTCTTGCTATAATTTAAATAGTACGAACATCAAGCCACTCACAACAAACCTATAAACTATGATAATGTGCCTGCCTGGGATTTTACCTTTGCTATGGATTATTACAGCTACTGGTTTCCCAGCAGTGAATGGGATGATTTGTGCATGTAGTTATATTGAGCCTCAAGTTGCTTGCCACCTGCTGAACTAAGCTGCTTTCTGTTGATGAGGTCTGTAACTAAAAACTGGCTTCTTTATTCCTGCGAATTTCCGTGCTATTGTTTTTTATAATGCTAGGGTTCACATTTCATTTCAAACAAAACAAAACAAACAAAACAACTTCCAATCTACACCATGTCCAGTTCTGACTCAAATCTCATTCACTCAATCATTTATAATATACAATGAGCAATGGTGACTACCTAGTCAGCTAGTGTGCTATGAACACTAACTGCCTAGTTTTATGTAGCTAGTGATACCTAATCAACTATTTGAGGCTATTTTGTTATCCACTCATTTGATGAACTGCTTAATCCTACTAGGGTCGTGGGGCGAGGCTGGAGTCTAACCACTGCAGCGCCAATACACACACACACACACACACACACACACACACACACACACACACACACACACACACACACACACACACAC
>JAOUQZ010000024.1:20687632-20700132 GCA_028564935.1 Neosilurus hyrtlii | reverse complement strand
CACTTGAGGGTTAAGGGCCTTGTTCAAGGGCCTAAAAGTGGCAGCCTGGTGATACTGTTGCTTAAAGCATTGACCTTCTGATCACTAACCCAAAGCCTTAACCACTTATCCACCACTGCACACTTGTTATTGCGATGGCATTGATTTTCAGTTGTCACAAATACTGAATCAGGCTTAAAATTGCTCTGATTATCCTGTGACATGGTATTAAAAGAATTTATGTGTGAAGGACTGAATCTGTTTATGTCTTATCCTTGAGCTCTGTTGTTAATTGGTACTGTACTCACTGGTGGTGTTGTAGCGGACACCCAAGAAGTTCTCAGGACATGGACGTGCTACTATTTCCCCAGCGCTGCTCCTGGGCCAACACGTCCCGATTCCATCTATAGATATATTACAGAACAAGCCTGTTTAAGAGAAGGAGAGAGAGAGAGAGAGAGAGAGAGAAAGAGAAATTATGTCAAGGATTTATGGTGTAGCCTAAACATAATTTATGAATGCCCCTGCCTATTGGGAATTTTACCCATCTTTTTGTGCATGAATGTCATAGTCGCAAGTGTGTCATTTGGTTCATTTGTGCAGTAGTGCATTTTCTCTGCACTGGACTAATGCATAATGCATAATGCAAATCATGGGAAATTGATGTTGGCCCAATACGCAGCCCATTAAAAGTCATGACCCAAGAAAACAAAACATTAACAGCCTTTTTGTAGCACTTTCTAGATACAATTTCCTTTTGTTTCTGTTTTCACTAACACCAATGCATTTCCATTGCACTCACTGACCCCCTATTTGGAAAGCAAGTTTTGATTTCTTTCATTTCATCAGCAGGGATCTTATCCTCTGAGTCCATTCCTCCCATTGAGTTTCAATTTCTCTTTTCACTGAGCCCAGTATCTGCTACACACAACAGAGTGTGAAATACCTTTTAGCTGTGTCTTATATAACAATGTTTCGGTGCAGTCTCGATGGGGTCAGTTGCATGATGGCTTTTTAATTGTTTGCGGCTGGTACATTTAATAAGATTCTGGCTCAAATTTCACCACTCCTGATGTGATGTATGCTTTGTGAGGATGTGGTGAGTAGTCCTCATTGTAAGTACGGATTACGAGGTTTGTCAATTGGCAAGGCTTTGCAATATTTTTATTATGAGGCGAGGTGTGAAAACTTTAGCAGCGCTAGTAAAAGCTCGAATGAGTTGTCCAGTAATAACTTACAGCTAGCCAGCATTAATATGGACTAAAGACATACTCACACGTTATCCAAAAGCATTCAGTCCCTCTCAAAAAACATTTATATGGCTAGTGGGATCACTATGTACCATGCCTGGGGCGGTTCATCTGGACCAGCTGGATAGAGCGGTTATTTGAGTTGGTGGACTACGTGAGTTCTAACTGCAAAGAACCTGAATGCTATGACGTGTATTTTTCAATTAATTTAAGAATCTTTGGGTAAATGATGTATTTGATTCTCACTTTCTTTATGAGAAGCTGCAAATTCATCCTTTAATGTCAAATGCCGCAATGTCAAAAGTATAAAAGGTCTACTGGAAATGTTTGCATTAAATATTGATAAAATTATACTGTATGTGAGAGGGTCCTGTATCACTACATAAAACGTGATTACAACTTGGATACCTTTAAAATTATAATTGCAAATTCAATTCTTTCATCAGCACAAACCTGCTCAAACCAGCACAAACGACTAAGCCCACTTTGGTGTGAATTGGGCGTGGTGGTAGTTGGGAGGTGGTTGGGTGCTGATGGTCACAGTAAGAAATAAAATGAAAATAACTTTTTATGAAAATGAAAAAATCATCTTTTGGCAGCTTTCATAAAGGCAGCTTTTGAAGGAAGTATGTATTAGCCTTTATTAGCCAAATTGGTCGTTTGACAAACAATAAGGAGGTGGGTAAGAATTTGCCCGGCGACCAAGTTGACGATAAAAATAAAGAGACTAAAAATAATATGTAGAAAGGTTTTGCTACACAGAGTCTGTATTTTGGGAAATAATTTCATTCCTATGTTTAATAGTAGCCTGCACTGTTTGTGTGACTCATCATGCTGTTGGGGTAAATTGTGCTATCGATTATCTTTTAGCTTTGGTAATTAGCATTACAGGCAGCCAAAATGCAGGAACGCTTTTCTCATCATGGGTCCAATGCCGTGATTCTCAAGTGGAATTTTAATGGAGCTTCTTCATGGGAAATAATTCATGTGAAGTCTGGAAGGCAACCCGGTGGCATGTAATTACCTCCACCCTTGCCGTGAATAAAGGAGATGTTGTGCTCAGTCAAGCAGTGTTGTGGATGAAGTATCATTTGTGGATGTCAGGCATACAGAGAGTGAGTGTATCTGTGTGAGATAGAAATAAACTTCGATGGAGAAACCAGGAAAGAGTAAGAACAAGCCTTTTGAAGAATCATTTACTCACTCACTCATTTGCTGAACTGCTTAATCCTACTAGGGTTGTGGGGAGGCTGGAGCCTATCTCAGCCTAAAATGGGCAAAAGCAGGGTACACCCTGAACAGCATGCTAGATCACTGCAGGGCCAACGCACACACACACCCATACACACAACAATTCACACTTACACTCATAACTAGGGGCAATTTGAAACTAGTTAGCTAGCTAGTAGCGAGTCAGCCTAATGTGCATGCCTTTGGATTGTGGAAGGAAACTGGACTACCCAGAGGAAACCCACCCAGGCATGAGGAGACCATGCAAACTCCATGCAGAAACACCTTTGTCACACCCTAGACTCAAACCCAGCACCTTCTTGCTGTGAGGTGGACAAGCTTTGTTAAATCAGACATGTAGAACTGTAATGGATTAATGGTCACAGCGTGCTGTTGGACAGCATGACATTCCACACAACTACACAAAAATGTTTATCTTTTGATGAAATTTTTGAGTGTGCTGCACACCCTTGCTGCCAGTGCTGTTAGCGGGATCTGTTGATGCTCCAGAATGACCTGCTTCTCCATTTGTCAGGAAGAAGATGAAAATCACATGCGGGGTGTTCAAATAAATTCAAATGCAAGGATCAGTGAAGGCAGTTCAAAGATAAACAAACCTAAAACCCTGCTGTTAACTGATTTAAAAAAAAAAAAAAAAAAAGACATATCCTTATAATTGGTTCAGTCTTCATTTCTTATCTGAAGGAACACACACTGATCAGAAATAACATTAAAACCAGATGCCCGTTTACAGATAGTTAGCCTCATACATTGTAAGCTGCAATGTGCTGTGTGTTCTCACTATTTAAATGAAAGTAGCTTGTCTGTAGGATCAGCTCAAACGTACTAGCCTTCATTCCCTGAGCGCTTTAATGAACCTTGGACACCCATGAAAGTCTTGACCTCTTGTCGGTTTACTGGTTGCCCCTCCTTTGACCACCTTTGGTTAGTACTTAACTCTGCATACCAGGAACCATGGAGTGTGACAGTATAATTCCCTTCATATTTTGCTATTAAGGGATTGGGAATGTTAATGTCTAGGTACGGTACATATATCCATGGTGCCTTGTGCCCACTGGTGCATGCAATAACCCAGTAAAACAAAGCAGAAATATAGAAATGGTTAAGATTTGATTTAATAAAACACTATAGTTGCATAATTAGTTCTCTGGCTGCAGCATTCAGTCAAATTATTCATTTATTTGCCAAACCGATTTATCATACAAGAATCCTGGGGAGGCTGGAGACTGCTGGAGCTGACTCTCAGCGAAGGTGGGGTACATCCTAACAGCTTACCAGTTCATCCCATGGCCAACACACAACGATTCACACTAACACTCACACCTAGTGGCTATTAGAAACAGACATATAACATAGTGTGCATGTCTTTGGTCTCTTGGAGGAAACCAGGGCATACAGAGAAAACCCACACAAGCAGGAAGAGCATGCAGACTCCACACAGAAACACCCAGGACCTTCTGGCTGTGAGGTGGATGTGTTAACCACTACCGCACTGTTCCTTTTGACCAAAAATTTTACCACTTTTTGTCAAGGCTCTCACACCAAACTGAAGGCATGTCTGGGCCCGTCATAGAGTATATGGAGCAACAGGGTTGTTGCGGCTTGCTGACCATGACTCGCTCACTGTGACTTTTATTTTCACCTAGAATATCAAACACTGTTGTCTTCTCATTCCAATGCATCCATACATATAACCATTCAACGATCCGTTCTTCCATGCAACCATCCATCCATCTAGAGCCCAGCAAGGTTGTCCTGGGCAAGGTACGCCCTGAGCAGCTTGCCAGACCATGACAGGGCCAACACATATTCACACCTTGGCGCAATTTGGAACAGCCAATGGCTTAATGGCCATGTTCTGTGGGAGGAAACTAGAGTACCTAGAGGAAACATATGCAAGCACAGGGAGAACATCCAAACTCCACACAGAAACTCGAGACTCAAGCCCATGACCTTCTTGCTGTAAGGCATACGTATAACCACAACTCTACCTTTGTGTACTGGATAGTCTGCCGCACAACAAGAAGTTCCTGGGCTTGAGTACCAGGTTCAGCAAGGGCATTTCTGTGTGAAGTGTGGATGTTCTTCCGTGCTTGTGCAGGTTTCCTCAGGGTACTCTGGTTCCTTCCCACAGTCCAAAGACATGCACATTAGGTGAATTGGCTGTTCCAAATTACTCCTAGGTGTGCACCTAAGTGTGAATGAGTGTGTGTTGCACTGCGGTGGTCGGGCGAGCTGTTCAGTGCATACCTTGCCTTTGCTCAGTGTCGGCTGAGATAGGCTCCTGCACCTCCGTGAGTAGTAGGATTAAGGTAAGTTTAAAGGTTAGGTTAGTTTAGAGATTAGAGGCTCAGCAAATAAGTAAGAGTGAGTAAATGCATTAATCTGACACCATGTTTTAGCCTAAAAGTTTTGAAGGCAGTGGTTGCCCGGTGGGTAAGGTGCTGGCTTACTATTCCGAAAGTCTGGGGTTCAAGCCCCACTATCACCGAGTTGTCACTGCTGCCCCCCAGTGCAGCTAACTGGGTTATCAAAGGCCAGCCATGTCTCTCACTGTCTATGGTGAGATGCATGTAAAAGAACCATTGCATTCCGCGACCCTAATTAGGATTAAGCGGTTCAGAAAACGAATGAACGATGAAAGGTTCAGAAAATGAATTAATTAATAAATGATAGTTTTTAAATATGGGTACATACTGGAACCCAAGGCTTACCATTTTTTAAATCATTGACATTATGAGATAAGTCATCACATGAGTCATTCAGGATTTGGCCGCAAATGTATTTTTACTGACATTTAAAAATAACAAAATAAAGCTAGGACCTGACAACGGTATATTTACTGGAGCTCTAATATTCTTCACTGGGAGCAAAATAAATAAATAAATAAATAAAACACAACAGATAAACAAACAAATGAATAAATAAGCAATACGGAAAATAAATACCTAAACGGCTAAATGAGTAAATAAAAAATTATTATTTTTATATATATATATATATATGCATAGAGAGAGAGAGAGATTTGACTTTCTTCTCTAACTCTGAAAATGACTCATTGACCTGTCAGTCATGTGTATAATTAGTAATTTATCAGCACAGTAAAGATGTGCTTAATAACCGTACCTGTAGCATTACTTGAGCTTGTTGTCTGGTTCCATAGTATTAAGGTTCGAGCTGGAAAACAAACAAGCAGAAGAGAAGAATATTAAAGACCAAGTCAACATGAATTTGTTTTGCCATAAAATGAGACAGGATCTCTCAAGAATATACAATGTGTGAATGAGAATCACTGTTACATGACCTGCTGAGACACCCAATTTTCATTCATTCATTCATTTATTCATTCATTCTTCAATCTGCTTTATCCAAATAGGTCTAAGGAAGGCTGAAGGACACCCTAAATAGCTTGCCAGTCCATTACTGAGCCAACACACACACAACCATACACACTCATATCTAGGGGAAATTTGGGACAGCCAATTAGCCTAATGAGCATATCTTTGGACTGTTGGAGGAAAACAGAGAACGCAGGAATAACATGCAAACTGCACACAGAAACACCCATGCGGTAGATGTGTTAACCTCTATGCCACCGTGCTGCCCGGCTATAGATCAGAGACATATTATTACTACTACTACTAATAAGCCGGACCCAGCTGAGCCAATACTCACATTAGCTACACGGTGCAATAATGAAAACTTGGTGGGTTGCTACTCCGCAACCAAGATTTGCACGATAGCTGACCGCCTACTTGGAGCTCATCTACCCTTTGAAAGGTCTTTTGTTTCATTCTGCTGGATGTCGTGCCACCATATTATTAATAGTAAAACAATTTAATAAATAAAATAAAGTTTATTATTACTAATAATATTAGCATAATTACGTTGAACCCTATTTAAAGTCGAATTTCACTTTGCTTCTTCGCACGGAAATAACATTATTCTGTTTGTTTGTTCACTCGCTCGGTTCTTTCTGCCCTTCTGGTTACCTGAGTTGTTAAGAAAATTGTTGTTTTATTTTTATTAATCTGCTTCCTTTTGGTTGTCTAACCAGCCTGTACTTTTATTATTTATTAAACATATTTTATCTCTACATCTAGCCTTCCTTCCACACATGACACACTTTTGTGTACAAGAAAACTGATTAATAAGCTTTTGATAAATGGATTTTATTTATAGATTTGGATGTACACTAGCCTCCATTTTTAAAATAATGGCCTCATCTTAATGGATCTAACAATTCCTGTTCTAGGGCATCATTGATCAAGCTAAATACATATTCGAAACTTGTCTGTTCAAGCATTTATGCAAATTTTGGCACTCATTAAAATACAGAACTCGTTCTCGCCGCTACAGTTTATCAAAGTTTTAGTGAAACCCAGAAAAAGTAAAAGAACAGTGCCATAAATATGTGCAGGTATGGTAAGTACTATACAGTGAATTTACTCTTATATAAACACCATGCAAACATTGTATTACTGTATTATGTATTACAGTACTGCATCCCAGCGTATTGTGCCTCAAATGGAATGGTTTAAGATCATTTACCCTTACAACTGAGCAATAAAGGGTTAAGGTCCTTGCTCAAGGGCCCAACAGTGGCACCTTGGTTGCTTGAGCCCCTGACCTTCAGATCAGTAATCCAGAGCCATAACCACTGAGCCACCACTGACAGAGACAAAATGTTGCCACTGTAATTCAGCATGTTTATATTTTTATTGATTAGGCTGGCTTTAACCCAAGCCGAAAGAGGAGATGGGAATGAAATATTAATGCCCACTGTGCCATTGCGAAAGTCCTGGAGGAAATGTGTGCAGCCATTAGCAAGCAGGGTGTCCTCCATTTCCCTACCACCCTTAGACCCTACAACGCCGCCTACCTCATCACACAAGAAGAATTTCACACCTCATTCCAGCCGATTAGAGGGATGGAGCCAGAGCAGGCTATCATAACTTCTTCATCTTATTCCAGCAGATTTCCTTTGTCTCTGTCTTTCCCTTGTACTCGGCTATTAACCCAGATAAAAACGTTGAGATATAAAACATTTACCTTCGAAAAGAAATGTTCTTAACCACCAAACAGAGTCTAAGTGGGTCCATTCTGCAAATTAACATAACTGCCAGATGTTTACACCCTTTAAAATCGATTATATACAATACACTATGAAGCTACTTACACTAGTATTACTGGTTAATTCCATGACTGTATGGCTGAAATTTTAATTACAAATATGTAAAACAAATATAATTTTTTCATATTGTTGTTGTTGTTGTTGTTGAACTCAGTATTAAAAGCAGTTCTCCCACATCCCCAAATGCACTACAAAATTGAAATAAATAAATGAATATATCCCTGAAGGGATGTAGGTCAGATGAGACTCATAGAATAGGTAAGGATACACTCTTAATCACTCACATCTGCCAAACCTCTTATTTCTAATAAGGTTGCAGGAAGGCTGGAGCCTATCACAGCCGATACTGGCCAAAGTAGTGATACTCCACGAACGCCACTGCAGGGCCAACACACAATGATTTACACCCACACTCACATCTAGGGGCAATTTGGAACAGTATAGCATAATGTGCTCCTTTTAAAATTACTTCTCTATAATTTTTTGGTGAAAATATATTGAACAATGCTACTGTCGGCAATGAGAACAAAAAAAAATAATTCTGACAAGTATATTGAGGCAGAAGAATGGCTAATAAACAAAAACACTGAAAATACCAATTCTTCTAAAAAATTGAAAGGTATTGCAAATTATTTTATTTTTTTACATTCGCATAGCATGAAAGAATTTCACACCGTACCGAATGGTTTGGCAAGTGAACAAAATAAAAAAAATCCAGTAATGTGCAGTGGTGATTCTACACTTAACAAAATGAAGATTAATCAGAAACCAAGTATTATTCAAGTATTTATTTCATGTATTATTGGATCATATTGATGAAAATAAGTAAACAAACAACAATATATAGTAATAACAAAAATAACAGTCTCTTTATTGAGAAAAAATCTGATGATGATTACAGCATTTAACCTTTCAGGCATAGTGTTCACATATTCTTTTATTTCTTCACTCAGTATTTTCAGTGTTTTTGTTTATTAGCCATAATTTTACCTCAATTTACTTGTCGGAATTATTTCGACAATATGCTTGCCTACAATAGCATTTTCCAATACATTTTCACCAAAAAATTATAGAGAAATTATTATTTACTTCTTTTTATTAGGAGCCCTTTTAGACAAAAGTGGTGGTGTATAATCTTCACTGTACACTATTGTATTTTGTACAATATTTGTGTTTTGTAGCTTTTTAAAGTTTATTTGCACTCATATAGATGCAAAGTGCTTGCAATATGAATTACGAGTGAAAGCCACCTGTAATAACCATAAGGGCTAACAGGTGGCTAGTACATACTTATATTAATCAGGAAGTTACAGAAGTTCTGGGATGGGAAACCAATCAGGCGGGAAATAAGAGCAATCAAGATGTCATGAATCATTTTTAATTTAGCTGGATAGCACAAATGTGCTGGAAAAAAAAGAAATGTGGATGAAAGCATTCTCAGTGCGTCTTTGCCTAGGCTTCAAAGCTAGTGTACTAGGCTGTAAAAATAATAATTATAAAAGAAAGCCGAATGTTCCCAGTACCAGCTTTTTACCGGTAATATCAAGAATTTTCTAAATTTATATGTATCAATGTTTTCAAGAGGCAAAGGGGGTGCAGATGTCGCATAACTCTGGGTACCAGCAACTTACGTCATGTCCAAGCCAAGCATATAAATTCTACAACATAAGAGGACTGATCCTCTTGACAGATGCCTGACCTTACAGAGATGGCAGAACATTTATACAGTACATGTTGATGCTGAGGGCCGACAATCAGTATACAGTAGATAATTGATGGATTGATGTCTATATTGAGAAGACAAGAATAAAGTGGGAGTATGAGCAAAAATATCCACCAGAGACTGATCTGAGGAGTAGCAGCAAATTTCTGTTAAAAATGTGAAAGTCTGGAAGTCAGCAAGTGGAAATCGTATAGGACTTTCAGAACTGCACACGAGGCCATCAGTCTCATGCTAGGATCGATTGTACTCTTGTTTGGCTGACGGCATCATTATTAGGGGTATTTTTTCACATCCTGAATGCTTAAAAAATTATTTTAAAAACTAATTACTTTAAAAAAATATTAGGTAACGGGGTTTAAAGGTAATTAAATAAGTGTTTCTTTACTTTTGCGAGAGTAATTTTCAGAGAGTTTGTCACTTTTAAAATACTGTATCTGTCTACCTGTCTGTCTGTTTGACCATCTTTCTGTGTATCTATCCATCTGGCTATCTGTCTGTCTATCTATTCATCTGTCTGTCCGTTCATCCATCCATCTATTCATCCATCCATCCATCCATCCATCCATCCATCATCTATCTATCTATCTGTCTGTCTACAACTTCAATTCCAAAAAGTTTAGGACACTGTGTAAAATGCAAATAAAACAGTATGCTAAGATTTCCAAATCTTAGAAACCCATATTTTTTTTCACAATAGAACAGAAAACATATCAAATGTTTAAAGTGAGACATTTTACTGTTTAATTTTGCTATCAATATAAATTTGATAGCAGAAACATGTCTGAAAAAAGAAAAGTTGGCTGGAAAAGTAAATGGTACTAAAAAGAAAAAGGAAAGAAGGAGGAACATTTTTCAGTTAATTTGGTTGACTGATAACAGGTCACTAATGTGATTGGGTATAAAAAGAGCATCTATTCAGAGGTTCAATGTCTCAAAAATCCGCTAAACAAACAAACAAACAAACAAGAATCTGGAGAAACCTCTGTGCGCAGGAAAGGGTCAGAAATCTGTATCAAAAACAGGCATGATTCTGTTATAGGCTGCACTGTATGGGCTCAGGAACACTTCCAGAAATGAAATGTTACTCCAGGTATGTTTTTTTAGTCTTTCTTTTCCAGCCTTTTGTTGACCATATGACAACTTTTTGAGATGTGTTGCTGCCATCAAATTCATCAAATAGTAAAATATCTGACTTTCAGCATGTGGTATGTTTTGTATATTATACTGTTAATAAAATATGTATTTATGAGATTTGCAAACTATTGCATTCTGTTTTTATTTGCATTTTACAGTGTCTTTTGGAACACTTTTTGGAACTAGGGTTGCATAAAATAGTGCAACTAATGAGACATGCCATACAAGCTATGAAACAGGCTGAGAAATTTGTCACACATTTTAAGAGGTGGAGTTCACGCAAGGACGATCTAACAGCATATGGACTTTCAGTATTCTTTGCACAAAGAGGTGAGAGAAATTTGGTAGAGTTTGTCTTTAAAAGACTCCATAAAAGCAGTACATTTCTTATCAAAGCGAGAGGCTGCTTGATGAGTTTGCTGAAAGCTTGTTAATAGGATTTGGGTTTGCTAAAAGGAACAAGAAATTGAGGTTTTTTTTTTGTCTTATTAAGTTGAAGAGAGAGAAAACATGAGACTTTGGTAAGGGAACAGCTGTTTCTAGTTGTTCTAACATAAGTCACTTATTTAATGTTTCATGTTCCACACAACAATAAGTGATTAATGTAACATCTTTAACAACTAAATAGTTAAATAATACAAGCCCAGACTGCACAACTATTATTCATAATTACAGAGAAAGATAAAACAAGAAGGTCAACTAAAAAGGATGTGGTTCTGTGCCAAAAATATTTTAGTTTTAAACTATTATTCACCAGAATATTTATTCATTCATTCATTCATTCATTCATTTTCTAAGCCACTTAATCCTAATTAGGGTCGCGGTGAGGCTGGCGCCCATCCTGGCCGACTCTCAGCTGAGGGTGGGGTACACCCTGGACAATTTGCCAGGCCATCTCAGGGCCAACACTCACGCAACCATTCACACTCACACTAACACCTGCGGCCGATATGGAACAGAAAAAAAAGTCAGCATTTGTCAAATGTCCTAAATATACATAAGTTGAGCCTTTTGTATCTGAGCCAACTGGCTCATCAAGGCTGGAGCTTATCCTGGCTTCTGTAGCATGAAGCTACTAGGAGTTCAACTCCGCTAGTCCATTACAGGTTACTTTTCCAGTAATTTCACAAGTGTCTGTTTATACTGGGTGGACAGAGGCAAACTTGTGGTTAATATTTTTCCCAGGGGTCTTAGCACGGTGGGGGTCAAACCTACAACCTCTCAATCATGAACCCAGCACCCTAACCTCTTCAGCTAAGGTTACACAAATAATAACACTTAAATATAAGTTAAAATCTAAATCCAAGTAATTTGTTCATTATTTACGAAATTCTTAGATTTTTTTAAATCCAAAATGTATTAAGTAACACAAATGTCAAGTCTTTAAGAACAACCAAACACTACTTGGCCGTTCAATAATATAGAATAATGCCATCAGATCAATGAACTACCTGTAAAGAATGTTTTGAAGTCTTTATTTGAACAGTAATAGTCATGTGGCATTTACCATGTGGCATTTACGTTGAACAGGACAATGTGGGTGTTAAGTTTAGAGATTTAATAAAAACATGATTCTCAGGGAATGTGCAAAATAATCACATATGCTTCCCTTGTGTCTTGTTAGAGCAACTTGGTGACAGAAAGGAAAATTATCGTCCACACTACATAACCATGGGCATGAAGCTGATCACTGCTGGAGCTAGCAATGGTTTCAGAATCGCTCTCCAAATTCCCTAAACACAGACTCTCAGCTCTTACAAACAGGCTGGTTTCATCAGACGTACACTGATACTCTGGTCCACTATACATATAGTATGTATTGTAGATTCTGAGCATTAGCATTCTTGTCTTGTGGTTAACATATCAGAAAAACTGAAAAGCTTTCACATCACAAAACTTTGGGAAACTAGTCAGAGGCATTTTGGTTCTTACTTTCTTAAACCTCATCATATATTTTTAACACAATATTCTTATAAAAATACAAATAAAAATAATGAAGATTTGTCAACTAGCTGAACACCATGGCCCA
>JAOUQZ010000024.1:20668134-20678587 GCA_028564935.1 Neosilurus hyrtlii | reverse complement strand
CAGGGTGTACTCTGCCCTCGCCCAGAGTTGCCTGAGATGGGCGCCAGCCTCCCCGCGACCCTAATTAGGATTAAGCGCTTCAGAAAATGAATGAATGATGTACAGATAGGGTTTAGTGTAATCCTACTAACAAACCTGACAAAGATGGCTATTGTAAATCAGATAGCTATTCTTTACAACTGTGGTGAGCACAAAAGCATCAGAGAATTCAGACTATCTTCCTGCAAAGACAGTGCTGTCAGTTTAACAAATGCAGCGCTATTAAATCTACTTAAAAAAGAAGAAAATAAATAAATAAAGGGAAAAAATCTTTGCTGGCTGAGTGTAAGTTCTTCACACAGAGAATGCCAGGCTTTAATCAAGACGTTAAATAGCAAAATGGATATAAACCAAAATAATTCAGTAATTATGATGGAATCATAATGTTTTTCTTTTATTCTGCCAGACTTGACTTATATCAAATAGAAATATTTATCATGCAGAAAACCCTGCTGTTTTTAAAACTATTCTGTATATAGTTTACTAAGGTCCTGGTTATAAATAATATAAAATTATAAAATGTCACTTATTTGTGCATATATATGCCACAAAAACATATACTTAACACGTGAAAAGACCTTAGGTGCAAAGTTGACCTTTCGTGTCATCCCATCTCAATTTCTGAACTGCCTTCTCCTTAACTAGGGTCATGGGGAGGCTGGAGCATATCAACCCTGACTCCTGCTGAAGGCAGGATAAGTTGAGATAAAATAATCCATTATTGATCCCCAAAGGGAAATTCAAACGTTGCAGCAATATATGAGCATTCAGAAAAAAAAATAACCGCACGAGATAAATAGAAATAAAAAATTAAAGTAAAATAGAATAAAAATAAATTCAAATATGGGTAGATACAATTCGTGGAGGTTAAAAGTGTTAAATTGTCGAGTACACCCTGAACAGTTCGTCAGACCATTATAGGGGCAACGCAGACACCAAAAAATTCACACATATTTAAACCTGGGGCAATCGAGAATATCCAATTAGCCTGAAGTACATGTCTGTGGACGGTGGGAGGAAACCGGAGCACCAATAGGAAATCTACGTAAGCACAGGAAGAACATGCAAACTTCAGGCAGAAATGATCCTAGCCAGAACCTGGGACCTTCTTGCTGTGAGAGGGAAGCACGAAACAGACCTTTATTATTATAAATAAATTAAATTTTAGAGCTGACGCAATAATTTCGATTAATCAATCACAGTAAAATTAACACTTAAAAATTGTTTTATCTGTGACGCCGTTTGACCCAATGATGAAAACACTCTGCTGGACCCAGCGAATAGAATATTTACATTTTGATGATCAAACTCCAAATGACTTGCTGCCATACAAGGTCTTTACTGTAATATATTGATTAAAGCACTGCCTAAAAGTGGAGCGCACCATAAGAACCTTGTGAGTTGTGTTTCTTTAACACTGATCTGAAAAAGAAATGAAAACATTGGAAAAATTATTGTTTGCCAAAACTACTCTATCCTACTGATATATGGTTTACATAAAAACAAACAAACAAACAAACAGACAAGCAAACAAACAAATAAATAAATAGATAGATAGATAGATAAATAGATAGATAGATAGATAAATAGATAGATAGATAGATAGATAAATAAAAGGCTTCGTAATTTATTTGGACAAATTAATTTTTTTTTAACCTAATATAAATCATTTGAATTTGTTGGTGTTCAGATGTTATTTCAATAAAAAGTGCTGGCATGTTTTATTTCTATATTCCTCCTTCTCTCATCGCATCGCTTGTTACTGACAGCCAGTAATGAACCCTCTGTCTATCTTTCTCTCAAACACACACACACACACACACACACACACACACACACACACACACACACTTTATAAATATCTAGTTGTCCGCTGTACTTATTGGTTGACACAAACAAACAAATGCTGTTTTCACAACACAAAGTTGTCTGTGATTAGTTTATTTTATCTAGATATCTTAATACAGAACATGGAATTCATTTCATAATTTTAATTGTGTGACAGCCCTATTTTTTTACATTTACTCACATTTCCATGCATTCAATGTACAACCCAATATTAAGAAAGAAAAACAAACAAACAAATAAATAAATAAACCCTGACTTGGTTATTAAAAAGTCTTTTGACCTTTGAAATACAGGTTTATGTCACATTTAGGAATAAACTACTTCCGTATATCCAGTCACTTTCTCCAGTGTGTTTGTTTTTAATACTAACAATAAGAAACAATAAGGGGATTTCAGTACATGTTGTTTTGATTAATGTACCAACTTCCGACCTCTTCAACTAGGCAAAAAGCCCTCAAGGCACCAATTCTCTGCAGAAGAACCCCATGTACTCAACAGCTTGAAATGTCTTCCCCATCTGAGTTTTAGATTTCCTCAGAGAACCACCCATCATAAGAACGAGAAGCTGAAAATAAAAGACAGCATAAGTTCGCGACAAGATAATGCAGCCACTGTGAGCAGTGATTAATCCTGACTGTTCAGCCTCGAGGCTCTGACAAGTGAGGTATGAGATGCTGTATTCGCTTATTTTCTTCACAGAATAAGAGCCTTGTATTTTAGCACAGGGATGAATGGCATGCACGTTGTGCATTTTTCATGCTCGCAGGTGGCTCCTTGAGCAGCCTGCGAGAGTAAGAATGAAATGGTGTGTTGCTTGGGAGGTTTAGTGAGCATGCTGGGAAACCATCTGGTGAATGGGAGCTCTGCTGCTGAGTGTAAACACTGTGTACTGTACACAAGGAGCCGGTGCTTTCGATATGTAGGTCGCCTTCCGACGTTGATCTGCGTGTAGACAGACGAGCAGGTGAACTTGATCGTGGATTTCGAAATCTAAGCCCCGACATTTCCATGTCATGCATCCTCGGTTTTACTGAACAGTAAGAGACACCGGCTGCTGATTGCTGAGGATGCTGTAGTCCGCTACAGGATCAGTGTTGGATTAGAAGCGATCTCATTACATAGCTCATTTAGATGCAGCCCATCAATCAGATCCTATCATGCCATCGTCTGTTGGGGACTCTGTAGCGATAGCATCTGGGATTCTGTGCAAACCGAGCTGGTAAGGGTGGGTGGCATAGTATCAGAAAGTGCTTTGCCATGCTATAAAGCTTCAGGTCCATCATTCATGTAGTGGATGATTAATGAGAGGCTTTGCCCTTTCTGATCATATTGCAGTCTTCAGTGCATTTGCCTGCTTATTTCATACGTAAAACTTTAGTTAATACCTAAATTCAGTCATTTGCTGAATCACTTAATCTTATTACGGTCACAGAAAGGCTGGAGCCTATCTCAGCCAACACTGGGCGAAGGCACAGCTAGCCAAACCATCTCAGGGTCAACACACACACACACACACACACACACACAAACACACACACATACACACACCCCCTAGAGCCAATTTGGAACAGACAATTAGCTAACCTAACCCTAATATGCATGTTTTGGGGCTGTGAGAGAAAACTGGAGTACCCGGAGGAAACCCAAGCAAGCACAGGGAGAACTTGCAAACTCCATACACATACACATGAGCTCAGGACTCGAACCCAGACCTCTTTGCTGCCCTAAAATCGAATTATAATTCCCTAGTAAGAACGCACCCCAGAAAGCAGAAGCGGTCTATGATTTTTAAAATTTTTTTTATTATTTTGTTATCACTGATTATCAGCATGCAGTAAAGCAGGGACGAGAAAATGAGCAGCTCAGGGTATTCAAGATGCAGGGTGCATACACTGGTATGTGTGCCGGAATTGTGCCACCACGTGTAGTGTAGGATATGGCAGAAAAAGACAACGGTGAGTGAGCATGTGTGCACTGTGAAGACTACTCCAGCTTTATGTTTAAATACAAATACCGGAGAATTAAAGGACAACACTGACCTTTTTATAGTTTTATAAAAGTATTTTTGTGGACTGTCCGCATCTTAGTATATCTTACTACTATATATACACCTTATCCATTAGGATCTCTGGAAGGTGGAGCTTATATCAGCTGACTCCGTTCAAGAGGCAGGGTACATCCTGAACAGGTCGCAGGGCTATCACAGGACTAATGCAGAAATGAAAAATCAGCCACAAACATATACATACAGATGAGAGGAAGCTATTTAAACTTATGTGCATGTCTTTGGACTGTGGGAGGAAACCAACGCAAGTACGGGGAGAACATGCACACTCCACTCAGAAACACCCCGAGCCCTGGAATCGAACCCAGGCCTTATTGCTGTGAGGTGGACATGCTAACCGCTGTGATGCCCACATTCTTAATTAGTCTGAGTTATTTTTTTAAGCCTAACGACAGACTGCGGTGCTTTGAAATGTGAGGGGACAAAGCTAACCAAGCTAATCACTGCACCATCACGCCTCCTGCAAACTCATTGCATAAACTTATATGGTGTAAAGATCTCATTGTTGATAGTACTGTAACCTCGTACTATTATTAGCATTGCTGTTGCTGTTATAGGAAATTAATTACCACCTTCTGACCAGCAATGTAATAATTTCACGGCACTGTGCTGTAGAAGGGTGACACGGAGGTGTAGTGGTTAGCACACTTACCCCAGAGCAAGAGGGTCCTGGGTTTGAATCAGGGTACTCTGGTTTTCTCTCACAGTCCAAAGGCATGCACATTAGGCTAATTGGCTGTTTGCTGCTAATGGATCTTAGGTGTGCATGTTTGGGTGTGTGTGTGTTGACCCTGTGATGGACTGGTGAGCTGTTCAGAGTGTACCCCGCCTTCAGTCGGCCGAGATTGGCTTCAGCACCCATCCTCCCCGACTCTAGATGAATAAAGCGTTTCAAAAAATTATTTAATGGATGAATGTGTTTTACAACTTATACAACTTAAATAAATAAAGTTCAGAATCAAAACGTACTATTGTAGCTCATGTTCAAAACAATGCCAAGGGGTATGGTCAAAGCATGGTTGTCATAAATCCAGTAAAAAATAGCATGATACACACATGATGACAGGAATTTATAGTGACAAAAACACATAGCTTCCAGATAAGTCATGCCATGCTCTGCCCTTTACAAAGGCAAAGGCAATGCCTATAGCTGAAGATTACCCTGCTCTTGATCCCAACCTTTGATCCTACCCAGAATCTGAACGACGTTGCTGCAGAATGAAAAAAGAAAATGAAAATGTCCGCACCGAATCCTGACCTTGAGGTGTCTGTGCATGGTTACACTGGAAGCGGCAGCATTAATTGTGATAAATTGGAAATGACACGCACTGTTGAGATGGTACACAGAATCAATCTATTTTATGCATGCATTCTCATGGTGTGGAGGTGTAATTAATAATAATACTCATCCACTCCTCTGTTTAATCCACTCAATAGCCCTGATGCAGCAATCCCTTGGTGAAGTATACACCCTGACATGGCTATGTGCGGGTTAAATGTGTCAGTTGGTGTGTGACTAAGTGAGTGTCTATTCTGCACTTACTCTTACTGCAGTGTAGGTGGACACAGTAATATGTTGATATAATATCTATTGTTTGTCATGAAAATGGATATCAGCAATTAGAGCTGCCCATGTTAAGGCTCTCATTTACATTCATTATTGTAACTGTTTAATGCGATAAAAGCTTTTAGCTTTTTGCTGTGAAGTCAGCTATCATTTAGCAAATATAGCGAATGTAAGGTTGCCTATGCTTGGTGTTAAAATAAATGGCAGTATGAGGAGGTAGAAGTCTAGAACTAACCTTATAACGCAGCATCCCACATCAATAAGTGGGGTCGATGGTGTAGTGGGTATGGTGCTGGGCTCATGATTGAGAGTTTAGGGGATTCAAATCCCTGTTAGACCCAAACCATGCTAAGACCCTGGGCCTTAACCATAAGTGTACCTCTGTCCACCCAGCAATATAAATTGGTACTAGTTAAAATACTGGGACAGTAACCTGCGATAGACTAACATCCCATCCGGGAGAAGTTAAACTCCTAGTCACTTCACGTTACGGAATTTAGGGATAAGCCAGTAGGCTCGGCTGTAATAACCCAACATACTTTACCTAACCTATCAGAGTCATTAAAGAATTTAATGAAAGTTTGGTGAATTTACATAAATTATAATAATTAAAAAAATGTGTCAAATTTGTTATTATGAATGAAGCCTGAATTGTGGATGGGCACTTGGCGCTCATCTCATCCAACTCTGGGCAAAGGCGGAGTACACCCTGAACAGCTCGCCATCACAGACCATCGCAGGGCCAACACACACAAACCATTTCACACTCACACGTAGGGGCAATTTGATATGTATATATTTGTATGAAAAAGTCATGCAGAGTTGGCCCTAAAATTCATTTCACTGAAGGGTTCATTAACAAAACATTCATACTGTATATACGGTATATATAGTAATCATACAACAAACAGGTTTAAAGATGTGTTAAAGAAGTAGGTGATAAAGTTTTATTATTATGAATTCTTTAAACACATCTCTGTCAGCCATTTTTAATCTCTATTTGCTTACAGTCTGCATGATATGATCTAATTCCTGTGAATAGCTGCTTGTAAAAAGTATTGGGGTATTGAATTCAGCCCTGGTGAGTGTGAATGTGTCTCTGGAGGGAAGCGATGGGAAATGTAGTCTGTGGCGATCATGTTTGTAGGCCATGGTGTGTTGTGGAAAGTGGAGTACAGATTGGATTCTGGGGCAGAGGTGACTCCATGAGTCATACAGTGTCTGTTTACTGAATTTGTTGTAACCCCCCAAAAAAGACTACATTTTTGCAACCCAGTCCAGAAGTATTAGCTGTTCAGCTCCTGCTCTAACATGACTCTTTATCTCATAAAGTGGAAGATGAGTAGAAACAGGTGTGTTCGAGGAAGAGAAACACTACACTGTACACATCGCTTTTAACTTGAATATTAGCAAGAGCGTAAGCTCCTCCAACAGTGAACATTTATGAAATACAAACGTGAGCGGTGATTGCTCAGTGGTTAGGACTCTGGGTTACTGATCAGTAGGTCAGGGGTTCAAATTCCATTACCACTAAGCTGCCACTGTTGGGCCCTTGACCTTTCTTGGCACTCAACCGTCAACTGCTCAGTTGTATAAAGGAAATAAAAATGTAAGTCGGTCTGGATGAAGTCGTTTGCCATGAATGTGAATTTATTAAAAACAGTCATGCTCCATAGATTCACAGACTGAACCAGTTTATGAATGTTCTTCAGGAGTTATGGACTTGCTGGTGTAGTATGTGGCACATACATGAGCTCCAAGAACCGGAATGTACGCTCCATTGGGATTTGCTGTTACGGGATTCAGGGTTGTACAAGTCCAGAAATTGGTTTGATCCACTGTGGATGAGATATTCTTCTCTCCTCAGACCTGCTGTGGTTATAAAATGGGGTTGAGTGCCTCTACTTGACTTCAGTCCATTAGTGCCACTTGTCTGGCCAACGATGTAAAATTGGACACTGTAACTATGCTACTATGCTCGTGCTGATAGCTTATGAGGCCAGGGGCTATCATTAATCTGGATATACCCTGCATGCGATGCACCAGTATCACCATAGGGCTTTTTCTGCCAACTAATTCAGCAGTAATATAATCTGATTAAGATTGCATTAAACACTAATATACATGAAGCTAATATACTCTGCACAGAGCTGCTACTGTATATACTTATCTGCATAACCAGTGTTTCGACCTTAGGTTGCTGCATGAAACTAGACCAAACTTTGATGATGAACTGGGTGCCGTGCTTACTCAAGAAATCCTTAGGTATTCCTTAATATTGGAATACTTGGTTACATGGAGCTGAGGTGAAAGTGGTCTTGATTGTTTTGAATGCTTCATTGGCTACTTGATTACACCTTTGTTTTTTGTGGACGTTGTTCAGGAGGACTGCTAGAGGAGTTGATGGAGCCAAAACCCCTAAAGAGTCGCACTTAGAAATGAGCAAACCCCATGTGTTATAGCTCGTTGACTCTCGTGGAAGCAGGCCATTATTTCTGAACTGGATGGCCATGTTCTCTTACTCGAGGATTTCCTGTGATTTCCTGGTGACTCTCAGTGCATATACAAAGTTGTGTGGCAGCATAGTGCCTCAAGTGCTGAGAGTAGAAAGGTAGATCCTAAGTGCTTTATCAGAACATCAAGAATAAAGGATTAGTAAAATAAGAAATTTGGATTGACTCACCAAGGGTGTGCTTGTGGGTATGGTAGTTCTCTCAGCCAAGAGTGAAAGAATAGAGTTATGAGTAGTGCACTAATGGCACTAATGGCTCAGTGGTTAAGGCTCTGGACTTCTGATCAAAAAAATCGAGGGTTCAAGCCTCAGTGCTACCAAGTTACCACTGTTGAGCCCTTGAGTAAGGCCCATAACTGTCAATTGCTCAGAAGTATAATGATGATAAATGTAAGTCCCTCTGGATAAGGGTGTCTGCCAAATGTAAATATGCCCCTACTTAGTAAAGTCACAAAGGCTTTGTATTTGACTCCGACAGTTTGCATGGGGGGGCGGCACGATGGCATAGATTTTAGCATGTCCACCTCCCAGCAAGAAGGTCCTGGGTTCGAGTCCCGGCCTCTGGAGATTCTGTGTGGAGTTTTCATGTTCTCCCTGTGCTTGCATGGGTTTCCTCTGGGTACTGCAGTGTCCTCCCACGTTCCAAGAACATGCACATTACACTACCTGGATGTCCCAAATTGCCCCAAGATGTGAGTGTGAATGATTGTGTATGTGCGTTGCAATAGTCTTGTGAGCTGTTTAGGATGATCCCCCCTTCGCCCAGTAATGGTTGAGATATTCACCAGCCTCCCCATGACCCTCATAGGATTAAACCGTTCGGCAAATGAATGAGTGAGTGAGTTTGCATGGACTCAGACTGATCTTGGACAAAAAAAAGGTGATGGTTGTCTAGGAAGTGGGCTGGTCTTTGCTGAGGTTTTCAAATCGGATGGGTCATTGGCTAGGTCAGTAAGTCAATGGAGAGATACCTCATCATCACATGAGCACCATGTTTTCAAATCCATGTTTAAACCTTGTCTAAATACAGCCTTGATTGCTGGTTCATTCTACCAGCTCCCACCAGTGTGGCATCTTTAGCTGCACACCACCTCCCCTGTATCATTATAAGGAGCTGCTCGCCAACTTCTGGAGGCATGGTTGAAGACTCTGTGAAACATCACAGCAAAGTAACTCTAAGACATTGACACATCACTTTTCTCCCATACAGCTGTGGCCCATTTGAGAGCTTTATCTGTGAATAAATTGAGAAAACGTGTGATCATCTGTAGATCTGTGATGCCTGTTTGGCTAACACTGAAGCAGGAAGCCTTTGCACATAGAGAGATCACCCAAAAGCTTTGTCATGACTGGGAATGGGAACGTTGTTATGTGCTGTTAGCATTGCACTGTTTAGCATCACTTGGGAAAATGCACTAGTGAGTTGATTTAACTTGGCATCAAACTAACCCAAGCATTGCTGATGTTCCTCCAACAGATTCGCCAGTGCTGTCATGGGATGACATTGACTTTTGTTCTACGAACGTAGACATTTGGCATTAAAGAAAACATTTCCAGATGCAAAAAAGGAATCACACCATATGAGGAAGTTTAATGTATTTTATTATTTATAAACAATAATCACAGGAAGCAATATGGCGACCACTTTGGTGAGGGATTCCTGAATGCCCCCGTCCCAGATGACGCAATGCCCAACACACAAGAAATCGCAGAGGGGGGGCTCCCAAGTGGTGCATCGACAAATGACTGACAACCTGGAAATCGCAAGTTCCAATCTAGGCTGATGCCGCAGCCATCCAGGAGTCCATGGAAGCTAATCACGAGAGGGAGGGATGGCATATGCTCCCCTGTCACTCATAGCAATCACCAGCCAATCCATGGGCATCTGTGAGCTCATTTGTACAAAGAGGGTGCATAGCGCTTTCCATCCGAGTGTGTTAGGCTACCTCCAAATGCGCATGTACAACAGATTGTATGGTGGAAAGACTGCATGTCACGGAGGGGGCATGTGCATGCTTACTCCCCTCTCAGGTTGGTGGTGGTCATATGCGATAGGGAGGCAACACTTGATGGGTGGGAACTTGAAATGATTAAAATTAGTGGAGAAAAAACGGGGAAAAATCGCAGAGGGTTTCCTGAGTGGGTGCATTAAAAAAAATGGAGTTCTGAGTGGGTTCTGGTGTATTTGTGATGTACAACACCACATAATAAAACCATTGAGAAAGCTCTGTTATTCCCACATGCTTTTCTAGCAGGGTTAAAGTGTTACATTGGCAAGGAAACACCATCGTTAATCTGATCTCCATGAGCAGTGTTTGTATCCTTCAGTTATGATTAAATGGCAGTGTATATATATATATATATATATATATATATATATATATATATATATATATATATACACACACACACACACACACAC
>JAOUQZ010000024.1:20657419-20668034 GCA_028564935.1 Neosilurus hyrtlii | reverse complement strand
ACCTAGGACCTGTTTGCCATGGGAGACCCTACCAGGGGCATGATGCCCCCGACAACATAGCTCCTAGAATCATTCGGCCACAGTAAGGTGGCAGTTCAAGGAGGAGGGATGTAAATATAATCTAAATAATTTCCATGCCAGTAATAGTTATGTTAAGCGATGTATTGTATTGAATTCATATTATGTCACTAATATATAGGGATTTTCCCCCCAGGCCTGTGCTCCATTATTCCACTGGAATGTGATTAAGGACGATGATGAGGCCATGAATACACCAGTGGGAAACTGTCAACTGTGGAACATGCAAAACAGAAACACAGCAAACTATTCCCCCTGTAGAGGGGATGACGTGGAGCATACCTACCAAACAAGAAATGGCTGTAAGCACATATTAAGCTCCAAATATTACTTGGTTGCCAATTTGCTAACAACAGAGGTCCTGATTGCTCTAAACATATCACAAATTAGACGACATTCTTCAATCTATATGTTATAGTAATACACTAAATTGTTATTTCTTCTTTTTAGATCAAGACAGACGCTACTGTGAAGCAGGATTTAGCTCAGACATCACTGAGGTACCATGTCTTTTCAGGTCCCAGATATCAGTAGCTCAATTTGACAGTTCGAGAACAATCCTAGTTTAATGGATTGATAAATATAAATAACAGCACTCCATGTGTAAAAGCCCTGATTCGGTACTTGTGTGTGCTGCTTTAGGATGGTAGAGTGATTGTTGGTGCTCCTGGAGGCTTTTATTTCCAAGGTAAATATTTCAAATATTTTAAAGACAGTTGTCTCGGATGATATCAGAGATTAAATTGCGCAAAAAATCATCCGCAGCTGGTTGTAACACTGAAACATAAGCCCCACTGCAGGGTCAACACACACAACCATTCACACTCCCATTTAGCAGCTATCTTTGGGTAGACTTTTTATATACACTGTACATACTTGAGCACAGTTTGCTAAAGAAATCAGATTGGGTTCCAGGTCAGATCATTACTGCACCTCTTGAAAGCATCATGTACAGTGGGAGTACGTTCACTCCGATCCATGATGTGACTGACGAGAGAGCAACATTTGAGAGGATTGCTGAATATGACGTTTATCTTGGTAAGAATTTCTATGAAGAAATAAAAATAGTGTAACATTTTATTAAGGACACATTAGTGTTGCCTTGCTGAATTTATTGAAAGTAACATTTCCAATACTAAGTTGTTTCTATATTTTTTTTTCACAGGGTACTCTGTGGCAATAGGTCATTTCAATTCTGACAACATCCCAGGTAAAAACTAGTTTTAAGAAATGGACCATTATAATCATCATGATTTTATTAATCTACATCAACTGCCATCATTCACATCAACTGTCAAATAAATATAAATTAATATTAAAGAAATACTAAAATATATGAATGTAAATTAAAAGAGAATAAAAACAAAATAAATTAATGACTAATAAAATAGACATAAGTAAATAAATGAATATTACAATCTAAAAATCCCTTAAAAAATTAATAATTTTGGATAAAATTGTTCAAGGATGAAATTTTTGCAATTTCTGTATTGAGTTCCAGTCTTTAGCAGTTTGTGGGCAAAAAAATAATGTCAGAATACCTTCTTCACAGTAAACCGTTTATATATATGTTTTATGTCTAAGACAGGGGCTGCACAGTGGCAGTGTTTAGCACATCCACCTCACTGCAAAAAGCCGTTTCTGTGTAGAGTTTGTATGTTCTCTCCATGCTTGCTAGGGTTTCCTCCAGGTACTCTGTTTTCCTTTCATAGTCTGAAGACATGCTCATTAGGCTAAATGCCCTTTCCAAATTGCCCCTAAGTGTGAGTGTGAGTGTGAATGGTTGTGTATGTGTTGGCCCTGCGATGGTCTGGTGAACTGTTCAGGGTGTACCCACTCTTCGTCCAGTGGCAGCTGAGATGGGCTCCAGCCCACCCGCAGCAAATGAGTGCTGATGAGTCAAAGAGTCTAAAACAGCAAAGACGCTACTGGATTTGATGATTTTTGCCTTTGTTTTTAGACTTTGTAGCCAGCCTCCCACTTGATGTAAACTCTGCTGGCTCTGTAGGTACACTTCCATTGGTTCAGATTTCTAATTTTTTCTTCCAATAATTATTTTAAACACAGTACTTAACAATGATCGTAACTTTCTTTTTTGAAGGTCAAAATCTTTAATGGAGCTTCTCCATTCTACCCAAGAATCATGATGTATCTAAAGGGCTTTCAAGTGAGCAACCTCTGGGTTCATTTATTGAATTTTGATCGTTTTAATTTAAATTTTTCATCATTTTTTGTTAGGCTAAGCTTCAAATATCTTGAGTAGTAAAACTGTATGTTTCATATACAGTTGTTGTCAGACATTTACATACAGGGATGAATGTTATCATCGAAATAAATGTCACAGCAATATTGGGCTTCCAGTGATTTATTTAAGCAGTTTTTTCTGTAAATTATGATTGTACATAGCACCCAAAAATCCACCCACATTTAAGTAATTTAAAATATTGTTAGAGATAATCAAATTATTACTTGCACATTTATTACTTTACAAATTATTACTTGTTTCATTAAAGTTCACCTGTAACCACAATGTGTGCTTTTCCTTTACAGGTAGCTTCATATTTTGGCCACTGTGTTGCTGTGACCGATATAAACAGTGATGGGTAAATTATATTCATGTCAGAAAGAATTATTGACACACTGAACACTAAATGATGCAATGAATAATTTAAAAAATGGAAACTAAACAAGGAATATTATATTATTCAATTCTATGTATGAACTTTTGTAGTTTTAATGACATTCATCTATTTTTTACGTGATATATAATTTAAATATATAACTTTTTTAGACGTTATACTCTTTATTATTAATTCAATATCAAATACTTATAAGTAATATTTAATTAATATTTCATAAAAGTACTTAAAAAGTAAAGTAAGTAGTGAAAAGTTAACTCAATTCCACTGTCATATTGACTTACACAATTTACTAATATTTATTGAATTGATTTAAGTTGTCTTTTGACATTATATAGTAATATTCACTGAGTACTTGTGCAATTTTTTGCTAACTCAGGAGGGATGATATCCTGGTTGGCGCGCCACTCTTCATGGAGCACTTGTCCACACATAAGCTGCGCGAGGTGGGCCAGGTGTATGTTTACCTGCAGAGGGAAGGTCACCGCTTCTCACCGAAGCCTGAGCAAACCCTATCAGGCACTCAGGCTTTTGGACGTTTTGGTAGCACTGTTGCTCCTTTAGGAGACATCAACTATGATGGTTTCAATGGTAAGGAGCTACTGCTAGATGTCCAATGCCTACAGAAACTGCATAACAGAAAGCAGCAGCTTGTGACCACAGATATGAGGCAAGATGTTATAAATAAGGACATTAGGTCAAAACTAGGTCAAAAAGCTAGAAGACTTAACTGCCATAGACTAATACTGTATCTAGGGAAGTAAATAACATGCATATGTCCACTATACACTCTAACAGTACATTTTGAGTAATTTTAGACACACCCTTCATTCTACTGTGTTCAATACAGCAGGAGTGTTTGCCAGGTTTCACCTAAATTTTAAACTCCACCCTACCTCAAACCATCACTGTGAAATGCACTTTTGATGTAAGGCCATTATATATATTTATATAATGTATAGTCAAATGGTGGTGTCATTTCTGACCCAATTATCAGTTGCATTTCCCATTTTGATTGTATGCGCTACAGTAACTCTAATTGAGCAGTTAGCAAAATTTTTGTCATGGGTCACTGAAAAAATTTGTATTTCAAAGATAGCAGCTGATTCTTGAACTTTTGATACACGTAGTACAATCCCCACAGTCATAGCCTTAAAACCTGGGTTAGCACCAATATTTTGCAGATATAAAGGCTTTCAAAATTCATTTACCATTCCAGCAGCTCAATTTTCATCTTTTTTTTTTTTTTTGCTATACTATATTAATCTTGCAAGGGAAATTATTGCCTCTGCATTTAACCCATCCAAAGTGATGGGACAAATATAGACGCACACACAGTGGCGGCACCTGGAGAGCAGTTGGGGTTAGGTGCCTTGCTCAAGGGCACTTCAGCCATGAAAGTGGAGGAAGGTAAGAGTTCAGCTCACTCCCCCACCACCACACATTTTTCCTGCTGGTTCGAGAATTGATCCAGTGACTATTAACCATTAGGCTATGGCTGCCCCATTTAGGCACATTATCCTGCCTATTGTACAAGCAGGTCAATATATTTTTTCTTAATTACAGGTAATCAGGAACACAAGTGTTAATGTAATGTTTGCAAAGCAGGTATTTAGGTGTTCAGCTCTCTGTACTAATAAGAGCAATTCATAAATGGCATGCTTTCCTTATCATCCGTAACCATCAATTGGCTTGGTTTAAAGCCGAGGCTTAATGATTAGCGACGTGGCTTTGAGACTGAAAGGTTGCTGGTTAAATTCCTGGAATAGATTATCGATGATATGTTTAATTTATGCTAATAGATTCTTCAAAATATTATACATTGTACCTTTAAATTCACTGCCCATAAGTGTGGACAGAAAGGATTATGGGGTTAAAAGTCCTTTTTAAGGTGTCCTAACTGAAAGATCAGCCTCAAAAACACTGAATAACTGAAATCATCTGGTTACAGATGTGGCTGTAGGGGCACCAAGCTCTGGTGATGGGGGTATGGTATTCATCTATATGGGACAGAGTGATGGTTTGAACCCGCAGTATGTGCAAGTCATCAAGAGCCCTTTCCAGTCTCCTGCACCAGCATTCGGTTTTAGTATAAGAGGAGGCACAGACATCGACGGCAACGGATATCCAGGTTTGTATTTTAAGATTCTTTTCAATCACTATATGTCAATCATTATATGTGTTGAAATAATAAGTCGGTTTTGTTATTCTAAATGAAATAGTAAATCATATTTCCATATCTTTCCCTGTCATTACAAAGGTGTATGTTCATCATGTTGTGCTCCTATAAAAAAACTTTTGACTTTATCTAGTCCAGATTAGAGTCCAGAATACCTTCTTTTATTTTTCATTGCAATGCAACCATCATGTCTGAGTATCACCACTTTACCAGTCTTTACAGTTCAGTTGCGCATGTACAGTCAAATACTTCAGAAGTTACTCAAGTTCACGTCACCGCTGAGTGCATAGTCTAGGAAAAGATTGCTTCCATCTGTCTCATGGGATAGAGTGATTCCATGAGACTGTTCTATAAGAGACTAGCATTAGAATAGATAATGGCCGTCAGCCCTAATTCTTGGCCTTGCAATGGGCAAGACGATGCTCTCCGATGGATCCATTAGAAACAATTGTTTACTAATAAGTACAAAAGATTTTTGTTAAAAAAAATAAAATTTTTGTGTGGTTAAGACTTAACTGTTTTGTCTAGATTTTTACTCGAACCTTCTTTGCCCTACAGATGTTATTGTTGGTGCATGGGGGGCAGATAAAGTGGCAGTATACAGGTAGGGGAAGAAACCAAATATCTGAAATTTCCTGGAGTTTAGGTTATTATCTAAAATGTCATAAAAGATCACTTGATTGCGAGAGAGTGTTAGATTTACTGGTTTTATAGACTGACGTGTACGACAGCATTTCGATCTGTCTTACAACTGCTCACCATTTGCGAACATTTGACCCTGCATTTTTTTTAATTTATGAAACTGACATGGTTCAAGTCACAAATTAACAAACGATTTCCAGAAACCAATTCTAGGCAGCCTATCAGATGTCCCTATACTATACAAACCCAGCCAATCACATGAGTGTGGTATTTGAGGGTATAATCAAAAGTGACTATATTGCATTACATATATGAATCATGTGACTTTTATTTGTGAATCACAAAACTCAATAGTGAATGACAGGACATTTATTGTGGGATGTCCCATGAAATAGGGGAACCACTTAGCAATGGTCTACCGGGTGCCGACCTCCATGTCCCTGTGTCTCTTTATCACCATATCCTACCCTCCGGTGACCTATACACTTTGTCAATCACCTGATTGTCTTTGATGTCACACAGACGGGCACTACCACACTGGGACACCCTACCTGTAGAGCTTTTAAGCATTGTTTTTAGGTTCTGAATGTAAATACTAATTACATACATTCTTTAACTCAAGTGAAATCTTCATCCTTGTTCCCAGTGTTACTGTCATAGGCTCTCTGTTCTCTATAGCTCTGTCCACAATAAAGTAGTTACCAAGTATATGAAAGCTATATCACCGAAAGGTCCTCTCAAAGAAAGTAAGACAAATGTGTGTGTGTGTGTGTGTGTTTTGTATTTATTTATTTATTTTTTACCAGGTCAAAAGCAGTAGTGATAACCAAAGCCCAACTTTCCTTCCTGCCTACCTTCCTACAGCCTGATGAAAAATCCTGTCAGCTGCATGGCGATCCTGTTTCATGGTAAGGATTTTACCTGTGTAGTACATAATCACTCACTCACTCACTCATTAATTTGCTAAACCACTTAATCCTACTACGAGGGTCATGGGGAGGCTGAGCCTATCTCAGCTGACACACGGGGCGAAGGGGAGCTACACTGAATGTTCTGCATGTCGGTGGACTTTGGAATGAAACCGGAGTACCCAGAGGAAACCCACGCAAGCATGGGAAGAACATTTTAACTTCACACACCCAGGCCTTCTGCTGTCAGGTGGATGTAATTATTATTTAATCAGTGTCCCCTGATTTCATATCAGCCTTATTACCTTCACCCTTAAAAAACTGTATAAAATATTTAATTCATTATTTAAAGGTATTCATAAGTTACTGATCCCAAGGTCGGGGGTTCAAGCACCATCAGGTTCAGGAAATGAATGACTGAATAAATGAATGAAGATGTTCCAGTCTACCCATTGCAATTTGGTCTTTAATTTTTTTCTTTCAGCTTTATTATCATGATGTGCATTAGTGTTTCTGGATACAGAATACCCGAGAACATTGGTAAGAATGGCATGTTGTGTGGTCCTATTTCTAAAAATCGAGCTTTTTGCATAATTAGTTTAGAGCAGTGAAGACCAATTAGGGATGAAGTGAACCTCTTTATGCCTGTTTGAGGATTGCTGGTTTCAGCCATAACAGTGTATATTATACAATAATAAGTCATTTTTACTTATTGGTAGGAAGGCTCTGATACCAGTATAAGCATTAATCATGCTACCTGTCAACTGTAATAATAAATAAATAATATATCTTACTTTTGAAGATATTAATTTGCTCTAGCTTGTCTACAAAGCTTAACTATACTAAAACATTGCAGCAGATAATAAAATAAAGGAATGTCACTAGTGTTGAACACAGAGCTGCAGCTGGATAAATTGAAGCCAAATGTGGCGAGACGGACCCTCCTGCTGGAG
Source organism: Neosilurus hyrtlii (assembly GCA_028564935.1). Lineage (NCBI taxonomy): Eukaryota > Metazoa > Chordata > Actinopteri > Siluriformes > Plotosidae > Neosilurus > Neosilurus hyrtlii. Next base: position 20,660,635 of record JAOUQZ010000024.1, on the reverse strand, counting down.
TCTCAACAGTCATACAGCCACTTTCAGCTCACCATTCCAAGAGAAACAGGAACACTGTGTAAGAACCTCACTGCATTCTTAATGGTAAGATTCTTCCAAACAAATCCAATTTATTTTGTGTGAACCTTTTTCTAATCTAGAGACATCTTGCACCAAAACTCACCGTATCAGGGTTCATAGCTGTCAGTATCAGAAACTGCGTTCAGATTGGAGCATCCACACAGGAAGGGACCATGCAAAGCCAATGAATATGAGAGAAATGAGTGACGAGAGGTGAAAATGACGCAAAGTAGACGAGTTCAGCTAAACTGAATTGTCACACGCCGTGATTTGAATGATAATCAATCAGAGCTTAAAGGTACCATTGATTGACAGATCCCGCCAAACAGTAAGTTCCCCAAAATATTTACCATAGGGAAACAATTAACATGAGTTAATTGTACATCTCTAAATATCCTGTGCTTTATGAATATACACAGGGTACACACCCAAATTCTACAAGGATAGTATCAGGGAACATGATTCTTGGGTCCACACTTCCGAAACGATTGTCATTTCCAGTGGGTATATATGTTTATACACATTTAACTCTTCCCAGTTAATGATGCACAAGTGTCCCCACTCTATTCCTTGCTGTGTAATTAATAATAATAATAATAACAACAACAACAATAATAATAATAATAATAATAATAATAATAATAATCTATTTAGGCAGCACAGTGGCGTGGTGGTTAGCAGGTCTGCCTCAAAGCAAGAAGGCCGGGCTCGGGAGTTTCTGTGTGGAGTGGGTTTCCTCTGAGTACTCCGGTTTCCTCCCACAGTCCAAAATGCAAAACATGCACATTAGGCTAATTGGGTGTTCCAAATCACGTTAATTGTAAATGTGAGTGTGTTTTTTATGCGATAGCCTGGCGAGCTGTCCAGGGTGTACCCCACCCTCACCCAGAGTCGGCTAAAATGGGCACCAGCCTCCCAGTGACCCTAATTAGGTTTAAGTGGCTTAGAAATGGGATAAGGATAATAAAAGCTTTGAGCTAGGGGCAGTGGTGGCCCGGTGGTAGGGTACTGGCTTACTGATCCGAAGGTCGGAGGTTCAAGCCTCACTATCACCAAGTTGTCACTGCTGCCCCCCCAGTGCAGCTAACTGGGTTATCAAAGGCCAGACATGTCTCTCACTGTCTGTGGTGAAAGGCATGTAAAAGAACCATTGCTGACTTTCGTAAAGAGTAGGCCGGCCTCCCCGTGACTCTAAAAAGGATTAAGAAAATGGTTCAGAAAATGATGATGATGATGATGAGCTCTGTGCTATCCACCCTCTCCCACATACATGCCCTTGCAGATGCCTATGATTGGCTAGTGCGTTTGTGATTGGAATAATCATTAGAGTAATGCCATCTTGCTCACCCACACAGCATGGACATGTTTTTAAGTCTCAGCTAGATTCAATTCATTTTAAAATCAATACTAACTTCTATTTTGGAGTTTATTAGAACCTTAATATTTAAACTAACCATATTAGTTTATTCATATTAACATAAAGTCTCTTCTTATGTTTGTTTTCTTTGTACAATTAGTCAGAGTTCAAGGACATGCTGAGCCCTATCCTCATCTCAATGAGCTATAACCCGGTCAATACCGATGAAGTGATGTTATATGGACAAAATGTTACAGTTGGCCAGGTAGGGAATGCTTACTTTAGTTACATTCAAAAATGAAAGTAAAAAGAGCTTGTTCTCTCGCTGTCTCTCTCATTCTGTATGCATAATGTATATGTGTATGAATGTATACACAGGCACAGATTATTCTTGACTGCGGTGATGATAACATCTGCATCCCTGATTTGACGCTTGAAGCCAAAGCGTAAGTACTCAAGTCACTTTTATATGGAAACTTTTTTTTTTCTTCTGTCATGACTGATGTTTTCCTCGTTTTCCTTTATTTTCTACTTTGACAGGCATACTGATCATCTCTTGATTGGGGATGAGAACCCAGCTCTTTTAATCATCACTGCTGAGAATCAAGGTGAAGGAGCATATGAGACAGAACTGCATGTCCATCTTCCACCTCTAACGCACTATCAGGGTGTACTCAGCGACGAGAAGGTGAGGGCTGTTTCTATCACCCTAAATTCACCCTGTATACCAATCATCAGTGGAAGAAAATACACTTACTCACTCACTCATGTGCTGAACCGCTTAATCCTACTAGGGTCGCAGGAAGCCTATGGAGCCTATCTCAGCCAAAACTAGGCGAAGGCAGGGTATGCGCTGAACAGCTTGCCAGACTATCACAGAGCCAACACATACACAGCTGTTCACACTCCCAACTAGGAGCAATTTGAAAAAGCCAGTTAGCCTAATGTGCAAGTCTTTGGACAGTGGGAGGAAACTGGAGTACCCGGAGGAAACCCACACAAGCACGGGGAGAACATGCAAACTCCACACAGAAAAGCCAGAGCCCAGGACTCGAACGCAGGACCTTCTTGCGGTGAGGCGGACGTGCTAACCACTACCACACCATGCTGCGCCATGAAATACAATCACAGTGTATTTATTATTTAAGCTTATTTAAACTTCATGTTGTTTGGGCTTCAGGAGACACCAGACTATACCGACGCTTCAGTATTTTATCAACTTAAAGCTAATAATTTAATTCCTTATTAAATTAAACACAGCTTATAGCTATCATTTAGACCCATCGATATTTTTAAAGAATCTTGTTTTATGATCAGTCCTGTTAACACTTATGTTATAACAGCCATTGGGCAGTTATTGAATGAGGCGAAGTATGATATGGAGAATTATTTGGTTGAGGGGTTGTTACATGTTGAGGCCAAAGGCTGAGACTGTCATACAAAAGCCAATTTATTTTATTATTAATTCAAAATATATTTAAGTTGACGATCACATTACTGTGTTGTGCATGCCAGTCGTGCAATAATCATTTAACTTATCCCATGGCAACAATGCAATACCAAGGATTATTTGATGGCTTTCCACCAATCAGAAACAAGAAAATCTCTTGAAAGAATAGTAAAAACAGTTATTCCCTCAGTGGGTACTTGTTTTCAGTCCCTTTAGGTGAATAACAAAGTCTTTTGTCCTAAAGAATTATTGTATCACAAAATCTAAAGGAATACTTGTCACTTTTGAACACTGACACTTTACAGTCTTTCCACTGCAATAAATTATTAATATATTTCTTTATATTCCC
>JAOUQZ010000024.1:20639486-20651359 GCA_028564935.1 Neosilurus hyrtlii | reverse complement strand
AACATTTACAGTTTTTATACCTTATGATTGTTTTTTTTCCCCCATGAGAGCAGAAACCCTGTAGATATGTCACTTTCCCCTATGAACCTAGTTACCCTTGGTGATTATATAGTCCCAATAAGTTACATGGGCGGCACGGTGGAGTAGTGTTTACTCTAACAGCATGAGGGTCCCGGGTTTAAGTCCCAGGCTATGTGTGGAGTTTGCATGTCCTCCAAATTGCCCCTAGGTGTAAATTAAATGTGGTTATGTGAGTGTTGGCCCTGCAGTGGTCTGGCGAGCTGTTCACGGTGTACTCTGCTTTTGCCGCAAGTGTTGGCTGAGATGGCCACAGCATCAACGCCATATCAGTAGCAGGATTAAGTGGTTCAGCAAATGATGATGATGATGATGTTGATGATGAAGATGATTTTGAGGAAATCGTTTTTACACCACAAATTGTTTCTAATAAGTTTTTTTTTAAGGTGGTGTGTTTCCATTTATGAATGTTCCTTGAAGAGCCATTTGATCAGGAATAGAACCTCTAGCATCCCATCTAGTTAAATGTGCTGATAACGCAGATTATACCCTTCGATTAAGTTAAAGCATCGATAAAGTGTTGATAGAGATAATAAACTTGATATTTCCTAATTGTGTGTGTTACAGCTGTCAGTAATCACACATGCACAACATCCTTGTCTTGTTTATGATTTGCTGTGATTTCATTTTTTTATTATTATCTATTTATTTATTTAATTGAAGAATTTACTCATGTTTATCAATTTACCCTTTGTGCTTCCAGTTAAGGAATAAAGGGCCGAGTACAGTCCGGGCCAGGCTGGAGCTACAATTCCCAGAACAACACAATGGCTCTTATGTGTTCTATGTTTCTGGCAATGCTTCAGAGGAACTTCTGACCTGCCAAACAAACTATGCCCAGATCGATCCGCTAAGGGTGAGAGTCCCACCTACTGGCTATAGTATTGCACTGCCCTGCTCATATATTTCCATTTAATGCAGGACTTTTCTATTCATTATAATTTCAATTCAATTAAAGTCTATTTTTTTATTCAGAAATAATAGTCTGAAATGCACATGATTCTACTTTCAAAGTCGAACCTTATGTTTTTATGAACATTACAGTATATATTAACATCAGCATGATTTAGAGTACACTGGGATAATATTGTGATTTTTGGGGAAGCAATGGTGATGTTCTGAGTTAGGATCATATGACCTAAAATTACTGGAGAGAAATAATATATAACAATATATGATTCCATGCATGAATCACACCAGTAAAAAAAGTGAGACACATTAAACAGGCTGGATCACGTTTAATTAAAGACATGAGGGCGATGTGCCACACTGAAGAGCAAAACATTTATTATATTGCTCTTATGTTGCTAGATCTCTCTAATGAAAAACCAATCAAGTTTTTAATTGTTATTTTTTTTTTTTTTTTTTTTTTCCAAGTTAAAAAGTAAAAATTAAGTCGTCAAAAGGCTATCACACTTGCCTGCCATAGGCTAATACTGATTCTAGTGAATATTTTTGAAAGGGTAGGGAGATATTTCAGGGGGACGGGGGGTTGTTTGGGTTTGTTTTTTGTTTTTTTACTTTTTTGTACCTTTTTTTTTTTTTTTTTTTTTTGGAGGGAGGGGGTACTAGGCAAGTTCCTGTGTTCTAAGTTCCTGTTCAACTCTGTAACTGTAATGCAATGAAGGTTTTACTTGTCAGTGTGGTATGGGGTTTTTTTGTTGTTATTGTTGTTGTTGTTTTTGTTTTGCATATGACAATATTATACTTTCTATTAAACTTTATATGATTGTTTTATGCCTTGAAACAAAATTAAATCCGAAAGTGTGTCCGTTGACTTATAATTCCAGCATGAATCAATGTCAAGGGAAAACATCAGCTTATCACTCCTGTAATCTACTGTAATGGTGCTACAAAATACAATTAAATAACTACACAGGCCCTGTATGCTAACACATAGGATGTTACATGTGCACAGAAAAGGTGTAGGTTTCATGCTAATCCCCACTTTCAATCTTCCTTTTGTTATCCATAGCTTGTGACATCAGAGTTCAGTGATATACCTCTGCCTTATGTGCACCACTTTAACAAACGGGAGGTGGCACAGCAGGAGAACGGGGTGCAAGAAAGGTCTGAGCAGCCTCAGAGAGAAACCCTGTATGTGGTAAGGACTTACTAACCATCAAACACAAAAATGAACTACTGGTCAGACAGATTTTACAGGTTTTCCAGATAAGTGCAAGAATTTGAGAACTGGAAATCTTAAAAAGTCAATGACAGGTTTAGGAATCTTCCTGTTCTTACCCATAGCCAAGTGATGCCAAAGTTCATTATTACATCTCTGACTTCTGTGCATCATTTTAACAAGAAATGACTTGCTTTATACACCCAACTACTCAGCTTGCAAGTCTAACAACTTTGCTTTCTTTAATGAATGTAGTGGGTGTATTTACAAATCCACACCGCCAGAGGGGGCTGTCATCTCAAAATTCTCAAACATCCAAATTCCAGCATCCAAACATTCTGGATTAAACTGTAGATACCTTGTATTTGCTTTTAAGGTTATATTGAGTGCACATTTTCAGGGTAATTTGTTCTATGCAAGGGCATTTTCTGTTGCTTGTAAGGGAGCGGATGCCCTGCTTAAAAATGCACTATAGCTGTTCCTTAATATGAAATATACTGAAACCCATTAAGACATGTATTGTAATAAACTGTACACTGCAAAAGTAAACAGTAAGAAATAAGTTATTACTCGATTTACATTTTTTAACTTAAGTTCTATCTAGCTGAGGGTCCAAATGAAGTCAAGTTGCAACCTGATAACCAATCATTATAATTGTCAAAGGCTCTAGATGGACATATACTCTAAATTTTAAGGGGTAAATCTCAGATTTGGAAAATCACATGAGTGGATTAAAGCTTCTAACCAGGCAAAGCTCCAGGCACCTGTTCTAGGCAAAGCCGTAGGTAAAGCAGACACTCTTGTTGGGTAATGTCCAATTATTGGCATAAGCAAAAGCTTCCAACTGGGACAAGTATGGGTTTTCGTTTGCTTTTGGCCAAATCCCCATCTGTGGCAATAAGGCTGCTTCTGAACAAAGATCAATTTGGAGCTTCCTGCTGGCTAAAGTTCTATGTGGAGCAGAAGCCCCTTTCGGGCACTGCCCTGTGTTGGTCACAAGCCCATTCTCACCAAAGCCTCACATGGGGCACAAGCTCAAATTTGTCAAACTGGCCCAAATTCTGCTGCTGGTCAAACCCATATGGGACAAAAGCTCCTGGTTGGCCAGAACCATGTGCTTGGGCAGAAACATCTCAATGGGTTGCCCATGTTAAGCAAAAGGCCTTGGTTGACTCAGGATGGGCAGATGTCTTTGCCTGGGCGGAAACCTCATAGTGGGCAAAGACCACGTGTTTTAAAGAACTCGAGAAAAGTAGTAAAATATGTTGCAGAGTTACAGGGAAACCAACCCACTGGAGATTTATGCAAAACATCCAACACAAACCACAGGAGACCTGGCAAAGTTTTTATGTCCCCTTTTGGTTGGTCACAACATTGAATCCCAGTGTTGAAACAGCCGTATGTGTCTGAGTCCAAGAAAGCAAAAGTGGGCATTCTCTGGTGGGATCACTTCTCTTCTCCTGTCAATCACAGCGACACGCGGCCTGTGACACATTTGAAAAGATGTGGTTGGCTGGCTTCACATGTCTCACCAGAAAGATGTATTAAACTTAAAACATGTTCCCTCCTACCTGGTCAGTAACTTACAAATTATAGAAGAGTGCTGGTTGGTAGGTGGAAATTGGCCAATAATTAATTGGGGAGCCAATGAGGTTCAAAGCTTCAGCATTTTTTTAATTGGGTGAAATACTAGTCCATACTGATATTATTTTTCGAAGATCGTTTTGATTGGTCAGTATTAACATTTAAATCATTCATTCATTTGCCAAACTGCATTATTCTTGTGAATTATATCTCAGCTGAATTATATCTACACCCTAAACAACTCACCAGTCCATCGCAGGGCCAGCACACACAACCATTCACACTCACACCTAGGGGCAATTCGGAACAACCAGTTAGCTTAATGTGCATGTCTTTGCGCTGTGGAAGGAATCCAGTGTATGCAGAGGAAACCCCAAGCAAGCATGGGGAGAACTTGCATACTCCACACAAAGCCATTCCCTTGCCGTACCCAGGCTGTTCTTGCTGTGAGGTGGCTATGCTAACCACTATGCAACCGTGACGCCTATATTTAATTCAGTATAGCTCACTATCTCTACTGAAGTCTAACATATTTTAGTATTAATACTTTATTAAAAGTACTTTAATAAGACATTGCTTGTGAAAGCCCTAGTCGGTACCTGCATTTTTGTCTTGGTTCAGAATTGCTCCTCTGAGCCATGTGTGGTGTTCAGCTGTGAAGCACCAGTGCTACAGAGAGATGCCAGAGCCATAGTAAGAGTGACGGCACGCTTGTGGGCTCATACCTTCACACAGGTGAGGAAAAATACAGACAATTTCATATCATATTTGGTTTTAGGTTCAATTCATTCAATCATTCATTTGCCAAACTACCTAATCCTATCAGGGTCGCGGGGAAGATGGAGCCTATCTCAGCCAACTCTGGGCAAAGGCGCCGTACACACTGAACAGCTTGGCAGTCCAACGCTGGACCAACACACACCCAGTCATTCACACTCACATTTAAGGGGAATTTGGAACAGCCAATTAGCCTAATGTGCATGTCTGTGCATGACTGTGGGAGGAAACCAGAGTACCTGGAGGAAACCTACACAAGCATAGCATAGTGCAGGCTGAAATTCATATTACATGCTAAAATTAATGCACTTATAATAACACATGTTGATTATAGCTGATAACTTGTTAAAATAATCCATTTTTAATCACAGGTGTATGTTTTATCATTAAATATGGTTTAAAGTATCTCATTCTCGCCCCTCTTCTTAATTAATAGAGACCTTATGTGAACTTCGTCCTCTTTTCCAATGCACACTATGAGGTAGTAAGCACGCTGTCCAAGATCCAACCAGAGGTCTTGCCTAGAGGACAAGCAGAGGTAAACACTTTAAAGTCTCTGTTGGTCTTTTCAGGTAAGACAAATTAATTTCCCCAATAATGAGGATAAATTAAAAGAATGTAAGAATAGTCCTGTGCACTGTGTTAGACAAACACCACTGTGGTATGGAGGCGTCCCGATGGCCTGGAGGAGGTGCCAGTGTGGTGGATTGTGGTGTCCATAATTGCTGGCCTTCTGCTTTTGGCTTTATTGAGCATCATCTTCTGGAAGGTACATACATGGTGTAAACACTAGAGGACATCTTGTGATTATCCTCTTTATAATTACGAATGTCATGTACCCTGAAATGGTCTCCTAACGTGTATCTGTTTTACAGGTGGGATTTTTCAAGCGCAATCGCCCACCAACTGACGATGACAGTGATGATACCAATCATCAGCTAAATGAAGAGCAGCCAGAGTATGAAGATGTCTCAGCAAAGGACTGATCTTTAAAATAAATACAGCAAATACAAAGCATATACCAAATGGTACATTTATACAGTTGTGTAATGTGTATCTATCCTAAAAGTGTATGTTATATTTTTATTACAGTTTATACCACAGTGCTGTTGAGTTCTTGATTCTGATTGGTCAGAATGCGTTAATTAACTTGCATGGTGGACATATAAATAGAAGAAAATTGTATGTAACTGTTAGGCAGTTGTAGATATATTGAAGTTGTGTGTAAAGAGACATTTAGCTTGCTTTTTTTTATTTTTTATTTTTTTAGGAACGCATTTCTTCCGTCCATCTGTCACACTTTAGTTTCCAGATATTTATTTGCCACACACTGAAGCTGTGGCTTTCAAACTTGGTATGCTTGTTCTGTATTGGTATATTATGAAATGGTCCTTTCTGTGGTAGCGTCTGGACCCCTGTGGTCTATTTTTATTTTTTATTTTTTTGCACAGTCAGTGTTGCAGGACGTTTGATGTGGTAAAACAGGAATGAAACAAAATTAAACAAATGAACTCTAGTACGATTTTTTATTAACTTACACTGGCCCAAAACTTGCAGTCAATCAATATCAATGTGACAGCAAAAAAATAATCCTTTTAGATAGGATGACTGAATGAATGAATGAATTCCCAACACTGGGCAAGGGCAGGGGACCCCTGAACAGCTCACCAGACCACCGTAGGGCCAACACACATTTGCAGACACACTCACACCTAGAGGAAATTTGGAACAGCTAATTAGCTAACATTCTCTTCATGCTTGGGGGCAGCTGTGGACTGATAGATAGTTCAGGACCTGAAGTTCGCTGAATATATTCGCAGAAAAAAATATGTGTCGGCGGCAGGGAGTGAGCTGCACTTTCCCTTCCTCCACCTTCATGGCTAAAGTGCCCTTGAGCAAGGCACCTAACCCCCAACTGCTCTTCAGGTGGCCCCAATATGTGGCAGCCCACTGCTCTGAGAGTGTGTGTGTGTGCTACTCAATATTCTTATACTGGTTTGTCAGGACACATAAGTGTACCATCAGTCAAAAACTCAGTTGATGGGTGTTGTGTGTAGGGTTGTTTTGTTTGTTTGTTTGTTTGTTTTTGTGTGTGTGTGTGTGTGTATGTGTGTGTGTGTGTGTGTGTTTGTGTGTGTGTAAAACTGCCGAAAAAGGTAGATTTTCTGCCGTCGTTTGAAGATACCCAGTTACTCAGCTCTCCGGACATCCAGAGGAAGTTCACTCTGCCATCTTGGAGTCAGAACAGAGAAAATGTTAGATGCGTGTATGTGTGCTCACTTTGGATGGGTTGAATGCAGAGGCGATCATTTTCCTCGTGGGATTAACACAGTCTAGCAAAATCAAAATCGAATCAAATCAAAATGCTTGTGTGGGTTTCCTCCATGTGCACCGTTGTCCTCCCACAGTCCAAAGACATATTAGACGTATTAGGATCCGAATGGCTCCTAGGTATATGTGTAAATAGTAACATTTGGCAGCCCACTTACATTTTCATTCATTCATTCATTCATTCATTTTCTGAAACACTTAATCCTAATTAGGGTCACATGGAGGCTAGCGCCCACCTCAGCCGACTCTGGGCGAAGGCAGAGTACGCCCTGGACAGACTGCCAGGCCACTGCAGCACTTACATTTTCATCTTATTTACATAACTGAGCAGTTGAGGGTTGATGGGCCCAACAGCGCTCGCTCGAACCCCCAGCCTTCTGATCAGTAACCCAGAACTTTACCCACCGAGTCACCATCCTTAGCTGTGTGCATGTTGCCCTGCGTTCAGGGTGTACCCCACCTTCGCCCAGTGTTGGCTGAGAAAGGCTCCAGCCTCTCTAGAAGGAGTAAAATAGGTGAAAATGAGCAAATGGAGTAAGTGAGGCTTCCAGCAGCAGAGGGCGCGTTGCGCGCACCGCGGCAGTCTGGGAGCGCGCCTGCGCGTGCACAAGCACCCTCCCTGCACAGGACAATAGGAAAGGAAGAGTGGAGAAGGGGGCAGAGTGGGCATCTCCGGATCAGCACTTCTCTGTGCTCCACGCAGGGCAGTAAACATGGACGAATGGCGGCGTCGGGTACTTGTGTGATGTGGTTGTAAGGATGCCGCCGCGGAGTTTCCGATTGTGCGCCTTTTCGCTTCTCTTGTGCGGCGTCTGGCTGAAGTGCGCAGCGCACCGGGGAGCAGTCGGTGAGTTGTTGAGCGCCACTTTTCAGATTTCGGATCGTGGTAGCGTCGATCACGTGGCTTGTGCGCGAGGCATTCCGGATCTTCCCCTGAACTCAGCAGTGAGAAGGGACTTGAACTTTGCAAGTGCGTTAAAGTCGCTTTAATAGAACCTCCTCTTGTGTGTTGGGAGGTGAGCAGGGTTCGGATCACATCCCAGGAGCAGATGTCCCACTGCTGGGATTGGATTTTTACAGCAGAATAAAACTTAAAGTAACTTTTATACACTCCATAAACATGCACTGTTGGTTGGTTGGATGGATGGATGGATGGATGAATGGATGGAAAATAAAGTGCAAAATAATATCCAATAATCCAAAATGGCACTTTTTAAAGAAGGATAAAACCAAGCTGAAGATTAAGGGTGTTGTTTAAGCCAGTTTTGGTGGTACTGGGATTCGAACTCACCACTTTCACAAATCTCGACTACCTCAGCTATTTTAATTCAGGCACTATAATAGTTCACTATAATAAAAGTATGTCTTCGATCATTACTTTATTCATTTTCTGAACCGCTTTATCCTTTATTATGGTCGCTGGGGTCCGTTTCAGCTGACTCTGAACAGCTCACCAGACCACTGCAGGGCAAACACGCTTGCTGTCACATACCTAGGGGCGATATGGAACAGTCAGTTACCCTAACGTGCATGATTTTGGACTGTAAGAGGAAACCGGAGTACTCTGACGGAACCCAAGCAAGCACGTGCAAACTCCACATAAAAACACCCGAGCCCGGGACTCGAACCCAAGACGTTCTTGCTGTGAAGCGGACACGCTAACCGCTACACCACTGTGCCATCCGATGAATTATTTCATTCATTTGCCAAACAGATTTATCCTACTGGAGTTGTGAGAAAGGTGGGGGTTATCTCAGCCGACTCTGGGTGAAGGGGGGGGGGGGTTACTACCTGAACAGCTTGCCAGTCCATCACAGGGCCACACACACATAACCATTTACACTCACTAGGGAGGATTTGGAACAGCCTAATGTGCATGTCTTTAGAATGTGGGAGGACACCAGAGTACCAAACCGTACACAAAACAGTACTTGCTGGGTTTAAGTCATGAACCCAGGACCTTTTCTAGCTGTGAGACGAAAGTTTTTGCTGTAATATAGACATTTATATAAATCAAGCACAAACATACACTAACATATTTAAGGTCTGCTTAAAAAAGCTTCTAAAACCCCGAAGGGGGAAAAATTCTAAGGAGTTTCATTATTTGATTTCTCCATAAAAGTTTCTTATATTATTCTTATAACACCAGCCTTGGACACCTAATAATAGAGATATCTGTCTGTGGCTCTGCCTTGAGGCAGTTTCTGAATCTTTAGAATAATGTGCAAGTGCATATTTTCACACCGTGCAATAATAATAATCAATACCGTACCGTTGTGCGATAAAATTGGTTCCACTCATATGTACTGTATATTATCATGTCCATCATTCTGACTCACATTTCAATTTATTTCTAACAAACTGATCTTCTAATAGTTGAACAGCTGCCTTAAAAACACGCTCCCAGTTCATACTTCTGGAATTACAGGATTCATTTCAGTCCAGAACCTTATTCAGAGCTGCTGTTATGCATAATTATTCCACCCAATCTGACCAATCAGATTAGAGAATTGAAAAATGGAGAGAGGGGATAATTTCTTTTGTTATATCCATGTCTTTATACCATTATATGGCAGTCATGCACGGCACGGTGGTGTAGTGGTTAGCATGTCTGCCAGAAGGTCTTGGGTTCGAGTGTTGAATTTGTATGTTCTCCCTGTGTTTGTATGGGTTTTCTCTGGGTACTCCGGTTTCCTCCCTCAGTCCAAAGACATTAGGCTAATTGGCTATTCCAAATAGATCCTAGGTGTGGGTGTAAGTGGTTATGTGTGTGTTGGCCCTGCGATGGTCTGGCAAGATTTTCAGGGTGTACCCCATCTTTGCCCAGTGTTGGCTGAGACTTTAGCAAGATTTAGTAGGATTCACCAAATGAGTGAGTGAGTATATGGTAGTCATGACGATGCCACGGAGTTTCATATGATTGTCACCCTTATAAGGCTAGTGTTTAGTATTAATCGTAATAAAATGTTCTAGTGTACTTATTCCTTTTATCATTAAACACTGAGTTTAGAGAATCTTTTTATGAGGCACTGGCCCCCCAGTTTAGCCTGTCAGAATTGTTTGTGTAAACTCTTTGCAGGAACTCTTTGCTTCCGCAGGGACATTAGGGGAATATTAATGTGATCCGTGAGCCTTTATTCTGCCTCCACTCTGTTTTTTCTCTTTCTGAGCTGATGGCAAGCGATCCTTCTGTGACTCATTTGCCTGCGGTTGCACATGCCGCACAGTAACCACCGGCTCTTCCTCAACACAGGACTTTAACACTCTGATATTTTGCCTTTATCCTTTGAAATCCTTTATGGTTTCTATGCACAGCATGGATTTTCATGTTGTAAACTTGTAAATGTCAGGTTATTGTTTTGAAGTTTGTTTTTTTTAATGGATGCTTCACCATTTTGACCATCAAAAATAGTAAAATAAATAAATAAATAAAAAGGAGTAGAAGATAAGAAAAGACAAGAAAGGAAAAAAAAGTTTAACATTTTAACCATAGAAGAAAAAAAGTTTAGTGTACAACTGTGCCATTTGGAGCCACTTATCTATCAGGGTCACACAGGAAGCAATCCAAGTTGACTTGGGGCAAGAGGTGCCCTCTGGACAGGTCACCAATCTATTGCAAGGCCAACACAGAAATTCACACTTGTCTTCACACCAATGAGAAAACTACAAGCAATGCGTAAAGCAAAAAAACCCCACACAATTAGAATTTTTTGTCTCCTTTGGCTTTCCATCCGAATGTAGTCCGACATCGAGAGAGACAGACTCCCCCTCTTCTTCTACTCATGCTTATGTGGGTTTTCTGCTGCTACATACAGTAGAAGTTCTTAGTTTAGCTTAATACAATTAATCTTTATTACCTTCATCCAAAATAAATTTTGGCAGAGGTCTTATAATCACTGGTGTTGGTGAGTCCATATGTCTGTTTGTGTACAAAATCCTGACCACACTTGTGCTAGTATTTTCACCAAACTTGGTGGGGATACCACCCTACCTGAGGCCCAGAGCTGGTTAGATGTTGGAATGTCTAGGTCAGGGCAGCATGGTGGCATAGCAGTTAGCACGTTCTCCTCACAGCAAGAATGTCCTGGGCTCAATGAGGTCGTTTCTATGTGGAGTTTGGACTTTCTCCTCATACTTGCTTGAGTTTCTTCTGAGTACTCCAGTTTCCTCCCCCTGTCCAAAGACATGCACTTTATACTGATTGGCTGTTCTAAATTGAGTTTGAGTGTGAATGGTGATGTGAGTGATTTGGCCATGCAATGGACTGGCAAACCCCTTCCCCCCGCCCCGCTTTCGCCCAGTGTCAGCTGAGATGGGCTTCAGCCTACTTAGTAGAAGTAATCGGTTTGGCAAAAGAGTGAGCTTACACTCTATGAATACCCCCTAGTTAGTTATCTGGTTAGTTAAGCATTTGGTAGTGTGTGATAAAAGTGTGCTGTTCAGTGTTACTTGTAAGTTTCATGATATAAAAACGTTAGGACCAGGATGAAATGTAGTAAAGCCTACTGTGCTTTATTCCATCAGCTTTGCTTTGACTAGAATAATAGCCTTGATGTTAGGTGAATTTTTGCAAGGTTTTGTAGTTTAGTGCAGATGCTGCCTGAGTCATCTGGCAAAGCGTGAACCTGAGTTATTCTTGGCTTTTTGTTGTTGCAAGGCAAGCACATGACCGGTCTAATCGAGCTGACACCCATTGCAGCCTCCTCTGTGTTCTGTGTTCGTATGATAGCCTTCCGAGGAAAAGCCATGTTTGGATTAATGCAGAGTGACTGCCATGGATTTGAGCTTGTCTATCAGTGCCTCAGGTTAGGTGAATGGTGGCAATGATTGAAAAACTTTCTTCTTATTATTATTCCAATCATAGTGTTGTTATAAATTTCTCAGGATCAGCTGTTGAAGTGCATATCAAGTGTTTTGTTGCTAGTGTATTGTGTCAGTAGAGAGATGAAGGTCCACACCAAAGAGAAAAAAACTGCTA
>JAOUQZ010000024.1:20616658-20639386 GCA_028564935.1 Neosilurus hyrtlii | reverse complement strand
CATATCAAGTGTTTTGTTGCTAGTGTATTGTGTCAGTAGAGAGATGAAGGTCCACACCAAAGAGAAAAAAACTGCTAACCTAATTCACATAAAGTGAAATAAAAGCAAACCTTCCAAACCCTTCCGTGACGCATGAGCATATGCATATCAATCATCAGGTGGTTTTTGCTTACAGTTTTGAACCCGCTAATATCAGTTTCGCCAATCGCCAGAATAGAGCGTGAATCCTTTCATTTATATTTTTAAATTGATGGCAATAATAACAGTATGCATATACTAAACTAGCAGGTAAATACAAATCATTCACCCTTTTGTTCATGTACATCAAACAAGCATGGAGGGAGAAACATGAGTTGATCGCGTGGCTTTTCACATTGCAATGTCGCAAATTTTATAACTGTTTTATTATTTGTTCAAATATTTTAAAAAGTAGACCATCACATGTTGATGATCATTTACTTGCTAATTCGCTCAATTCCACTAGGGTCACGGGGAGGCTGGAGCTGATTTTAGTCGACACTGGGTGAAGGCGTGTTACACCTTGAACAGCTCGACAGACCGTAGCAGGGCCAACATACACAGCCATTCACAATCACATCTACACCACAACTCGGAACAACCAGTTAGCCTAATGTGCATTTCTTTGGACTGTGGAAGGTACCAATCATGCAGTCATGCCAATCATGCACTAATCATTCAACCTATACAATGGCAATGATGCAAAAATCCGGCTCGTAGAAGGATAAAAATTATTAGATGGCATTTCACCAATCAGAAATAAGAAGATTCATAAAAATGCATATTTTCCCAGAGATAATCAATCAGATCGCACCATTCCTGTGTAGTATATTAACATTTTTATAGCTTGTGTTAAGAAAATGAGTTTGTGGACTCCAGCCCAGGGTGATTTCCAGAGTGGGACAGATTTTTGCCACTAACAGCCTGAAAACATGGCCATAAACTATTTATCCGCAGGCTACACCATAGGCCTCGGCAAAATTTTGGCAGACCTCAGAATGACATCTCATGGATCGTGCTGTATGTTATTATGTGACCTCTGGTGGTGTTATTTTAATGAATGGTCTAGCATGTCTTGACGTTTGAAAGGGAGAGGGATAATAATAATCAGGATTATGCAATAGGTCCTGACTGCAAGACTAAACCCTCTTACAGTTTCACTTGGACTTGACTATATTCAGGTCATATTTTTACAATTTGCGTATGTTGGAATACACTGGTGGTTTTTTGCTGTGACGGGGTTAATTAGCTTGCATTGTTTTGACCAAAATGATTCCCATTTGTGAGATTATGTGGATGCAAGGATTCGTTGAAAACCTCAGACAGGCCCACATCTGGACCATATGAAGTTGGTTAGTATGCTCTGAGCACACAACTAAACATTTACTGATTAGTTAGAGGGCATGTTTTCATATTGCATCTCCAGTCTTGGCCAGTTTGCTCGTTATTGTGGTGGTGTCTGTAATGCTTCTATAATTTTTTTTTCCAATGCCTTTAGACCCAGACATTTTATCAACACAGTCCTATATAATAGGGATGACCCGGTAAAACCTGCCATATTTTAAAAGTAAATGTAATAAAAAGAGTTAAAAGATAATAAATCGATTTTCTAAGCTGCTTAATCCTAATTAGGGTCGCGGGGAGGCTGGTGCCCATCTCAGCTGACTCTAGGCGAGGGCAAGGTACACCCTGGACAACTCGCCAGGCCATCGCAGGGCCACACCCACACTCCCATCTAGGGGCGAGTTGGAACTAATGTGCAAATGACCAAGCTGGGAATCGAACCTGCAACCTTCTTGCTGTAAGGTGATGTGCTAACCACTACACCACTGTGCCGTTAAAGAGAATCAAATTATTATTTGATTGTGGCCGTCATTGTTTATACATGCATGGAGGCAATTTCTGAAGGCTGCTGTTTCTGTTTCCATGCAGTATAAGCAAAGAATAAACCAATTTGCCTCTGGCTTGGTGGATATCACTGAATTATAGCCTGGAGCAAATCTCAGCCAACTCATTGCGAAAGCCAGGGACATCCTGAACCTGAGGGCAATTTGGAACAGCCAGTTAGCCTAATGTAAATGACTTAAGACTTGTATGAGGAAGCCCATGCAAGCATGTGGAGAACATGCAAACTTCCCAGCAAAGCCCTTGCCGAATCTGGGACTTGTACCCAGGACCTTCTTGCTCTGAGGTGGATGTGCTAGCCACTACGCTACCATCACAGCCGCTTTATGAACATTGAACGTTATATACGGTAATATGTAGAATACATAAGGTTTCAAAGTGCATTTGGCTGTCACTTTTATCCAAAGCTTATGTTGGAGACAGGACATGAGTGAGTAGTTGATGGTTAAGGATCTTGCTCAACGGCTCAGTAATGGCAAGTTGGTGGTGTTTGGATTTGAACTTATCACCTCTGATCAGACAACATGAATGTCTAAACCACTGAGCCATTAATGCTCCTGCCAGCTAGTCTATGCCAAAAAAGTGGTGGTTTCTTCTCAACCCAGAGACAGGTTTGAAATAATAGGACACCACAGCTGTTGTTAAATCACTAACACCTGATTAAAAACTCAAATATGTAAACTGAGTTTACATTTACACACAGTAAAATTGCTCACATTGGCTTCGGACCTTGTAATATAAACCAAATGGAGAATGAATGAGCAGTGAGAAAATGTCACACCCTTTACCCCCCCCAATGAGTTCTCATGTCCTGTTGGAGCCCTGTGCAGATGTTTCAAACCTCGAGGCACATGGAGCTGACTAAACCCGCTGCTGGGGCTCATTTCCTCCCAGAGGAAATGTAAACCCTTTTATGAAGCCAGGAAATCTCACCACTCAGCGACCCCAAAGCCACACTTTCTGAATGAACAGTCAGAGAGAGCGTGATCGTGATTGAAGTAGACAAAACTGAAAGCTGTAGGCCAAGATCGGTAACCTAGAACCTCAAGCACTGAGACAAGACTGTCCCTTACACTCTTAAAAAAAGATGGTTTTGGGTCGAATCTCACAGCAGACACTCTGTGGAGTTTGCATGTTTTTTCCATGCTTGCTTGGGTTTCTTGTGATTTCTCCAGTTTATTTTGACGGGGGCTCCACCTTCCCCCATAACCCTGATGAACAAGCAGCATAGATAATGGATGGTTGGACAGATGTTTATGGTATAATTAGATGTTGTATAAGTGTTTTTTCTACCTGTTAAATCCGCCATAATAATAGCAGTCCACCAAGGTTCAAGAGCAGCCAGCTTATTAGGAAATGCGAGATGACACTGAGATTGATTTATTGCCCAGAATGCACTTTTGAACCATGCTCCTGGCACTGCAACTATTTTTTCTGTTGTTAAACTAACAAATGTGGCTTTTGAGAGGACAATTGTTTAAAGCTTCTCGTATGCAAAGAACCAACGTGTTTCATGGATACTCCACGGCATTGCCTGGGAATCTAAAATTATACAGATGCACCAATTATTATTTCATTTACGAATTGCTTTGTATGAGGCGAATTGGAAAATATTGCATCAGTCCGTTATTATCTCATAACAATGTTTTATTCCGTGCTCTTGATTTTGTCCACCCCAAATATTGCATGGGTATATTTTGGTATAATTTCATGGTAGGCTGCAGCAGTGAGAGAGACTCTGATTGCTTCAATTGCTGGAGTAAATCACTGGCTTGAATTTGAAGTGCAGTTCTTTTAAAACATGTCCAGGTGCTGCTGTGTTTTGGGTTTCGTTTTTTCCTCATGTGGTAGAAAGATGGTCCTAAAACTCCCTTCCCTCGGTGGAGTGCTTCTCCTTTGTGAAATCTAGATTAGTGAATGCTGCTGAACTGGTGCTGATGGCTTCCAGCTGGAGCAAATGTGCCAAGAAAAGGCAAATTGGTGGATTATCTTCTGCATGCTTTTTTCTAGGTCGTTCCCAAAGAAAGTTTGTCAGAAAGAAAGGAGCTTCTTGCAGAGCCGAGTGATAAGAATTTTTTGGGGGGTGGTAGTTTCAACATCGAGGCAAATAAAAATAACCCCACATTTTCAGAGACTCTTGCCAGATTGGAATGATCTTTTCCGAGCGATGTGAGGACACAACGCACCATAGCTTATAGAAAGACGTTAGCCAAAGACTTACTTTGTTTTTTTTTTTTTGTTTTGTCAAGGTCTCAAATACAAAATGCGACCTTTAAAACTTTGTAAAAAAGAGGAGAAAATGTACTCGTGTTTATTCTGTCTGTATTTATACCCCTAACAAGCACACTGGCTCACCACGCATTATTATAAAATGTTAGCTGCCAATTATTTAGAATAAGGCTACCTCTTGGCTGGTAATCTAGCCAAAACAGACAAAAAAAGAAACAGTGTAGAGTAGAATCAGCAAGGGTTGACAGTCTTGCTCAAGGGCCCAACAGTGGTAGTTTGGTGGTATTGGGGCTTGAACTCCCAACATCATGATCAGTAACTCGGAGCCTTTAACACTAGTCCACTGCTGCCCGTCCTTGCCAACTTTGAGCATCGGTTGATCACCTTTTGCATGAGCTATGCGGAAGGTACTGTGACCTATCGGAAAGTTCCTCTCTGTTAATGTAATGACTATCATAATTGAGAGCTCACTGAAATTGTACTAAAGTAAAGTAATATCGCGATAGTCATTATATTTACACAGACAGGAACTTTCCAGTATTTCTAACGACAGGATACCATTAGATTATTTGAAGTTCGGCTTCGTCTTAAAGTTAGACAGAGCACACGTGTGTCCGAGTATGAATGACATGTGAAAGGTCGGTAAACACGTGTGTCCGCTCCACCAGTTATATTCTAGAGTATATGGCCAAAAGTTGGTGGACGCCTGACTATAACGCCACCACGAGCTTCTAGAACAAACAGTACCATTCCCAATTTAGTCCTGCTTTGCTATTATAATATCTTTATTATAACTTTTCTGAAAAGGTATTTTTGCAGACCTGAGAGCATGACTGTGGAGAATTGTGCATTCGGCCACAAGCGTTCGTGAGGTCAGGCCCTGATATTGGGCGAGGGGGGTTGGCGTGCAGTCAGTGTTTTATTTAATCCATAAAGGGTTTCAGTGCAGTTAAGGTCAGGGTTCTGTGCAGATTATTTAAGTTCTTCGTGGAGCTAACTATTTTTAAAGATCAGCAAATGAGATTAAACAAGGTGCTGGTATCACTAATATTTTCCTACCTCGCGTCACTCTCTCTCTCTATCTCTCTCTAAATGTCTGTCTCTTGAATTAATAAGAAAATAATAATGATAAATTGTCAGAGACGGCACAGTTGCACAGTGGTTAGCACATCTGCTTCACAACAAGAAGGCCTGGGTACCTGTATGGAGTTTGCATGTTCTCCCTGTGCTTACGTAGGTTTCCTCTATGTACTCTGGTTTCCTCCCACAGTCCAGAAACAGCCACAGTTAGCTAGCTGTCTTTTCCAAATTAGCCTTAGGTGTTAATGTGAATGGTTGTATGTGTGTTGGCCTGGTGAGCTGTTCAGGTTGTACCCCACCTTTGCCCAGAGTCGGCTGAGACGGGCACCATCCTCCCCGCAGCCCTTATTACGAATAAGCAGTTTAGAAGATGAACGAATGAATAAATTGTCATATTCCAGAGAGACTGAAACACCCTTATTTAGGGAAACTTGAGTTTGTAAAATTAGGAATTCAGGAATAACAGTTGTGGTTAATCTCTGGGACCTATCATGAACCAAGAAACACATGATTTTGGATGTCAATAATTCAGCAGTGTATTTTTAATAAATCTGAAACTATTTCACAATCGTGCTGATGGAGCAGTATAAATATGAACTTTTTTTCTTGCACTTTATTGTGTGTGTTGGTCAGAACATGAGCAAAACAGGAACTGATCTTCATCTGAGAGAAGGATTCTGGGAATACCTTGACCCTGTGCGGGTTCATGCAGTGGATGGGAAGTAAATTTATATACAGGAAACTCTGGCTGTGAATGGCATCACAATGTACATTCTTTGAATAGCGACTCAATTTGAGGCCTCCGAAATCCTTCCTCTTTATCTGTGTTGCCATCATGTATGGTTGGTTGGTTAATGGGTACATTTTAATGAATGATGGGAAAGTATTTAACAAATAAATCTGTCTATATTAATTTTATTTCTGCACATGACATACATTGTGTTTACATATACAGGTCATATATAGTTAGCTAAGTCATTAGCTTAACATTGAGAACTGCATCACAGCAAGAAGGTCCTGGCTTCAATTCCCGGGCTTGGGGTGTTTCAGTGCGGAGTTTGCATGTTCTCACTGTGATTGTGTAGGTTTCCTCCCACAGTCCAAAATTCCAAAGCATTAGGCTAATTCGCTGTTCCAAATTGCCCCTAAATGTGAATGTCTATATGAATAGTTTTTGTGTGTGTGTGTGTGTTTATGTGTGTTGGCCCTGCAGTGGTCTGGTGAACTGTCCAAGGTGTACCCCGCCTTCATATATCATTTGTATAATGGTGTGTTAAATAGACTGACTAAATCATCACTCACTCATTTAACGCACTACTTTATCCCTTTACCTCAGCCAACACTGGGCAACAGCAGGATACACCCTGAACAGCTTGTCATTCCATCACAAGTCCACCACACGCAGCCATTCACACTCTAGGGGCATAGGGGCAGTTTGGATCAGCCAGTTAGCTTAATGTGCATGTCTTTGGACTGTGGAAGGAAACCGGAGTGCCCAGAGGAAACCCATGAAAGCACAGGGAGAGCATGCAAACCCCACACAGAAATTCCCTTGCCAAACCCGGGACTCGAACCCAGGATCTCCATCCAGCTTAAAATATGCTACATTATTAAAGTAAAAATGAGGAAAAAAAAGCTAAAAGCAAGGTTTCTTTTCATGTAATTAAATGCTTGACATTTTTTTTTTGTTCTTTTGGGGCAAAAATTAGACAAGAATCTTAGAGCTAAGGCATTGTACTTCTGAGACATTTGGAATTTTTTGTGAATACTGTAGAAGATAGTATAAACAGATTCAAATTTCGGTCACGTTTAATGCCCGTTCTGGTTTGGTAAGCCCTACAGTTAATCCTAAATCCTGGCAATAGCTTATCTTATGCTGAGTACTTGATATCTACTAGACTACCAACTGTTCACTGATTCAGACATATTTTCCTCACTCGTGTGCACAGAGATGCTATATTGTTAGGTGTAACATCAATAATTTCTGCCCCATTGCTACAGTGCTATTTTTTCCCCTCCTTTTCAGATAACGAAAACAAATAAAAACATTAACTCGGCAGATACATCAGTTCATTGAAGGGAAAAAAGAGTGTGTGATGGGAAATGTGTGCATGTGTTTCAGGCAGCAGTTAGTTTTTCATTCTGACAACATTATCTAGGTAAACTTTGATGTCTCAATTAAAAGCTTTGGTTTTATAATCCAAAGAAACCCTTGGGGCGGCGGCACAGTGGCGTAGTGGTTAGTACTTCCACCTCACAGCAAGAACATCCTGAGTTAGAGTCCCGTACCTCATGAAGTTGTCATGTTCTCCCTATTCCCGTGTGGGCTTTCTCCAGGTACTCTGGTTTCCTCCCATGCTCATTAAGCTTATTGGGTATTCCATATTACCCCAGGTGTGAATGGTTGTGTGTGTTTGCCCTTCCAGTGGTCTGGCAAGCTGTTCAGGGTGTGCCCCACCTTCCTTCGGAGTCAACTGTGATAGGCTCCAGCATGCCTGTGATCCGAATGAAGATAAAGCACTTCAGAAAACGACATGATATAACACATGAGGGTGGAGCTGTGGTTTCTATACTGGTTAATTATAGGTTATATATGCCAATTATCACTTTTTCTGTTTATCAAAGATGTTGCTGGCATAGAGTCACTGCTGTGGTTGGGTTTTTGTGATAAAGAACTTTTTACTTTTTGTGATAAAATACCATGTGAGGCCTGTTTATGGACCACAGACGAAGTCCATACCAGAATAACTGAATTAACTGAATGAGTTCATTTAGAAAATTGGGGCGCTAAAGTTGACAACGTATTTGTTGACCACGTTGCAGTACAGGAAGTGGAATCTGTTCCCAATTCTAGCATTGACAGAACACCACGTACGGAGATTGTTGCTTGTGAAATTAGAAGTTGCAAAAAAAACCTCAAGTTATTGATTTTTCTGGTGTACATTACCATGAATTTCTCTCATGGGATTGAAGATGACACCTATTCTTCGATCAGCTAAAGTTGAATAATGAACTCATATTTCATGGCTGTTTTATCCCAGTGCAATGATCATTTCCCTTTCTGTAGGATTCTATAGTTGAACTTGAGGGTATGAAATACAAGCTTGTAGACTCTTTTTATAAAAGTATTTTGACCTCAAATCGAAGCCTGTCTGAATCAATAACTTACTCCAAAAAGCCAGGGGCAAAGAAATCTGCAGCAATGATCTTGCATACACAGAGATATTTTTATTTTTCCAGTCGGTTTCCTGGATTTGTATAAGCAGCATGCCTGCTGAGTTCATTCTTCTCACTCAAGGTTTGGGATCACTATAAGGAACATTTAAAAAATAAAAAAAATTTTAAAATCTTTTTTATCTGCATTTATTGATAAGGAAGAGGCAATAGTGCACTTGTGTCTCTATTTGCTACATTCACGGAGACCTAAAAACTTATTTCTGCTTCCATTTATTCATGCTTTTGATACCTTGGGGGCATTGGAAAGGTATTTGTATTACAGAGTACATCGATGTGGATAGGTCACTCTCCGAAGCAGAATTGTTCAAAATGTCCACCCACCTGAAGGAAATGTGTTATGCTAGAGGCAAGATATTTCATTTCACTGCATGGTAGTGTTGCTGGATCTCAGCTCGAGGGTGACCAGTTCAGCTTTGAGGTTCGGTTTATGAAAAGTCCCTTCTACATTTTTGGGGAGATCATTGATTTGGAAAACAGTGAACACAAGCAAGTTAGGCTTTACCTTTGGCAATATTTAAACAGTCACACTGTACTCCTGCACACTGTACACTGCAATCCTTTCACTGTAAACATGGCAGATTCCTAAATATCCAGCAGAGCAAGAAATCATCTAAACAGAGAGGCCAGAGAGATGTCTACTTGCATTTGTACCAAGAAAAATCATGATGAGATATTATTATGGTCCAGCAGTTAGTTTGCTTTTAAATTATATGATCCAAACATATATACATACAATGTACAAAGAGTAATATATGGTATTTAATGAAATTTACTGTATGTTTGATGGATGGATGGATGGATGGATGAAGAGTGGGTGGTTGTATAGGGGGTTTGTGGAATGAATGGATGGATGGATAGTTAGATGAACGGATGGATGGATAGGCAGTGGGTGGATGGACGGATGGATGGATGGATAGTGGATGTTCGAACAGGATGGATTTGGAGTTGGGCGGTGGGTAGGAAGTTAGATGAACTGATGGATGGATATGTGTTAGGGTAGGTTGGAGTCCTCATGGCTTTGAGGTTTGGACTCTCAATTACTAAAAACTGAAGGTTATAGTAAATGAATAAATGTAAATATGGATGCATAGATGGATAGCCATCTATTCTCTTTGGAGTGATAAGTGGGCAGTGAGTGATTGGATGAGTGGCTTTGTGGACAGAGTTAATTAATGAGTGGTTGATTGGATTAATGGGTAAGTGGGATAGTAAGATGATGGATGAACAAATAAGGGATGGATGGGTGACTTGATGGATAGATGAATGGATAGATAGATATGGGTTTTACAAGAATATCTGGGCTACTGATAACAAGGTTGTGCCAAAACAATAAATGCAAATGGTGATATGTAGATGGATGGTTGGATGGATGGATAGATATATATGGATGGATATTTGAATGGATGGGATTGTGGCAACTTAATGTTTAAAAATTATTTGAGAATTTAACAACCTGGAAAATATTTAATGTTAAGATGCACATATACTGACATTTAGAACATTCAAAATAGTTGTACAATATATATCCTTTGTTACATTAGGTACCCTAACAATTTTCTATTTCTTTTTCCATCCCACAGATGTATTAATTAAAGTCCAGATATTTGACAACAGTGACCTTACACCTCTGAATGAAGCTGTGGTTCAGCTGCATGGGAACCAGTCCATCTTGGCATCTGGCCTCACAAGGGAGGATGGCATTGTCACAGTTACCTTTTTATACCGGCCAGGAACTTGGGTCATTGTGTCAGCCTCCAAGCATGGATTTGTGACAAACTCTGCTCCTTGGCATGCTAGTCGCATCCCCTGTAAGTGATTAACCTGTTTCTAGATTATAGCTTTAACCAGTCATTGTCTTTATGTATCACCTCGCTAAAGTTGTTGGTTTTTGTTTTACAACCAGCTAAGTTTGCTATAGTTGCAAAGTTGCCTGTATGTTAGCTGTTTGTGCTGCCTGTAAACACAAGGTTTTGCCTTTCATTTATATATTTATTTATTTACAAACATTTTCGGTACACTAGTGTGTCATGGCTGCTATTCTTCCCCTACTGCCCATGTACAGCGGTCTCTCTGCCCATCCTAGCTATTGCACAGAGCATAGAGCTTTAAGTGACAAATCAGAGCAGAGTAGACACAGAGAACTTGTATATCAAAATAAATGGGAGGAGGAATCCAAGTAGGTTGCGCACTCAAAATCAGTGTTTGGTGGGGAGGTGGGTAAGCAGCTTCCTGAAGAACTGTGGAGTTTTCTGGAGTAGGAATCACACTTTGTTGCTCCAGTGGTGTCCAAAATGAAAACATAAAGGTCAGAAAATAGCTAATAACATTTGATCTTTAAGTATGATGCAGTGATCCTCCTCTTTTAGAACCCTGCTTCAGTTGCATTAATCATCTTCACATAATGGCCATTGGTTACAGATACTGAACACAGGTTTTTATTATTGTGTAATTTAATAGAGCTCAGAAACCCAGAGTACTGCTTGCACTTGAAATGACCTCTGACTGTATCCATGTCTTTCTGTTTAGAGACTAAAAGTTCCCAGTTGAAATCTACAACCCACATGCACTTACTGAATATGAGCTTTGTACATAAATGGACTTGTTAAACACTGCTTTTTTTCAGTGTCATGAACCCTACTGTAGTATTTACCTCACTTTTGTCCTCAGTTCTGTAGTCACATCTCAGCCGCATTCACATCGGAAGCGAAAAGCGACTATGTGAAGTCAATGAATGCCAGTGAAATGAGTAACAAGGGATGATATTTTTTCAGTCATCACAAAGTGGGCGGGCACGGAGGTCAACTGAGCTGACACAGTTACCAACCAGAGCTTAAGATACCGTTGATTGACAGATTCTGGCAAACACTGAGTTCCCAAAAAAACGTTTTTGTAGGGAAACAATTAACATAAGTTTAATTAATCTGCCCACATCAACATATAACAGGAGCTTATTATTGATTAGTGTAATTAATAATAATATCCTGTGCCTCATGACTGCACACAGAAATTTTTACAAGGATATTAACCGAAAACACTCTGCTTGGGTCGACATTTCAAAAAAAAAACTAAAAAAAAACCTTTAGGGTTATAAGCTGTCCCATGGATACAGATATTTTTCCGTCTTAATGGGTGGAGTCCATTTGGATGTCATGCTTTCACACTTGTTTCTGGTGGAAAGAAAACTTTTAAATATAACTTCATAATACATAATGACACATAAGGTGGCAAGGTGGTGTAGTGATTAGCATGTCCACCTCACAGCAAGAAGGTCCAGGGTTCCAGCCCCTGGCTTGGGCGTTTCTGTGTGGAGTTTGTATGTTTTCACTGTGCTTGCGTCAGTTTCCTCCAGGTACTCTGGTTTCCTCCCATAGTCCAAAATCACTGGGCATATTAGGCTAATTGTCTGTTCCAAATTGTGATGGTCTGGCGAGTTGTTCAGGGTGTATCCCACCTTCGCCCAGTGTCGGCTGAGATAGGCTCTATCCTCCTCACGACCCTAGTAGGATTAAGTGGTTCAGCAAATGAGTGAGTGAGTGAGTGAGTGTGTATATATCGGTACAATGGGTTTCATATTATTGTCTGAATAGTGGCTTGTTCAGTTGTCAAATTTGCTACACCTCCATCCAGCTCTGATTCCACCCCTGCTGTGTTCATACGCTGTGCCACTTAAGCAGCTAAATTAGGCTTTGGCTTCAAGGCTGTTTGCACTACCAGCTGGAGGCCATTTAGTGATACATACTCCACTTTTAGCAACAGCAAAAAATGTGGCCCACCCTCACACATTGGTGCTGGGGTAGCCCGGCTGCTGTGTACAAGCATTTTCACTATAGCTGTATTCCCTTGGGGGAAAATTGCGCACATTCCTGACTAATTTCCACTTCAGTCATGCCGCATTAGTCGATAAAGAACTCAGATGGACGTAATGTCCACAGGTGGACATTTTTCCAGAGTTTTTTTGCCATGGAGTTGTGGGGTTACATTGAAACTGTAGTCACAGATGCCCAGCTAAATTCTTTGCTGCCAAATGGTCTAATGGTCTTATGATGGGTTTTGATGAACATCCAGTATTCATAACGTAATTGTGGATGATAGTGTTCACAGAAAGCATGCAAAATGGAACTATATCCACCTTGTTGTATACTACAGATCTATCTGTGTAATGGGCGGCAAGGTGGCTTAATGGTTAGCATGTTTGCCTCATAGCAAGAAGGTCCTGGATTTGATTCCCTCTGGGCGTTTCTGTGTGGCGTTTGCATGTTTTCCCCATGCTTGTGTGGGTTTCCTCCGGGTACTCTATTTTCCTCCCTGAGTACAAAGACATTGGGCTAATTGGCTGTGTTAAATTTCCCAAGTAGAGGATGTCAGTGAGAAAGTTTGTGTGTGTGTTTCCCAGCAATGGATGGTCCGGCGAACTGTTCAGGGTGTACCCCGTTTTCGCCCAGTGTCAGTAGAGATTTACTACTTCCTACTTCCTGTTTTCTCTCAATTACATTGTCTGTTTAAACTGTTCAAGTTAGGTATCTGTTTGCAAGCTTTTGCGGGTTTTTCCTCTCTGTGTCATTTTCCAGATTGCTTACTGGCCATAACCTTTTTTTTTTTTTTTTTTGCTTCCCTAGTGTTTCTTATTAGTTTGCCTAGAGAGCTGTGTTCCAGACATTTACATGGCCAATTATTTCAGTAAAATAAACTAAACATTTACTTTTACTTTTGTGATCCAAGGCATTACTATTATACACATGAAATGTCCTTACAAATTGGCTGCAATAAATTACAGTTTTAAAAAATAAATACATTTAATACAAATTAGGGGCTGGCTTCCAGGATGCGTGACTATCAAGCTGGAGATCAAATCCGGGTTGATGCCACAGCCATTCGCGACCGGGAGTCCATGGGAGCTAACTGGCCGAGCTCTCACGGGAGGAAAGGATGGCATACGCTCACTTTCCTCTCACTCACAGTGATCACCAGCCAATCATGGGTGTTTGCGTGTTCATTCGAACGAGGTGGCGAATGGCGCTTTCCCCCCTGGGTGTGTTAGACGCATGTGCAGCAGTACGAAAAGAGGTGGGTGGTAGCATCGCATGCCACGGAGCGGGCATATGCATGCTTACGCCCCTCGCTGGTTGGTGGTGGTTGTGTGATAGGGAAGGCAATACTTGACGGGTGGGAATTGGATACGAATAAAATTAGGGGCTTCCCCAGTTGAGGATTTCTATTGATCAAGTCCTGTCTACCAGCAAATGATTGTCAGTTCTTGTTTGTTTGTTTTTGTTTACTTGTTGATCTGTGTTCTCATTCGTGACATGGCTTGAATTGGTTTTCACATTAAACACATGTACTGAAAGCCCTGCATTTTAAAGTTATATAATCCATATCTTGGGAACAGGACAGTCATATTTGTGTAGTGTTGGTCCACCAGGACTGGTAAACCAGAATCGCTGCTCCTCCCTTGCTGGTTTAGACCTCGGCAGAATTTCTGTAAGTGACTGAGTGACTGAGTGAGTGAGTGACTGAGTAAAAACATGAATTTTATTAAATTATTTTAAGAAAGAATATTTCTCGTTGAAATAAACTCTACAGTGAAAATTAGTTTTCTCTGAAATTATCTTTTTTAAGTTATCAGTTAGTGAAAATATGTATCTGTAAAATTGTCTACAGTTGAAAATTAGTAAAATTAGGTAGAAACATTAAGTAGAACTACAAACATTACACTGGCCAAGCTGGCCCAAAAAATATGAAAATGGTAAGTTGTGTCTTTTTCAGTCTGGAGCCAACTTTTAAGGACCATAAATAATTAAATATAAATATTTTCTGGTCTTCCGAAAGTTTACTGGCAGCTTGGATACCAAGTTTTAAGGCTCTGTCTTAGACAGTTCGTGTGTAATTAGGACACAAATATTGTTAGTTTTTTTTTTAATAGTTTAGTAGAAATAGTTCTACTAATTGTAGAACTATTGGTGGCACTATTTTTTCTTGCATACTGTGCTTGGTTTAATGTAATGTGTTATAGAAAATGCAAAAATCACTATGATGCAGGTATATATAAAAATATATATATTAATATCCTCTAAAAAAATGGAACAAAATAAAATGTAATAAAACCTAACCTAAAAGAAGGATTGATTTTTAACCTGACATGGTCAATGTCCCCTAAGTATAAGGAAGTTGGCCAAATAAAATTGCTTCTGTTTTTTAGAAGCACATAGTTTATAATATGCCTTATTTTCAAATTTATATTAAATTTGAGTTTGTGGTATCGTTTTTTGGGGGGTATTAGGAGTTAATATTTTATTAGAATCAAACAGAGGATCAATCCAACCTAATATTATTATTTTAAAAATGTTGGGGGAGGGAAGGGTGAAGGATTGTTAACTTATTTACTCTTATGTGTGGTGGAAGGAAAGGAGGAGGCGAAGGTCATAATTTTCCTTCTTTTTTAGTTTTTTGTTTTTGGGGTGAAAGAACAATTTCTTTATTTAAAAGTTATTTTATTGTTCTGTTCTTTATATGCTCGTATCAACTCGTGAGTCATTTGTGTCAGTTAGTGAGCAATGGTACATGACAGAGCGTGGTGTTTGTCTTATCCAAGGTTGATCCCGATCACCACGATTTGGAAGCACGATTAGATGCGATCTTTCGCGCTTTGTTGTGATCCGATATGATCCGATGCGATAATCAGGATTGACAATGAATTGTGTTGATCGTAGAAAAGTTTTGAACCGTCCATAACTTTTCTTTGATCAGCACGATTGCCACGACTGTCATCAAGATCTCATAAGATGTGACAGAATCACCACGATTACTCCGCGATTAAGACCATGATTTCAGTGGTAGCACTAATCGTGATAGTGGGATCATAGAATAAAGGAGGCCAAATCATAACTGGGATTAAATGTTTGACCTTAGTACAGCCAGAGCATGTAACTCATCCAAATGAAAACTTTTTTGCATGCATGGGAGGCATTGGTTGAGATATTTAAGTCCATCTGGGGACGATAGAACATCGCATGTTAATTCAAGACTGGGAAGTTTGCTGTACAATTAAATAGAAGCTAACCTCATTTCCAGTGTGGAGTCTTGTTACTCATCTGCATGCCACATGTTGGCACGTGTCAGTGAACAGCAACGTGGTTTCTATATCCCAGTGTATTATAAATTGGAAGAGTATGTTGCATTAAACGCTATCGTTTCTACGGCAACATGAACACAGAAAATCACTGTTAATGCCGGGATGGTGAAGAGACAAAAATGGGGCAGTGAGTCAGCTGTATGGAGGGCAGCTTTTTCAGACTATGTATGTGCACAGGGACAAGTGGAGATGCTGCCACCTGCCCTCCTTTGTCTTTTATTAATGATAGCAGAGGGAGGAGTCCTGAAATGTCCCGGTGTCCTGAAGCCTGGAAGCTTCTCCTGCTGTTTTGCAAATCTGTGCATGTCACGCAATGCCAGGGACTGAGTCACGCTCAGAGGGGAAGCGTTGCTCACAAATCTCACTGTTCAGCTGAGATTTGATCCTGAGAGCTTTTGCAAAGACAAGTTTCAACAACAGCCTCTCTCTCTGAATAAGACAGAGGCAATCTGGTCCACCAGTTCATTTTCACTTGCCTTCCCAGTTGGTCTAGGAGAAAATTTTGTTCCATCTCATCAAATCCCCTGTCCCTTGTCCCTGCAAAACTCTCAGGTTACTCAGCGTCTCCTAAATATCTCTCCTGAGTCAGTAAGCCTTTGATTTTCCCTATCTAATATTGTATTTATATTATTACAGTCTCTTTTCATCCATGTGCCCACTGAGCATGTTATTGAAGATGGTACTCCCTCCTGGTAGTAGCATATGTGCCCTCTGAGCATGTGTGTGTGTGTGTGTGTGTGTGTGTGTGTGTCTGCTATGTTAGGGAAAGAATAGATTTCAATAGATGTCTGCTATCTTAGGGCGGAAAAACATGATTCAACTTTATTTGTATAGCACTTTTTACAATTTACATTTTCATAAAACAGCTTTACATACTAAACAAATTTGGTTAAGAATTCCAACTTATGATTTTAAACATTTCTTACAGTATAAATCCTGTACATCACTATACATCATTACCCCGTGTGGATAATGCTTGAATAAAAAGGATGGACACCCACAGTTTGTCAGACTGCGTCGTTATTATCATGCTTTAAAATAAAGGCGTAACAATTACTTATTAGTGGGCAGCATGGTGGCGTCGTGGTCAGCACATCCGCCTCACAACAAGAATTTTGAGTTCGAGTCATAAGCTCAGGCGTTTTTCTTTGTCGCTTATGCTTGTGGAGGTTTCCTCCAGATATTCCGGTTTCCTCCTACAGTCCAAAGACATGCATAGTAGGCTAATTGTCTGTTCCAAATTGCCCCTGGGTGTAAGTGTGAGTGTGAATGGTTGCGTGTGTTTTGGTACTGCAATGGTCTGGTGAGGTGTTCAGGGTGTACCATGGGCTCCAGCCTCCAGCGGTTCGGCAAGCGAGTTTTTTTCTCTTCTTTTCCGCTTACTACATACTAAAACACCCACATGGTTTATAATATTTACATAAGGAGTAGGATGAACAGACACCGCTAGGTACACAGTGTTCAGGCTATTCTACTGGAGTGCGTAGAGCTCACCAGACCTGCCTCTGTATTAGTTAAAATATATGAAAATAAATTGTAAAATTCTTGTTTTAGTTTTCTTCACTTTATGTTTCCGTGTGGTATATACTAACACTCTTAAAAAAGAGTTCAAGAGACACTGTTACACAGCTCGTATGCACCTGCTCTCTTGTGCACTCGGAGCTCACCTGTGTCCGTCATGATTTTTGAAATTAAATTAAATTAAAACAAAAAACAAAACAAAAAAAATTAAATTTTAGTGTACTTTTTTCTTGCGCCTGTTCTTATGTAGTATACCTGAGACTCGGTGGATCACGCAAGCATTCACCTTGGTTTTGAAAAGCACTTTCTGATGCATCAAACGAGTCAAGAGTGCTGTGGTCTAATATATTATTAATACTTTCTAGTAAAGCAAAAATTTCCTAAATTTGTTCCCCTGTCTTTATTAGTGTATGCTTCTGTGAGCCTGTATCTGCTTCCCCAAAGACCGGCTACGTTGCTTCTCTTTGATGATGTGGTGCAGCTTCTTCATGGTTCTCCAGGTGAGTAAATCTCTATTTCTTTCCCCTGTCTGTGTTTGTATGATGATTGTGTATTCCAAACTGCTTCATTTTAGCATGGTATAAAGAAAAGATTTCTGATATAATTTTGTCATGTAAACCAAAAATAGTTGTTCTCTATCATGTTTTAAGGAAATTGTCAGAGGAGAAAATGGATCTGCCAAAGTTTGCTCACTGTGGTTACTGTCTCTATGGTCACCATACAAGTCCGACCTGCTTAAATTCCTTACCCGCACCATTATGACAGAGAAGATCAGTTTACACTCTCTGTGATGCATAAACTGATTTTTGTTGTTGGTTAACAGGAGTTTTTGACAGGAGTTTGACATGTTGTCCTTGCTGCAATGCTTTTTGGCTCCATGGTTGGGAAGAGTAGATATTTTAAAGAAAATCCCGGGATATCAGAGCAATCTTAAGTCGCTACGGTCAAATTTTTCATCTAAAATGATGTCTGATGTGAGCATTAGGTAGGTATGGATATCATCAGGGACCCCCGATTCAATATTATCATGATACCCAAGGGCCTATTTGATTTGTACTGTGATTCTGTAAGCAATGTGATTCGATATTACCATGAACATGAACCGTGTACTTTTGTTAATCGTTATTTTGCAAATAATAAACTCCTAATGCATGCAGTAATGTGCTGCCTGCCAGTGTGTGAATAGTTTGGTGGGCGCCACCTGTAAGACTACAAAAACCACAGTGTTTCACCACCTCGAGTTTTACCCTAAAAATACCCTAAAAATGAATAAAAAAATTATTTTGGACGAAAAAAATCATGAATTTTTCCCCTACACTAGCATTAAAACTAAAAATCTCGACATGCCTTCACATAATTGGCTGAATTAACAACTGTATGAAAGAGAGGGTCTTCAAGTGTTACCGGGTTATAAGATATGTGCACGCCATGTCGGCTTTCTGAACCAATTTATCCTTGATTAGGGTCACGGGGAGGCTGGAGCCCATCCTGGCAGACTCTGGGCAAAGGCACTAAAGTTTGCCAGACCATTGCAGGGCCAACACACACACACACACACACACACAACCCTTCACACTCACATTCACACCTAATCAAAAATGTTCTGTAAGCCTAATGTGCATGTCTTCGGACTATACGAGGAAACCCATACAAGCATGAGGATGACATCCAAATTTCACACTTACACCTGGGCACATTCGGGCACAGGGATCCCAGGACCTTCTTGCCGTGAGGTGTGCCACAGTGCCGCCCCAAATCCATGCACATTTATTTGTAGGTAAATTGTAGCAAATGGTTGTCCACATCCCCTGTACAGTTTGTAAGAGCAGTTCCGCTGGGCTTACAGGCTAAGCCACTTGAGAAGGTAAGGAGCTAGACTTGGCTGTCTGAAACTATTTGGGATGCACAGCATTAGGAGCACTTTATAAGCAATGGGATCTTATTTCTATTACCACCCCTGGCACAGCAACCGTTGAACCACATGGCCATATAGTATGCTGCACAAGAACAGCTCTCCGCCTAAGCAGTCGTCTCCTTAGAGGAATAAAAGTGTAGTGGCGATAACAATGTTGTCATCATCGCTGTGTACTGTGTCATAAATTTAAAGCAGCACAGGCAGCGAACTGAGCTTTTCTGGAATGAAGTCGATTAGCAAGCAGGGAGTTCGGTGCAAATTTATGCTGCTGCTCTCTGAGCATTGCTGATGCGTCCCTCTCATGCAATAAAAACCTCACACTTATTTCTGCACAAGTGCTGGTCGCTGGTTGCAGGAAACACTGAGGTGTGTAATTAATGTGGTGTGAATCAGACGATCTGGAAAGCATTTTCAGGCTTCTGAGCACAATGAATGTCCTGTGAAATTTATACTCATTATCAAACTGTCTAAGGTTCGCATGCTTTAGCACGCAGTTGGGGGTATAAAAAAGACGTATAACCGTTTTCCTGTGGCTTTTGCGCAGTGTGAGTGGTTTGACGGTTTTAGCTCATGGCTCGGCTGATGTTTGGTGATTGGAATAATGGAGGGAATTATGGGAATGCGATAATTCCTGTGTTTATTGAATGGTGTTTTTATTAGGCACGAGGTCAGTAATGCATGGAAAATAGAGCTAAACCAAGATCATTTTTTTATGTGCTGAATTCTGTGTATTCGGGGTCTGTTTGTACACAAATTGCATGCTTTTCTGAGTTTATTGCCCTTTAAACTCCTATTATCTAACATGATGTCATTGCATTGCAAGGAAATGAAACAGTTCTCTCTGTCACTTCGCCCTCAGTCTCTTCCTCCTGACGCAGCTCTTTTTGTCAGATCCTTATCTATTTAACATGCCTCTCTCCACATGCTGCTGAATAACCGATGGAGCTCTGAGGCCTGAGTAATAGAGGCTGTTTTGCCTGATTGCACTGATTGATTATAGTCCGACTCGTTTAAAAGAGAACACCCTGTTCACTCTTTATTCTGACTGACAGCTCTCCACTTTTCTTCTAAAAGGGTCTGTCAGTTGCAAATGACAGATGACTGTCCCTCATGATTATCCATACAGTGCCATTTGTAATGTTTTGTCTATTTGTGTAACAGTCCAGTAATTTGTATCACAGAATTGTATAATTTCTTGATTTCAGGCTTCTGTTTATTTATTTTTGCAGCCAGGAATTAGCACCATCTTCACTTTTTG
Source organism: Neosilurus hyrtlii (assembly GCA_028564935.1). Lineage (NCBI taxonomy): Eukaryota > Metazoa > Chordata > Actinopteri > Siluriformes > Plotosidae > Neosilurus > Neosilurus hyrtlii. Next base: position 20,619,094 of record JAOUQZ010000024.1, on the reverse strand, counting down.
AACAGAGAAACATTTAAATAAATAAATATTGTGATCTTAGATAAGGTTGTCGAGACAATACCACAGCAAATTCATTCATTTTCGGAGCCACATAATCCTGATTAGGGTCGCCAGGAGGCTGGCGCCTATCTCAGCCAACTCTGGGCGAAGGAGGGGTACACCCTCAAGACCTCGTCAATCCATCGCAGAGCCAAAAACGTGAAAAAGCAGGAAAAAATGTGTGGTGATGGGAGAGTGAGCTGCACCTTCTCTTCCTCCACATTCATGGCTGAAGTGCCCTTAAGCAAGTTACCTTACCCCCAACTGCTCTCCAGGTGCCCCCAATGTGTGTGGCAGGCCACTTCTTCAAGTGCGTTTGTGTTCACTGTTTACGTGTGTGTGTGTGTGTGTGTGTGTGTTCACTTTGGATGGGTAAAATGCAGAGGCAATAATTTCCCTGATGGGATTAATACAGTATAGCTGTGCCAAACTCAAGGCCCACGGGCCAAATCTTGCTCTCCAAGTCATATTATATGGACCACTAGAGCCATTTAAGAATATGATTATCGTACATTCTTTGCATCAGCCACTACCATGAAGGGTAATTCATGTTGAATGATGTTCAGGGATTATTTGGCCCTTAACGAACTAAAAATTTGGTGATGTCGCATTCAGTGAAAATGAGTATGGCACCCCTGGTTTAAACCATTTCTCCGTGTAAAACTAGTTAAATCCAAATAGAGGTAGAGATACAAGTTGCTCTGTATATGAATACAGTTGTATGAAAAGAGTGTAATAGTCTGTGCTAGGATTCTCTGGATCCTGATTTTAGATTGAATGGAGAGATATTGAAGCCCGCTCTAACTATTCTCACATTGAAATCCATTTCCATGGCAACTTTGGCAAGAAAAAGCACATGCTGCAAAAGAGAGAGGCTGAAGCGAGGACTCTTAAAATGCAGCACATCTCCACCGTGGGGGCGGATGCTGGTTGCTGGAATGTTGAAACCCCCTGAACTCCTACACTCATGGGAATGTTTGCGTCTGCGTGTGTTGTATTCTGACAACCGGCAAGTGATTGGAAAACATTTGTAATAATTATAGGCAATTATAGGTAACAGGCATGCCTGACCTTGTCATATAATCCATCTGATGCAATAGAGTGTTATGTTTCGGCCAGGGTTTGGTGCAGTTTTTAGATATGTGATAATGCAATATTAAAAAGAGTGGATGCAAAGAGAGAGAGAGCACCAGGAGCTGCCTTTGAGGCCGCTGAATAAGTAGCTGTTTTGTTTTTGTTTATTGGTGTTCATGCAACCTCTACTGCATGCAAATGTCGATACAACACCAGTTATCATAACCGCCCTGACTCCTATAATAGCCATCGGGTGAACAAATGAGCAGCCCAGACACCCTGGACAAGTAGGTTTCATGTCTGGGCTAATTTTTTAATTCATTTTTTTTTTTATATTTTTTTTGAGTAGTTAGCACGTCAGCCTCACAGCAAGAAGTCCTGGGCCCAAGTTCCATACTCAGCAAGGGTGCTTCTGTTTTCCAAGCTTGCATGTCCTCCCAGTGCTTGTGTGGGTTTCTTCCGGGTACTCCAGTTTCCTCCCACAGACCAAATACATGCATAATAATCTAATTAGCTGTTCTCAATTGTCTGTAGGCGTGAGTTTGCATGGTTGTGCGTGTTGGTCCTGCGATGGTCTGCCGAGCTTTCAGGGTGGATCACACCTTCGCCCAGTGTCAGCTGAGATAGGCTCCAACCTCCCTGCGACCCAAATTAGGATTAAGCTGTTTGGCAAATGAGTGAGTGAGGGAGTAAGTGAGCTAAATACTGATCTTACTGATAGTCAGTGTTTAAGCTTCATCCCAGGCATGATGTCTGGTGAAACCATCACATTCGAAATCTGGTGAACTATTCTAAAATTCGCATTCCTTCTCTGCCATGTTCTCATCTCTTGGCCTGTAGTGTAAGGTGAACCACCTGGGTCGTCTCTCAGATCATAAATCAGGGAACAGTTTGTACCACAGCGTCCTGTTTTCTGTTTAGCACAGACATGCAGCTTCACTGATTCACCTGCAGCATATATAGCATGATTCCTACAGAAGTTATATAGAGAAGTCAAATTCAAATTTTATTTGTCACATACAAATTATACACAGTACCATGTGCAGTGAAATGCTTAGTACGACTGTCCAAAATGTAACGAATAAACTATCAAAGTAACAAGAAGAAAAGAACAATAAAACTTTTTAAGGATTTTAAAGTTCAGTTAAAGGATTCTAAAGGTCAGATAAATATAAAAATGCAAAAAGATAGAAATAAAAAAAATATATAGAATAAAATAAAATATACATAATAGATAAAATAGTGACCTGGTGGTAAGGTGCTGGATTACTGATCCCAAGGTCGGGGGTTCAAGCCCCACTATCAACGGGTTCTCACTGCTGT
>JAOUQZ010000024.1:20555028-20567170 GCA_028564935.1 Neosilurus hyrtlii | reverse complement strand
ATAAGTATCTACTATTACATGGCAGCCACAGTACTCGTGATCTGATTGGCTGTTGAGTGATCCAGAATTTCCTAGTATAGACCAGTCAGAAACTTTTTTCCCAGCCCACCAGCATTTCAACAAAACACACAGTTTTGTTTTTCTTTTTTTTTCCCCTCCTTATTGGAAAAAGTGTCCCATGAGATTCCCTGCTGGTGACTTTTAAACATAGTGACAATGAGGGACAATGAGCATTCAGAGAGTAAAAACTTTCTATTCTGAAACATTGAATAGAAGCTGAATAGAGCAAAAACACTGTAAATAAGACCTGTAGTGACATGAAAACATTCGCCATTACCTACGCATAATAATGGACAAGGAGGTACTTGACGTACTGGTTCAAGAACTTGGTCATCTTTCCGTATGATAAACTTTCGCAACTCTTCCTGGCTGTTATTTTATATATTTATCTTTTGTCATTTGCAACACCAACAGAGTTGCTTTCTATTCAGAATAGAAAGCTTTCACTCTGAACGCTCATCGTCACTCACTGTCACTCTGTTTAAAAGTGACCAGCTGGGAATCTAATGGGACACTTTTTCCAATAAAGTGTCAGGAAAAAAAGAAAGAAAAACAAAACTGTTTGTTTTGTTCAAATGCTTTTCTTCAAATTTTCTCTCTTTCCGATGGGTGCTACATGCTTTCCGTATTTGTAACAAATACTTTCAAGGAGAAGGGACACTGCTGACGATTTCCACACCCTTGTGCCCCACCCCCCTCACTCATTCAGTTCACTGACAGCATGAACAAGGATCGATTTGGAAAGCTGCATCTCCCTAGCTGAGCTTTCCGCTTCTGGACGTAAGCATCAACTTGATGTTCTGTTTTCTTTTTCCGATGGGTGCTATAGAAATTATAAATTATAAATTAACTTTGTCCATTAGGTCAGTACAGAGAAATTCCAGACCTCAGCTTTAATACATTGACCTTGCTATTGCTCGATTAATGCCTCAAATCCGTAGTGTGGAATTTCTCTTTACTGACCTCACACTCAGTTAATGAGTAGTATTTATTTTGTTTGGAATTGTAGAAAGACTGTTTTGCAATTATGATTTTATCAGTAATGAAATATTTAGCAGTGGCAACAGTGAATATACCTGCCAAAAAAGGTGCAAGCAGCTTTGACCAATCATAAATATGTTAACTTACATAATGGCAATTTTTTTCTATTTCTTTACAGAAATTGAGACACAAACTAATTTTTCCATCCATAATGATGCCATGAATAATATGTGTGTGGCTTTGCATAAATACTATGCAGCTCCATGGCACCTAATTGGCAGTAATTACAGCTGAAGTTGTTATTATAACTGTCATATGAAAAGAGTTAAGAAATGGCATGTTAATGTGCTTTCACAGGTGCAGCAACTCATTCACTGCTCTCCATTTTATAACATTAACAGAGCTGTAACAGTGACAGAGCTCTTGTTGTACAGATTTTAAACGTTCCGTTGAAAGTAATTTTTCACCATCACATCCAAATGCTATTTTTCATCAGAAATGAACACAGCAACAATTCTGTGGTTGCATTTATATGGTGTTTTACTGCTTCTAAAGGCAGACACAACACAATATATGTGACAGTGTGGAAAAACTCTTAGCATTGTAACACTGTACAATTTCTTGCTATTTAATGTTTTGAAAACTACAGATGTTTTCCTTTTGCACACATCTCAATCAGAAGTGAAGTGTTGCATTTGAAAATCTGGTTACCTCTGATACCTGGATAAGCAGCCGAAAAATGAAGGGATGGGTGGAAGAAAGAAAATGTACAGCGTTTAAATTTAATGCATTTAAAGATCCCACTCCAATTTAAGCAAAGAAAACGAAGAAATATATATATAAATAATTTAATTTGTATTTAATATATAATGTAATATAAAACAATACAATACAATATAATATAATGTTATATGATATGATATGATATGATATGATATGATATGATATGATATGATATAATAACATAGCATATTAAAAAAAAATATGATCATAAAAAAAACTGAACTAAAACATTTTCAACTTCATTTGTTATCTAACATGATCTGTCTGTAGGGAAGCCTAGGAAATTTTCAAAAGTGAACAAAAACATTTCTAAATTATTTTTCAATCATTAAATCATTTTTTGGGCTGAGCTGTCTGTAGACTGTTTTCATCAAAAGCTGATTTTTCATCAACATTGCCTGTTTGCCAGATCTCAAAAACATCATGAATATTTTATCCAAAACCAGACAGGATTAAAGTGATAAGATAAAGCACCATATAGTACTTCCATATGGGGTTTATAAGAGAAAACTGTCAACGTTTTTGCAATAAAAATGAATAAAATGGGTTCCTCCAAGGGCTCTTTGGATGGTTAGTGGTTCTACCTTTGTAAAGGTGTTTAACTTGGAAGGTTTTGCCGAACTGCTTAATCCCACTAGAGTCGCAGGGAGGTTGGTGCCTATCTCAGCTGACACTGGGCAAAGGTGAGTCACACCCTAAACAGCTCACCAGGCCATCACAGGGCAACAAACACAACCATTCACACTCACACCCACACAGGTGCAATTTGGAGCAGCCAATTAGCTTAATGTGCATGTCTTTGGAATGTGGGAGCAAACTGGAATACCCTGAGGAAACCCACATAAGAACAAGGAGAACATGCAAACTCCACACAGAAATGCACAAGGCCAGGACTCGAACCTGGGACCTTCTTCTAAAACCTGTGGCCAGAGTTTGGGAACAGCCTATATATGGATGTGACTGTCAGATGTCTACATGGAGTTGTTCTGTATTGGGCAAAGGTTTGTGAGGTTGGTATCTTTCACTATAGTGTTCTTATTCATTACCTAACACTCTCAAATAAGCTGAAGGTTGATCATCATTCAGTCCACCACTATGACATGAGACACATACAATTACTCTCTCTCTTTCTCTCTCTTTCTCTCTGTCTGTCTGTCTCTCTCTCTCTCTCTTTCTCACTCTTTCTGTATCACATACTATCTAACTTAAATTCAAACACACATACACATGCATGCTAGTATACACACCATGCGGCATGTGCTCAACTATATGCCCATTATCTGTTTCGGTTCCCATGGAAACCCCAACCTGCTACTGCAAGATTGCAAAGTGGTGGTGACACTGTGTGTGAATGTATGTGTATGTATATTCAAAAACTTCTAATGCAGAGTATGCATGCATACTTCCATGCTGAAATATCACAGATTTATACAAACACACACACACACACACACACACACACACACACACACACACACACACGCACACACACGCACACACGCTGGAAATATAGAATGATATTTATGAAGCCCAGCACAGATCTCAGTTGGAAAGGATGGCCGGACGCATCATGAATGACATTAGAAACACCCACATTCATATACTGTACACATATGAGTTTCATTGGCCTCATTAGTTATGCTTGGTGATCTAACATAACAAGTGGGAAGGAGGACTAAATACGGAAAGAAGTGCCAACAGCAGAAATGAATAATGAATTTATATTTAGCTTCACTTACAAATCTTACAAGAATTTCACTCATTATTTTAGCAAAATGGAAAGGACACAGTGCTGGGCTGAAATTTTCTCATTAGTATAATACTGTTTTCCTTAAATTAAATTCATTTTCTGAAATGTTCATTCATTCATTCATTTTCTGAAATGCTTAATCCTAATTAGGGTCGCGGGGAAGCTGGCGCCCATCTCAGCCAACTCTGGATGAGGGCAGGGTACACCTTGGACAGCTCGCCATTATTATTATCACTATTATGATCATTATTATTATTATTATTATTATTATTATTATTATTATTATTATTATTATTATTATATGGGGCTGCATGGTGGCGTGGCAGTTAGCACGTCCGCCTCACTACAAGAAGATCTTGGCTTCGATTCCCGGGCTGGGCGATATTTCTATGTTTGCATGTTCTACCTGTGCTTGTGTGGGTTTTCTTCAGGTATCCCGGTTTCCTTCCACAGTTCGAAGACATGCAAATTATGCTTAGCAGCTGTTCCAAATTGCCCCTAGGTGTGAGTGTGAATGGTTGTGTGTATGTTGGCCCTGCGATGGTCTGGCAAGCTGTTCAGAGTTCACTGAGATAGGCACCAGCCTCTTTACAACCCTAGTAGGATTAAGTGGCAGATTAATGTGTGATAATAATAATAATAATAATAATAATTATAACTATAATAATATTTCCCAAGTCTTCAATTTCACTGAGCATGTATCCACTACAGCCTCACTTCTTGGCTGACAGAAGAGGAACCTGATATGTTCTTCTGCTGTTGTAACCTTTCTGCCTCAAGTTTGATGTGTTGTGGATGCTGAGATGCTTTTCCACTCACCCTGATTATTAAGAATGTTATGGTTATTCGAGTAACTGTAGCCTCTCTGTCTTCTCAAACCAGTCTAGATGTAATCCTCTGACTTCTCCCGTCAACAAAGAATTTCTAAAGATGGAACTGCTTCGGATCCTGCATAAAATGTAATGCGTTTCACATGAATGAACTTTAACCTGTAGATGGTACAGTGACGTGTTTTTAGACACAATGATTTCTGGAAGCGTTCCTGAGCCCACGCAGTGATTTTTATGACAGAATCGTGCCTGTTTTTAATACAGTGCTGCCTGAGGGTTTAAAGATCACATCTAAAGAGGCATCTAATATTGATTTTCAAGAAAGTCTTATCCTTTGCCCACAGAGAGATTTCTCCACACTTTTGGAATTTTTTTGATGATATTATGTACTGTAGATGAAAAGATATTTAAAGACTTTACAATTTTTATGTTGAGTCACATTATTAGCACGTCAGCCTCACAACAAGAAGGTCCTGGGTTCAGTTTCTGGGCTTGGGCGTTTCTGTGAGGAGTTTGCATGTTCTCCCTGTTGTTGCGTGGGATTCCTCTGGGTTCACCAGTTTCATCCCACAGACATACCGTAGTGTGCAGTAAAGATTATACACCACTTTTGTCTAAAGGGGCTCCTAATAAACTTATTATTATATATTATTATAAACTTACTTATTCTCATTAATATGATCCAATATTACATGAAATAAATACTTGAATAATACTTGGATTCTGATTTATCTTCATTTTTTTAAGTAGATAATCATCACTGCATCACTGTATTTCAAAATATTCTTCACTTGCTCCACCATTTCATATGGTGTGAAGTTGGAATTTTCAGTGTTTGTTTATTAGCCATAATTTTACCTCCATATACTTGTCAGAATTTTATTTTTGGTTCTCATTACCTACAAAAGCATTGTTCAATACATTTTCACCAAAAAAATTATAGAGAAGTAATTTTTACTTCTTTTTATTAGGAGCCCTTTTAGACAATCTGTCTATATATCTATCTATCTATTCTATTTATATAGTTATATATATATATATATATATATATATATATTCGGTCAGCTTGCTGCAGAACTCTAAATGCTGGAGGTAGGGAGCACTTTCTCATTGTCTGCCAGTTCATGATGGCTTTATTGAATCTTTGCCTGGAAATGAGTGCTTTGGCTCTCATTTTTATTCCCTAACACATTCTATAAACTTCTCAAATCACAGATTAGGAAGCAGTTGTTTAATGTGATAAAGGTGCTAAAATTATTTTGCTTCCAGTAATATAACAAAGCATCTCCTGAAAGTCTGAAAGTACAGATACAGATGCATTTCAGAAATGCAGTCAGAGGGGGAATTACAAAGTCAGAGAAACATTCCAGTTGCTTTATTTTATTTATTTATTTATTTATTTTAACGGAGACAGAAAGCGAATCATCAGCCAGCTCAAAATACAGGAAAAGAAATAAGTTTGAAAAACAGAAAATTTGTAATTCGTGTAGGGTTAAAATTCCTTAAAAAAAAGATCCTTGTGCTTTTTTTATTCAGATACATATTTTCTCTGAGATTAGGTATCTAGAAAAAAGGAAGTGTGTGAGTAATTCCTAGTGATGTGCTGAAATAAGGAACAGGTGCTAGTAATCAATAGGCCAAGCAGGAAGCAACATAAGCAAAGGATATTGACTGTCTGCAGACTGACTGAGAAATAGGAGGTCAAAGATTGATCACAGTTGGCGCCAGTAAGACCAGCTAAATTGTTGTACACAGGCAGAGCTTCAGAGATTGACGGATATGAGATATTACATAAGAGGAGAAAGAGAGAGGTATAGGAATGGGGTTGGAGGTACAGCATAGTATTTAGCCTGGCCCACATTACAGCAAGAAGGTTGTGAGTTTGAGTCCCAGGCTTTGCGAGGTGTTTCTCCATGTTCTCCCAGTGCTTGCATGGGTTTCCTCCGGGTACTCTGGTTTCTTTCTACAGTCCAAAGACATGCATATTAAGCCAACTGGCTTTTCCAAATTGCTTCTCGGTATGATTTTGGATGGTTGTTTGTTGACCCTACGTTGGTCTGGCAAGTTGTTCAGGGTGTATCCCGCCTTCACCCAGTGTTGGCGGAAATAGGCTCCAGCCTCTCCGTGACCCTATTAGAATTATTAATGAAATGTGGTTTTAAAAAGCAGATGTTAAAGAAACCCTTTGAGCTTCTGCTCACTGTCTTAACTTTTTGTACGTGAGATCTTACTTGCTGTTGTACTTATTTGTTTAGTAAGTGAACTGTGGCCATGCTAGCTCTGCCTTGGGATTACCTTGAACAAAAACAGATCAATAAAATATACTGAGGCTTTACTCACTGGATTAATTATTTAAACAGCCCATTTGCACACTACCATGAGTAACCTAGACTTGCACCCGTGACAATACTAAGCTTCTTGCTCATTGTCCATTTAGCTTTTTGTTTTGACCACAGCTTCCCTTACTGTTTTTGTAAAATAAAAAAAATGAGCTATCATAGTAAAGATACCAGAACTTTTGGAAATAAAGTTGATAAAGCTGTTGGCCATGAGCTTGTGTGCTTTGTTCTCCTCAAGCCTAATGAGGAAAGGTAATGTCCGAGTGTGTGTGTGTGGGGGGGGGTATCTAAAACCGAGCACATGTACACAAAATCTGCAAAAACCTGAAACATGAAGAGTTTGTTTGAAAAAAACAGATAAGTCCAATGTTTCATTATTAGAAGAAGAAAAACACTTTTTCAGTAGCTTTAAAAAAAAAAAGAAAAACTTTTTCAGTAGCTTTAAAAAAATCTACTGAAAAAGTTGTTTTTCTTCATAATTAAATAAATTGAACTTTTCTGTTTTTGCAAACAAACTCTTCTCTTACTGTACTCCTGTTGGCTCTGGCTTGTCTGTTCATTTGCCGAACACCTGACCCATTGTCTGTTTATCATTTTAAATACTGACTACCCCTTCTGTTTTGTTTGCTTCGCTGGCTTTTAATTAAAGTTAAAACCTGCACTTGAAGCCATCTGTCCACCTTTGTGATGAAGGACTGTGCCAATAAGACAGGCATGGCAGGTTCCAGTGAAATTCACCAAACCTGAACTGCTCAAGACTGTAATCAACAGATCTCTGCCATCTTCGGCTCTCTAGGGAAACTTCCTAACCAGTTTCAACAGCTGACTGTTCACAGTTCAGTAATGGCAGTGCCTGTTCCAAGAAGTCAGCTTCTTATACACAATAATAATAACAGAGAGCTATTTTAGGGTTGTTGTTGTTTTTTTTTTTTCATATATAGCATGAAGTGTATCTCTTGCCACCTGTAAGAATCTTATGATCAGTTTATAAAGCGGTCTTAAAGTAAATTAAATTATACGGAAATGCTTTTTAACTATTACACAAGGACAGCACTCAAGTAGAATATGACGGATATCTAACACTGGCTGCTTACGATGTAGAGTGGACTCTCACCACCTTCTGCCAGGGTTTAAGGAGAAATGTCACTGAGCTCGCTTGCAGAGACAGTAAGACATCATTAGATGCTCTTCTTAGCCTGGCTATCTGGGTAGGAAAAAACTCCTCATAGAAAGAAGAAATCATGTTCCCATTACTGCACAGAAAGAGCTCCTTCAATTGGTGATGATCTGTACCAAGTTCTGTTTCCACTGCAGAAAGGCTTCCCATTGCAATGTCTTCTAGCATAGAAGCTCATTATCCCAGTCGAACAGTGAATATCTCCTATATGCTTTCATAAAAAAAAATAAACAGGGCAACAAGGCCCTGGGTTTGAGTCCTGGCTCAGCGAGGGCGTTTCTGTTTGGAGGTTCTGTTGGAGGATGTTCTCATTGTGCTTGCCCGGGTTTCTTCTGCGTACACCGGTTTCCTCCAGCTGTCCAAAGTCATGCACATTAGGCTAACTGGCTGTTCCAATTTGCCCCAAGGTGTGAGTGTGAGTATTAATGGTTATGTGTGTGTTGGTCTATCAATATGGTGTTATTATGTTGTTATATGAATGTTATTACTCATTCAAATATGGTTTTATAATAATAATAATGGTGCCAGCTACTAATTCTAGGTTGTTTTTTTTGAGCCAACCTATTCCATTATTGAATAAGTCGAACATCTCTCGCTAGGGTCGCAGGAAGGCTGGAGCCTGTCTCAGCTGACACTGGACAAAGACAGGATGCACCCTGAACAGTTCGCCAGACCATTGTAGGGTAACGCATGCAAAGCCAAAACACCCGCACACCAACATTTACACCTAGTGCCAATGAGGAACAGCCAATTAGCCTATTTTCATGTCCTTGGCCTGTGGGAGGAAACTGAAATACCCAGAGAAAAAATATGTACAAATACTTTAATTAAAAAAAAAATTGTTGCTTTCTGTAGAATTTTTTTTTTTTAGAATGAATTAGAAATGGTTCTAGCGGAATAGCATGCTACAGCTAGCGGCACTTCCGGCTAATATGCACTCACTGCTAGCATAGTAATGTGACTGTCTACATTAAAAATATTTATAATGTATTAAAAAAAACAATTATTGAATTTTGTATGATATGATAATTTTCGGGGGTGATTATGTCCCCTCGATCAAATAATTCTCCATATCATAATTCACCTCATTCAATAATTGCTTAATGTATTATGAACATCTGCAAACATTATTTAAAAGCGCTTACCATAAATTCCAAGAAACGACAACTTTTAAACTTGAACATTCGCACAAAATGAGCCACAGCTGTAATTTACGCTTGACCTTTACTAAACATTTTCCCATTCATAGCTAGGACACACTGATTGAGTTCAGAAACAATCAGCTGACCCCTTTTTAATAAAGAGCTTGAAAAAGGTCTTTTGAAGCACTTTGTCGCAGCCCTGCAAATGACTGCTGCCGATGTTCCCCTTCTTCAACCCTTGCGTGGGCGTCGTCTTGTCAGAACGGACAGCGCTGCTAATGTGGTCCTGTCTCTACTAAATATAAGACAGGTGTATGACACAACTTTCAGATTGGAGCCCCTAGGAACCTGTCTGTCCGCTGTCTCCGCCCCTGCAGAAATGGAGAGATAGGCTTGTGCTTCCACTTCTCTGTGGGTGACATCCATGCCCCCTTTCTCTCTCTACATTCTGTGATTTTTGACATTGCCACCTCTCTTAAGTCGCTGTCTCCTGTTCTTGCTCTAATTTTCCTCCCTGGCAGCATGCTGGAGGCTTTTTCCTTCAGAAACAGGTTTATACTACTGAGAAAACAGCATTGCAAACCAATGTAATCCTTAATTGCCACTTAGTGGGCTTTAAGATATTTTGGGTAAAGTGTGACGGAGGAAGGGAGAGAAACTAACCTCATGATTAATCATTGATCTTTTATTGTGGGTGGTGTTAAAGGGTACCCCAGAGACCTGCCTGATGAGCTGTTGTCTCTGATTGTGTGTGTGTGTTAGTGTGTTAGTGTGTGTGTGTTAGTGTTAGTGTGTGTGTGTGTGTGTGTGTGTGTGTTTAATCATTACTTGATTAAGATCCAGTTGAACATGGAGCTGAGCTGTGTAAATTAATTATTCTGCAGTAAAGCACACTTGCACATATTGTAAATATTAATGTTGCCCCAATTTTTACCTGCATTCCAACCATTAAAGGTGTCTGTTCATGACTCATGAACATTTTTAAGCACATTCCAAGATGCCTATTTCGCAGTGACGATGCAGATGCCACTGTATTAGCCACAACAGGTATATTCATCTCTACTGCTATTTCCCTTTCTATCACTCCAGCAATCCATTCAGCTTTTCTCTCAATATCGCGCTGAAATGGAGCTGAACTAAATATAGCCTGAATCGCTTTGCTGCCTCTCTCATTCTCTCTCTCTCTTTCTCTGAAAGTACGGCCACCTTGCACATCTGATCGCCAGTTCAGCTGTATATATTTTTTTTATCAGCACAGACCAGCAGGGTGAAAGAAGAAGGGAAAATCGGCAAGGTGAGCCTTGAGGAACATTTGATCTTATTGATTAATGGTGAGGTGACCATACAGAAGCACTCATTAATACTTCACCCCACAGGGGCCATCGGTAGCCATGTCAACGCCGAAGAGCCAGGACCCAAGGCAAGAGGTCTGAGAAATTAAGCTTTGTTTTGTTTCGTTTTGAAATTAAATTCAATCCAAGATTGTTTCGTTTCCTACAACCGTATCTTTCACTTTTAACTGGCTCAATAATTCAGAGCCTGGCAGGCTTACGGTCTCAATCAGCCACGAGGCTGTCACTTAGGAGTAGGAAGTGTTTTTGTATCACTTCTTACTGACTAAAGAGAAGCAGTCCAAAAAATATCTAGCACTTAATTAGCAGTAACAGGAGGAAGTAAAGGTATTAGTGGTGTCTGGTATTGTTCATTGAGGATGTCATAAATATCAAAAATATTATTCTATATAAGGATTTTTTGCATAGAAATGATGCAGTCGGACCCTAAAAACGCAAGCCTGCAGGAAATAAAGGAAACAACTTAATTAGCTTTAATAATATTACAGTATGAGGAAAGTCACATTCAGAATTTGCTGATGTAATTTCTGGCAGACTTGATAAATCATGACACTGGGTACCTTGCATCTTCTAAACAAACTCAAATATAAACGAAGCCTATAACAACCACACAAGGCCGTCACTCATGCACCCACTCACTCACTTTGCTTAACCGCTCGATCCCTTTAGCGTCTTGCGGAGGATGGAGCCTTTCTCTGCCGACACTGGGTGAAGGCAGGGTACACTTTGAACAGCTCATCAGACCATCAAAGAGACGACATACACACACAGCCATTCACACTCACATTCACACATAAGGGCAATTTGGAATTAGCCTAATGTTCTGTGCATGTCTTTGGACTATGAGAGGAAACCAGAGGACATGGAGGAAACCCACACAAGCACAGGGAGAACATGTAAATTTCACATAAGACCTTCTTGCTGTGAGGCAGATGTGTTAACCACTAAGCCACTGTGCCACCCAAAGACGAACAGCGTTTTAAAAAATACACACACACTGGTAGTTTGCATCCCTCTAAGCCTTCTAGCAGCATTCAAGATTCATAGGTACTCAAGCAGAGCAGGGGTGGCAGATTTAATATTTAGTTGAGACTGTTTTTAATATCCCTACTGCTTCCATTTATTTGTTTATTTATTTATTTATTTTCACAAAACCCCTGTCAAAGTCTCTATAACTATCCGTCTCCACCGGTAAGAAAAAAATATATGCTCCAACAAGATGCATTTTAGTTTGCATACAATGAAAGCTTTGTTCCTGATTGAAACAGGCACCGCCATGTTAAAGATGGGTGAAGAAAAGAACGTGCAGGAATCAAAGGTAATGACAATGGTCAAGAAATGAGAATAAACCAAGATTAGACAGAGTAATGAGAAAAAGACTGTGAAATGAAGGAGGGAGGTTGAAGAGAAGCATGAAGAGATGACAAAGTTACAGAAGAATAAATAAGAGTAAAATATTTTCCTAGGAGGGAGATTTTTAATAAGTCTGTAATAATGTAAGAGACAACAGCGCTGATTGCTGGTTTCTGCACAAGATATTTTTCCAGGGTCATCGCAGGGCAGAAACATGCTGACGGCTATGCAGCTACTCTTGACGAAAATCAGCAATGGTTCTTTTACATACCTCTCACCACAAACAGTGAGAGACGCAGCCAGCCTTTGATAACCCAGTTAGCTGCACTGGGGGGACAGCAGTGAGAACCCGTTGATAGTGGGGCTTGAACCCCC
>JAOUQZ010000024.1:20543788-20554637 GCA_028564935.1 Neosilurus hyrtlii | reverse complement strand
GCCTCCACCTCAGCTCCTCCTAACAGGACTGGTCGCAATCTTGGTCTGGACCTCCCAAAGTCAATAACCAGCTCCTTTGTCTTGGAGGTGTTGAGCTGTAGGTGGTTAGTATGGCACCATACAGCAAACTCCCCTACCAGTCTCAGATACTCCTTCTCTCTATCATCCCTGTCCTCTATCTATCTATCTATCTATCTATCTATCTATCTATCTATCTATCTATCTATCTATCAATTTGTCTGTCTGTTTGTCTGTCTGTCTGTCTGTCTGTCTGACTATCTATCTGTCTGTCTGTCTGTCTGTCTGTCTGTCTGACTATCTATCTATCTATCTGTCTGTCTGTCTGTCTGTCTGTCTGACTATCTATCTATCTATCTATCTATCTATCTATCTATCTATCTATCTATCTATCTATCTATCTATCTGTCTGTCTGTCTATTTGAAACAAAAGAAAAAACAAATTCACATCCATTTTATGCCATGCATTTAGCTCATATATGAACCTCATAGAGCTTGATGCAAAACTGGTAGTACTGCATTAATAGAGAAATTTTATAGTAAATATAATAAATATAAGGCAATCGAAGGTAAATGGAGGTCAAGATAAACACACACACACACACACACACACACACACACACACACACACACACACACACACACACACACACACAGACCATTCTTAACATTAGAGCCACTGACAGGTAAAGTGAATAACATTGATTATCTTGTTACAGTGGCACCTGCCAAGGGGTGGGATATCTTAAACAGCAAGAGAACAGTCGGTTCTTGGCGGTGATGTGTTGGAAGCAGGAAAATGATACGAGAAACTTTAAAGAGAGCCAAGTTTTGAGGGCAAGATGAAAGGAACAATGCACAACTAAAACAGTAAGTCTTGTGGGGTGTTCCTGGAATGCAGTATTAAGTTACCTACCTAAAGTGGCCCAAAGAGGGACAGCTGGTAAACCGGTAACAAGGTCATGGGCGCTCAAGGTTCATTGGTTCATTGGTTCATAATGAAGGCTAGCCTGTCTGATCTGATCCCACAGAACAGCTACTGTAGCACAATAGAATAGACCACAGCCCATGCTAACCCCTGTTCAATGCACCTAGACTGGGTACATGAACATCAGGACTGGACCACTGAGCAATGGAAAGATGTGGCTTGGTCTGAGGAATTATGTTGGGTTTTTTTTCTTTTAAATAATGTTGACAGCCAGGAGTGTGTTGATTACCTGGGGAAGAAATGGCACCAGGATGCACTATGGGAAGAAGGCAAGCTGTGGGAGGCAATGTAATGCTCGGGCCAATGTTCTGCTGAGAAACCTTTGGTCCTGGCATTTTAAGCACCACCAGACACCTCAAGGCAGAGATTTGGATAGGAATGGCGTGCTGTGTGTAATGAAACAGACCAATTACCTAACCTTTAACCAATAGAGCTGCTCCAGGAGGCAGACATGAAAAGGTTCAAGAAAGAGACGTGTCCAAGGAAGTGTATCTGATGAACAGTTGGAACACTTCGCTTTTTTTTTTTAACTAGAAAATGTTTGCGGTTTCTTCCCCTTTCTTTTAATGGTCTATGTAATTCTGAAGCTTCATTCCGGGTCCTTTAATGTCCAAAATAAAACACAAGCAGTATCTAAGCGCAAAGTGTTAAAAGAAATATATTCATTCTGAAGCGCTTAATCCTAATTAGGGTCGTGGGGAGGCTGGCGCCCATCTCAGCCGACTCTGGGCGAGGGCAGAGTACACCCTGGACAGCTTGCCAGGCCATTACTGGGCTAAAAGAAATATATAATAAAAAAAATAATGATCTAGAGGTTAAAAAAAAGACTGGTCCAATCAAACAAAAGCAAAAATAAGGAAAAATAAGCAAAAATAAGGAGTTCAAAGTTCGATCATGCTACCTGATAAGAAAGTCTATTAAAATATTCATTTCAGGAACAAATCGAGGAACATTATTTACAAAAAAAAAAAAGAAATAGGTTCAAGAAGTACATTAAATTTAAGGTCTCAATAAATATTATGTCAAAACATCGTTTTGTGAGGTCAAGTGATTAATAGGGTTAAAGTTTCAGATCACTATCTACTGTACAGTAATGAGTCTAATTGTCTGAACCTCAGGGAGACTTTTAAAAAAGAAGTCTGTTAATCCTTAGTTGAGCTTTTTTTATGTTATTAATGAGCCGTGGAATTGGATTTCATTACATTTCTTTTATACTTAATTAAGTTCAAATGTCTTAGCCTGCTCTCCATTCAGCAAGAACAATAAAAGCCCATGTTTCTGAATGTGTCAGAATTTGCTTATTGCCTGATTTGCCTGGATGAAACTCCCCAAACCTAATTATACTGTAATTCAGGTTATTCAGTACAGGACTGTTAGAACTTTAATTATAAACTCTTCTGACCTGAAACTTATTTTCACTTCAGGAAGCCTCAGATTTTCTCAGTTGATGTTTTAGGACAGTATGCAAGGTTTAAATAGTATTTTGGCTATGCTGAGTTTAGCCTTTAAAAAATATTCAGATACTCCAGGGTTCCGATACAGTTCATTTGTTTTATTGTTCCTCCTCTGCACTGCCCCTACACCTCATTCTGTTCATTTTCTGAACCGCTTAATCCTAATTAGGGTCGCGGGGAGGCTGGCGCCCATCTCAGCCGACTCTGGGAGAGAGCAGGGTACACCCTGGACAGCTCGCCAGGTCATCGCAGGCCTCTACACCTGCCTTTGCCATTCTTAGCCATTTCCCCATCAATTAATTATGGTTCTGTTTTTCTCTTTATCTATAGTTCTGTCTTTTTTTATACATATCTTTATATGTATAAATTCAAATATTTTAGCCAG
The DNA here is from genome assembly GCA_028564935.1 of Neosilurus hyrtlii. Lineage (NCBI taxonomy): Eukaryota > Metazoa > Chordata > Actinopteri > Siluriformes > Plotosidae > Neosilurus > Neosilurus hyrtlii. The sequence goes on along the minus strand of JAOUQZ010000024.1, from coordinate 20,551,792 downwards.
GTTGCTTTGCCAAATATTTTTAAATATCACTATTAAAATAAAGAGCAAACATCCAAAAATCCAGTGATGAATTTCGTAGCATTTGTAGCGTAACATTTACAGAACAGTAATATTCTGTGTGATTCTGTGACCTTTTTCCTTTCTGTATTTATTTCCAGCTTTGTTTATTCTTGTAAAAAGAGAACAGCCTCACAAATTCACAAACTTTTATTCAATTTTAAGGATACAGTATATAATTCCGATATTAAATCACATTTATTCTATGATGTTTTAAAATAATTGTCATAATGAGTTACTGTACTAAGGTAAAACTGTTAAAGAGAATAAAGTTACAGTTTATAAGCAGAAATCTGTGGAAATTTGACAAACAGGCCGGTTTACTGTTTTCAAAAGAAATGCACAAGTAAGAAGGAAAGAAGAAAAAAAGAAAGAGAGGTGTGAATACTGAAGCAACATTGAAAGTTTACATGTATTAACACTTCGGATCACTTCAAGTTTCATTGCTTTGTACAAAACAGTTCATGCAGCAGTGCTGTAGTTTCATAAGAAAGTGCAAGACAGAAAACTCAGAAAGAGCATCGCAAAGAGTCTCTGCATCTCCAGCAAAGAAGCCGAGCACGAGTCGGAAAACGTGCAAATATTAATGATGATGAATATCTCCTCCAACCGTGCAGAAAAAAAATACACCTAAACTTTAACCTTTTTTTTTTTTTTTTTTTTTTTTTTTTTGGAAGTAAAAACACCCAGGGTGCCAGATGCATAGGCTACATTCACTCAGTTCATCTGCATGCATTTTGGAAGTTAAAAGTTTTTTAAATATATATGGTCCTCTTTTTGCACTTGTGGTAAGAAAACATATGTGTAAACTTTTTTTTTTACTGTAAAGGTCAAATACCTTTACTTTTTATGCAACAAAGTGTCTCGAATAGCCTTTTAATTTGAATTGATTAGATATACAGGTCTTTTATTTAAACATGACTTATAACATCGACACATTCTCAACATTTTTTCGTGCAAATTCCATTTCTGTAACAGTTACTGTAATAATTTGGACTTTTAAAGACATTTCAACGCCTGCGTTCAGATTCCCCTCGACAAACGCCAACAGTTGCCAAATCCTCGCTCGCGCGGCACTACATGAAACCAGGCGCGCGCGCGCGAGATCCAACGCCCGGGGTGCGCAGATCCGTCCTGGCGCTCCCTGCGGTTACCCGAGTCCGATCATCACCGCCTCGACGTCTTTAGACGGCCGCCGCTCTTTCACCAAGAAATTGATCATGCTCTCGGACTTGATCATGAGATTGCAGCCGAGAAAGAAGATGCCGAAGATGACGGTGAGAGAAAGCACGCACAGCACTGCGATCTGCACGGCGCGCGTCACGAACAACTTGCGCTCGTCCGTCTCGAGCACCAGCGACCCTCCACCGGCGCCGCCGCCGTCGCTCGCGCTCACCTCGTCCACCAGCGTCCCCGCGAGCTGCTGGCTGCTGTTCAGTAGAGCGCCGTGCGCGAACAGAGTGCTGTTGAAGATTGTCGCGTTCATGGCGAGATGCGTCCGCCGGTTCACCAGACGACTTGGTTCTGCTTCTGGCGCGTCATGTGGAGAAAGTGTGGTGGAAATGCAGAAAGCTGGTACTTCTGAACTTTCCTCTTGGAGAGAAAGTGTCGCTGCGTCCTCGCTCAGGTGGGGTCTCCAAATGGAGTGAAGAGGATGATGGTGCGTAAAGGCGCGCAAAACTGGTGAGTGATGAAACTGCGCAGTTCATGAACATCATATAGTCTCATAGCCTCTCTCTCTCTCTCTCTCTCTCTCTCTCTCTGTGTATGTGAGAGAGAGAGAGAGAGAGAGAGAACTCTCTAAGGAAGCCAGTTTAGTTCTAATAAGACAGAGAGCCATTGATCCATGAAAGTTCACTATACACTGTACACCTCCTGTCCCTGCCTTGGTACTTTCATGGATATACTGTTTGCACCTTCACTTTATCTCCTACCTACAGTACTACGTATCCAGAGCGACAACGCCTCTATCTGCAGTGACATTCGAAGGTGCTACATTTCTGAGTTTTGTTAAAACAAAAAATAAAACTACAAACTGGCTGTACTCATCGTATCTCACCTCATTTTCTGAAGTACTTTATCCTTTATAAGGGTCATGGGGAGGCTGGAGTCCATCCCAGCCGACTGTGGGCGAAGGCAAAGCACACACTGAATAGCTTTGCCTAGACATTCGGATGGCAACACAAACATACGACCATTGACGCTTATGTTCACACTTAGGTTCAATCAAGAATATCTATGTGCATGTCTTTGGATTGGGAGGAAACCAAAGCATGTGCAGGAAGCCCAGGGAGGACAAGAGGTTGCAAGCACAGGGAGGACATTGTGGGCTTATACATTTTATTAATTTATTCAATCAAACAGCTTAGTCCTACTAGGGTTACAGGGAAGCCACTGGATGAAGGAGGGGTACACCCTGAACAGTGCACCAATCCATAGCAGGGCAACACACACACACTCACAAGCACTCATACTCACACCTAGATGCACAGCCATTTAGCCAAATGAGCTTGTCTGTGGATTTTGGGAGGAAACTGGAGTACCTGAAGGAAACCCACACTAGCATAGGGAAAAAATGCAAATTCCACACAGAAACGTCCCCAGGACTTTCTTGATGTGAGGGGAGAGCATTAACCACTATGCCACCATGCTGCCCTATGGCTCATATTGCACTCAAAATATATAACAGAGACTGTGCAGGTGTACTGATGACTTCCCACTAGTATGGAGTCAGTCAGCAAAACAGAAAGTTTATTTCTGTTGAAAAAGAAAAAAAAAACAACAACTTACAATTCGTGCAGAATTTCTGTGTAGGTGACAACCACTGTAACTTTATCTGACATAGCTGTCACTTGTACCCCTCCCATCATAGCCGATTTCTAAATGAAAGCTTAAAGTCTAGCCTCTTGTGGCCCTTCAGTTGTCCAAATGTGTCAAAACATCGGAGAAGCTTGAAGCTCTTTGATTATTTACACAGTACAAACCACAGTGTCATTAAATACAGCCTGAAGAAATAAACAAGTCTGTTTTAGAAAGCCAATGGAAAGGACTTTGCCGAGCAGTGTGCGGGCGTGTGCTGGTGGGAAAATGTCAGCCTGACAGGAAAAAGTACAGGAAGGAACAGGCAGCGATAATTAAGAAACGAGAAAAAGCAATATTGACAAAACAAGAGCAAACTTTTTCTGTAAAAAATAAATATATAAATAAATAAATAAATAAAATAGATGCCTGGTCTGTCACGTAAGGTTGTTTGTTTGTTTTGTTGTTTTTTTTTTGTGAAAATGAAGATGGCCAGACTGTCAATCTGAGTCTGAACTGTGTCTACTTAATTCAATCTGTTTCCAAGTGGAATTCTGCTATGTGCTTATCTGGGAATATCTGTTTATCTCAACTGTCAAGAAAAGAGTAAATCCAATACTGAAGTGTGTGGAAACATGGGTTACTATTTCTCAGAAGGACCTATTTATATCTTAAAGGATGGATTTGGCAAATTGACAGGTTTCAACAGGCATTCCTCTGATATCACTACCAGTAGCTTTACTCCTTCAAACATTGTTGGCTTTGTAAATCTAAGTGCAATTGCTTCTTTTTTTCCATTCAAACCCTGTAAAGTCTGTTTGGCTTTTACACCTGAGCCTACAGCCAAAGTATATCCCAAATGCTAGTCCATTACAGATTACCTTCCCAGTTCTTTTTACTGGTACCCATTTATACTGCTGTGTGGACAGAGGCATACTTGTGGTTGAGACCTTGCCCAAGGGTCTTAGCACGGTGGGATTTGAACCCACGACCTCTCGATCATGAGCCCAGCAGCCTAACCACTACACTACTGGCCCCACAGGGCCACAAGCAACCAAAAAAATTGTTTCAAGGCTATTTGAACCTGTTTATATGTGTAGTAAGGCAGAAAATTCTTAAAGGTTAATGATGGATTGCGGTGGAGAGGTCGACAGCAGTGTCTAGGTAGTTTTTCAGCTTCAGTCTCTGGGAACTGACATGCACGGGTTAATTTAGTTGACTGCAGACTCTTGTACACCACTTCTGGAAAGAATTAGCTACCCTAGGGGCAATTTGAAACAGCTATTTATCCTACCGTGCATGTCTTTGGACGGGGGGAGGAAACCGGAGTACCTGGAGGAAACCCATGCGGGAACAGGGAGAAAATGCCAAGTCCTCACAGAAATTGCCGAAGTGAGCCCAGGATTTGAACGAAGGACCTTCTTGCTGCGAGGCGGCTGTACTGACCACTCCACTACAGCACTGTGCCGCCGATGTGAATACAGTTCCTTGAAAAGTGTTCTTAGTGGAAAATCTCAAAACTGCTGTTTGTTTTTGTGTCCACTGGTTTACACTGGGAGCGACACGATGGCATAGCGGTTGCCCACCTCACAGCTAAACCATCCTGGGTTTGAGTCCCAGGCTTGACAAAGAGGTTTCTGTGTGGAGTTCTGTGTGGACTTTCTCCCCATGGTTGCGTGGGTTTTTTCTGGGCAATCCAGTTTCCTCACGCAATCCAAAGACATGCACATTTGGCTAATTGGCTTCTTCAAATTGCCACTAAGTGTGACTGTGAGTGTGAATGATGCTGTGTGTCTGTTGGCCCTGCGATGGACTGGCGAGATCTTTAGGGTGTACCCCACCAAAGTCGGCTGAGATAGGATCCAGAATTCCTGCGACCGTAATAGGATTATTTGATTCAAAAAATGAATGAATGAACGAATGAATGGAGGGCGGTAGAGTGGCACAGTAGTTAGCATGTTCACCTCACAACAGGAAGGTCCTGAGTTCGATTCCCGGGCTCGGGGTGTATCTGTGTGGAGTTTGCATGTTCCCTGTGTGCTTGCAGGGGTTTCTTCTTAGTACTCCAGTTTCCTCCCACAGTCCAAAAACATGCACAGTAGAGTGATTGGCAGTTCCAAATTGCCCCTAGATGTGAGAGTGAGTGACATGCAATGGCCTAGCGAGCTGTTCAGGATGTACCCAGCCTTCGCCCAGAGTCGGCTGAGATGGACACCAGCCTCTTAACGACCCTAATAAGGGTTAATCTGCTTTAAAAATGGATGTATAGATGGATTACAGTGTGTTTTTTTATCATCATCATCATTCATTCATTCATTTTCTGAACCGCTTATTCCTAATTAGAGTCGCAAGGAGGCTGGCGCCCATCTCAGCCGACTCTGGGCGAGGGCGGGGTGCACCCTGGATCGCAGGGCCATCAGTCACACAACCATTCACACTCACACTTTTTATCTAACAGGTTTGTTCTGTCATCCACTACAGTTGTTTTCTGTCGTCTTCTCCGTCATTTGGTGTTCCTGAGCTCCCCAGTGCACAAACCAATGCTACCTTTTAGAAAGGGAGATACACACTTACTTATCTGATCTTGTAAATCAGCATCTGGTGGCTAGTACAATGTGAAAAAAGAAGTTAGGCTTATCATTTAAAACCACTCCAGGATTGTTAGCCAGATCTACGAGATGGATTCTGAGTGTCTCAGAGACATTTTTTCTTATGTTAGAGACACTGGGGTCATGGCCATACTACTTTTTTGACCTGTTTGACTTTATGTAGTCCATTAAAAGTTGATCATGTAATAGCTTGTGGTGAAAAGTGATCCAAGTAATTTCGAAGTATCACTTAAGCCTTTATTACAGATCTCCTAATGCAATCTCCTCTCTGATAAAACTGCTATAGATTGGCACACAGTATGTCTGATATTTGTTTATCATTTTGTAGATATGATATCTACATTGTAGAATGTAGATATGAAGCGAATCTTCATATAATTTGTAGCCATCATGAAAATGACTAGCTTAATAACATGTGGGATCACAATATTTATTTGATTTGATTGTTTCTTTCAGGGTACCAGTGAATATACAGTAGTATGCAGGAAATTTAAACCACATCAACCGAGACGTAAAATACTTCCAAAACATCTATCATTTTGTGCATGCTGGGAAAAACTGGTATAGATTTAACACTGAATGTAGATCTCTCCATGAGATATACTTACTGAAAGATGCCTAAAGCACATTCATTGATTAAATATTTATGTGTTTATGTACACCGATCAGCCACAACTTTAACACCCCTGAGAGTTAAAGTGAATGAAAAGCATTTTTAGCCGAGCAAACAAGATTTATTATATGGAGTTTTAAACGTGGTTAATAAGTATTTTATTATATGGCATTTAAAAAATATATTTAGCTCAGGTGCTGTACCTTTTTTCATTCTGGCTAGATAACAGTGCGCCCAGTGCATTATCACTGCAATCAATCAGAGTGAATCAACCGTTCCACAACTTCAGAACTGGGCAACAGCATGGTTCATTTCTTACATTTTTTTTCCATCAAAATACTTCACTTAAAGAATTTTATTCTTCAGAAAAAACTATTTATACAAGACTTTTTCTCAAACAATGCATATTAAAAAATAGACCACAGGGGTCCAGCCAATATGGAACAAGCATAGCAAGTTTGAAAGCCCCAGCTTCAATGTGCAGCAAGTGAATATCTGGGAACCTAATATAAAGTTTTGATTCGGTGACCTTGAAAAGTAGGTCAAGGTCACTCACACACAATATCAGCCTAGCACTCATAGTAGTGAACAAGCATTCCAAGTTTGAAAGCCCCAACTTCACCACACGGCAAGTAAATGTCCAGAAACTAAAGTGTGACGGATGGATGGACGGACAAATGGAACCCATTCCTATAGCTCCCAAGCCACTTTGTGGGCGGGAGCTAAAAAAACTGTTAAAGTTTGGAAATCACAAAGAATCATACCACAGAGCAACTGCTCCTTAAGCTACAAACTTAGTTTAGACAGAAATAAAGATACAAGATGTGATGGAAGCAGGTAAAATGGGCAAGTGTACGGATCTTTACAAGTGGCAAATTAAGAGCCAAATTATTATGGCAAGATGACTGGGACATAGGTTTTGTTGGGTGTTCCCAGTATGCAGTGGTTGGTAGCTTCCAGCAGTGGCAGAAAGAAACAGGAAACAGTGAAACAGGAACAGATTCAGGGACACCTAGGGCTCAATGATGCACGTGGGAAGCATAAGCTAACCCATGTGGTCTGATTCCACAGAAAAGCAAGAAATTTCTGAAAAACTGTGATTAAAAAATGGCTTTAATATTACCCAAGATGTTAATGTGGGTAAAAAAAAATTCATAAATGTAGTTAATAGTCAGGACTGATTCAAAATACAGCATGTTATTTTGAGTCTGGTGCTGACCGTATTAAATGCCCTCTACTATCACATGATTAAATAATGCTAGCTCTGAGATAAATTTATCTTAATTAAATTGCTGAAATGTTGACCACTGATTCCTTTATTTGTTGGCTTGAACTAAATCCTTAAAGCCTTGATCATCTTCTTAAAGTTCTTCATGTCCTTCTATCTGAGCCAGCAGATCTAACAGGCTTTGGCTCCCAGCCCACAGTTGGCTACAGCCTGAGCAATCATGTCTGTCTCTATTCTTATATATTTATAAATCTGTCCAATTATCTAATGTTAGTCAGTTTGAAACTGCTCCCACTCTTGTCATTTTAAAGATAGAACCACCCGGCTCTGTACTGACTGCCAAGCTGCTGAGATCCAATACAATTTAATCTGATACCACACTGTCATTCCTTCTTTTATACTTCTGTAGCTTATAGACACTTGAACAAATAATACTAGTAATAAAATGTGTTAAATGACTTTCTGTATTTACTACCAGTTTGCAAGGAAGCAGCCATTTGAAACTTAATGTAATCAAGCAGTACTCAAAACTGTATGCATCATTATTTACATACTTGGGACAGTAATTGGTTAATATGATAACCTCAGAGCTAATTTTATTGTAAGCAACTTCCTGCTTTGCATATATATATATATATATATATATATATATATATATACACACACACACACACACACACACACACACACACACACAC
>JAOUQZ010000024.1:20514608-20528717 GCA_028564935.1 Neosilurus hyrtlii | reverse complement strand
ATATACTGGTGTGCGCACCAAAAACTGACTATAAACTTTATCTGAACTTTTTTTTCCACCAATAGAGATTTCTTCCCAACTATAATATATATATATATATATATATATATATATATATATATATATATATATATATATATATATATATAAAATCTTGAGTCGATTTTCCATAGAACAGTGCTCAAATAGTCGTAGAACTATTAATATTATTATTTATATTTATGAATTCCACCATGGGACTAAATGTATGGCTAAAGCAATAATACAGGATATGATCTATATAATAATAATAATAATGTAATAATTCTACATAATAATAATAATAATAATAGCATTATTATTATAATAGCATTAAAAAAAGCAAGAAGGTCCTGCGTTCGAGTCGTGAGTTCAGCAAAGGCCTTTCTGTGTGGAGTTTGCATGTTCATCCCATGCCTGCGTAGGTTTCCTCCGGATAATCCAGTCTCCTCCCACAATCTAAAAACATGCACATAAAGCTGACTGGCTGCCCCAAACTGGAGTAGTGCAATTGTTGTAAATGTGAATGGTTGTGTGTGTTGGCGCTGCGATCGTCTGGCAAGTGCTCCGTGTTGGCTGTGATAGGCTCCAGCCTCCCCATCACCCTAATAGAATTAAGGGGTTCTGTAAATGGATTATTATTATTGCTATTATTATTAGATTATTATTATATAGAACATATGCTGTATGATTGCTGCAATCATACCTTGATTCCCAGGCTGAACTATATGTTCTATCAAACTTTTATTGAAATAATAAAAATATATCTCTGTGTACCTCATTTAGGTGTCATTCAGTATAGATGCAAAGCTCCGCAGCTGCCCTAAAGAAAAGAGTCGCACATTCATCATCAAACCTCTGGGTTTTAAAGATAAACTGCTCGTTACTGTCGACTTCAAATGCAACTGCTCATGCCAAGATTCTGCCCAGCCTGCTAGCCCTGACTGTCATAACGGCAATGGGACACTGGAGTGCGGTGTCTGTCTGTGTGACCCAGGACGTCTGGGTCCAAAATGTGAGTGCAGTGAAGTTGACTACAAGCCCTCTGACACAAACAGCTGTAAACTTTCCCCTGATTCAGCGATCTGCAGTGGACGAGGCGACTGCGTTTGCGGCCAATGTAGTTGTCACTCTAGAGATTTTGGGAACGTGTGGGGAAAATACTGCCAGTGTGATGACTTCAGCTGCATCCGCTTCAAAGGACAACTTTGCTCTGGTGAGTAACAAGTGCAGTAATATTCACTCACATGCACGCATCAGTCCCATGGTGGATTTATGACAGCTGTTATAAGCATCCATCCTGAAAATAATTATACATCAGCATTCATGACAATCTTCAGTAGACACCACTGTACCTACCATTTGAGATTTATCTTCAAATCCGCCTCATGTTTTGGCTTGTCTGTGCATAGCCTCAGCGGTGGGGCTGGTCTTGTGTAATGCTGTACTATTTGGTGTGGATTCATTATATTGTTGAGTAAGCAGTGTGCTTGTTTGCGTGAAGCTTAGATTTAAATGCATACGTCTGCTTGTGTGTGTGTTAAGGTTTATTTGGGATTACGTTTAGGTGTGAAGACTTTGTAGTGGATCAGTGCCTGGTCTTTGTTTCAGAATTTTTAATGTCTGATTTAAAGGCTTTCAGGGAACTTGGATTCATTTAAAAACAAATAATTACTGGATCATAAAAATGGCTCACTTGCTTACTGAACTGCTTAACCCTCTTGGGGTCATGGGAAGACTGGTGCCTATCTCAGCCAACATGGGGCAAAGGCAGAGTACACACTGAACAGGCAGACAATAGCAGGGTAACAGGTGTTAAGTCACCATGCCACCCATGTACATGGCTGTAAATACACACACACACACACACACACACACACACACACACACACACACACACACACACACACACACACATATATATATATATATATATATATATACATCCTATTATATTACCGTTGCAGGGAGACTGAAGTCACCAGCACTTGCCCAACCTGAACAGCTTGCCAGTCCATAGCAGGGCCACAAAGACACATCCGTTCTTGCTCACGTTCACACCTAGGGGGGATTTTTACAGCTATTTAACCTAATGTGCATATCTTTGGATTGTGGGAGGAAACCAGAGTACTCGCAAGCATGGGGAGAACATGCAAACGTCAACACAGAAATATCTTAGCTGAGCCTGGGACTCAAACCCAAGACCTTCTTGCTGTGTGGTGAACATGTTAACGACTATGCCGCTATGCCACCCACTGTATAAATTTTGTTTTACCAAATGGCTTGTTATCACAGCATAGCGAGTGCTAATGTTTTAACAAATAACCCGTGGCTGTTTCTTAAGACATTTGATGGTTTCCCAACCAAGTTTAAAGGCTTCCCACTGAAAACTGGTCTCTGATGCCGATCTGGTAATAAGCTATGATCTGATGCAAAGTCAATTGCCCCAATTAACTTCTGCAATAAAGATGGAGCAATGTAATCAGTGATGAACAGTATACACCCTGGATTCACAGGTGACTCATGAACAAGAAAACAATTAGGCTCTGGTGGGATCGTGTGTCACCAGAAACCATTAAATCTTTTTAGCAAAGTCTGTTTCATTGGCACGTTGCAAGCTAAACTAAATATTTTTGCAAGGATGCTTCTTATTTATCCTTAAAATGTCTTTAAATACTCAGTTAATTCATTAATCTTCAGTAAACTTTATCCTGGTCAGGATTGCAGTGGATTCAAAGCTTATCACAGGACCATTGGTCTTGAATTCACCCTGGATAGGATGCTGGACTATCGCAGGCATCATTCATAGCATATTTATATCAAGTAGTTTTCACTTACTTACCAGCATGTTTTATTTGGAAGTAGGAGGAAACCAGAGTCCACTGAGAAAACCCATGCAGAAAGGAGAAGAACAGGAAAGATTGTGCACAACCAGTATCCTAAGCTCAGAATCGAGCCACAGCCACCTGCTGCACAGCATTTCACCCACATGCATTCATACAATCTACTGTACATGACATGATATATATGCTATATTTATCGACCCTAGGGAAAGATGTACTCAGTTGCTCAACACCATTTATTTGTCAGAGAAGTAGCACATCATTAAATGAATTCACTAGAGCATTAAGACATTTTAGTATCCTTGTCTTGTTCAATAAATGGTCTGTGTATCTTTATCAAAATATTGGCCTTAGCAATACTAATATTTGAAAAGGCTACATACGGTATTCCGTGGGCCTAGAACAGGATCACAGATCAAAACAGAATCCAACTGTATGTTCTGTGTGTGTATAATAGCAACAGTTCAGAATAAAAGAAATAACAAAAAACAGAATCAATGAGATGGTTACAGGATCATCCCCTCCTGGTAAACTCAATCAGGTGTAACTAATCACCTTCCCCATTGCACACCAAGCTAATTAAGCCCCTTAGAGCAAAAGTGGGCTTAGTCTATCTTTGTCAATTTTAAGTTAAGTAAAAAAAAATGAATAAAGAAAAGTTACATTTTTCAGATGAATACTGCTCTAAAGCCAGATAAAGTTCCAATTTTCACAGAATGGGGGCACTTCACTGTTGCTCTTAGCTATTTCACTGATTTACTAGTGCAACAGTGGGCCAAGTCCAAAATTCAAGATGGCGGCGCCCGTGTGTGAAGCCTCCACATCCAGGAAAAACATACCTGAATAAGTGGTTCTTCAGTTAATAAAGGACTCGGAAAGTAAGCATTACTTTAGCTGGGAAACCAATGCCTCTGCTTGTTAGTATTTAACTGAATGTTATTCAGTATTTTTCATAATATTGCTACATTTCCTGGACATTTGGACTTAGACCACTGCTGCACTGAAAATATAATTTATATATTAATAATTAATACAAGGAGCAGTGGTGGCCTGGTAGTAGGGTGCTGGAACAAGGTCGGGGGTTCAAGCCCCATTATCAACGGGTTGTCACTGCTGTCCCCCCAGTGCAGCTGGGTTATCAAAGCCCGGACACATCTCTCACTGTCTGTGGTGAGAGACATGTAAAAGAACCATTGCTGATTTTCGTCAAGCGTAGGCTGCATAGCCGTCAGTGTGTTTCTGCACTGCGATGGGCTGGCGAGCTGATCAGGGTGTATTTTGCCCTTGCCCAGAGTCAGCTGAGATGGGCACCAGCCTCCCCGTGACTAAGGCTAATTAGGATTAAGTGGTTCAGAAAATGCATAAATGAATAATTAATACAAGTCTATGCCCAAAATCACATTTTTTTCCCAACAAAAAGTCCCAGCAACACAGTAATTTAAGCCAAAAAAAGTATCCAGGAGAAGTATTCAGTGAGACCATAGGCAGTGAAATATGAATCTTACTGGGTTTTTTTTTATAGCCTTAAAACTTTAAAGCGCTCTTCTTAAAATTTATAAAAAATTGACTTAGCCCACTGTTGCTCTAAGGGGCTGAATTGGCTTCCATCTGTGATCAGTTGCAATCATTCTGATTAGTTTAGCTTAGCTTAAAACAGCTATTGCTAGTATATTACAGTGCTTGGAAGCGGGAAAAACATATGGGGCACAATACCATCAAATTCTTCAGGTGAATTCTTCATTGTCAATGGCAAGAAATTTCAACATGACAATGAGCCAAAGTTGACGACACAGTGGCTGAAAGAGCAAAAGGAGAATGGGCTAGTGAGTGCCCCTTAAATCCTATTGAAAATCTGTGGACTTGAAGGTTGCAGTCCAACAATGGTCTTCACCAAGCTGACTGAGTTTAAACAATTCTGTAAAGAACAGTCAAGAGAGGTAGATTAAACCCCCAAAAAAAAAACATGCCAACATGCTGCCCTTCTTTTATAGCAATAACTGTTAAAATATTTGCATCTTATAGGAAGTATTTCATTTTAAAAATTTGGTTAACCTCAGTTTCCCTTAATTTTTTTTTTTAAATGTAAAAAGGAAACACCCTATTCCGGTTTCAGCCCTTGCCCTTAAAGCTACTTGATGAGAACAGGACCATGACAGGAAGGCCAGCTGAAGGCTTCAGCAAAATCTTTTAAGAAAATCTAATTAGTTCATGATAAGAGCAAGTTACGTTTAAAGTTCTTATAAACAGCTTTTAAGACACAATATTTGGCGACTTGATGGCAACACTGCATTCGTTAAGCACCAAGGATCAGACCCGAACAGGATAAAATAACCACAGATGAAATAAAGAGAGCAGGAAGGGGAAAAGGCAGAGATGTGATCAATGGTTAGTTGTAATACAGGAAATCAAACTGCTTCTTAGTCTCACTAATATTGCAGCAAGTGGCGTGGCTTTGCAAAGACTCACACAGGGTTGAAAGGGAGAACTGAAACCTTAGTCTGTTTTTTATTTCTTTGCCCTAATGACTAAAATCAAAACTAAATGTTAGTAGGTGAGTAACACATAGTAATAAAAGGGCTGCTGCAGACAGAAGAATAGAGAGAACATGAGACACACCAAATTTATTATAATTTAGAAAATATTTATTCTATTAGGCGGCACGATGGTGCAGTGGTTTGCACATCCGCCTCACAGCAAGAAGGTCCTGAGTTCGATTCGGGTGTGCATGGTTGTATTTGTGTTAGCCCTGCGATAACCTGGCGAGCTGTCCAGGATGTACCCTGCCCTCGCCCAGAGTCGGCTAAGATGGGCACCAGCCTCCCCGTGACCCTAATCTGGAATAATCAACTTACAAAACGAATAAATGAATTTTATTATGCACAACCTATTCTTTAACCTAAAGCATTCATTCATTTATTCATTCGGCAAACTACCTAGTCCTTCTATGGTCACGGGGGGGCTAGAGAAAGGGAGTGTTTCTGTGTGGAGTTTGTATGTTTGCCCTGTGCATGCATGGGTTTCCAGGACTGAATGTTCCTATTTTTGTGAACTATAATAACTAATTGTTATAATGTATGGCATATGATATTACAATGTATGAATTATTATAATGTATGATTATCTTACATTATAATAATTAGTTATTATATTGAGAAATAATTTATTTAGGTGAGAAATAATTGCTGTGCATGTGATGTGGTGTTTTAATACACTTGATACACTCCTTAATAATGATAATTTTATCCAGAACATTTTATTTTACATGCTTAATTAAATTAAACATAGCTGAAAATAAACCTGTTGTGATGAGAATCGTGATGATGATGATGAGCTTATGCATTGTGTGTGTGTGTGTGTGTGTGTGTGTGTGTGTGTGCAGGTCATGGTAAATGTCAATGCGGGTTTTGTCAATGTGATTCTGGCTGGTCAGGCGAAAACTGTAATTGTTCCACAAGGACAGACACCTGCATGGCCAGCACTGAGCTGCTGTGTAGCGGTCGTGGTAACTGTCTGTGCGGTGCATGTTCATGCACCTTACCTGGCGCATATGGTGCCACATGTCAGAAATGTCCCACCTGCCCTGACTCCTGCACCATAAAAAAGTAAGTCCTTGTGTGTTTCCCTATGTAAGTGTGTGTGTAAGCTCTCATATAATAGTGCTAATATAATGATATATTCTTTATAATTATTTGCATGTTTGCAAAGGGACTGTGTGGAGTGTAAGCACTATAAGAGAGGACCGCTGTTTGAGAAGAAAAGCTGCAACACAATCTGCAGAGATGAAATCGAATTGGTGGATGAGATAGGTACACACATACACATAATACACGCATCATTACTGTATCATGTATTGCTCTTTAAGGAAGATAGTAAACGATAGAAGACAAGCAGTGTCATCGCCAACCATCGCCAAAAATAATGACTAGTGGTTAACAATAGGAAGTGGATTTGCTCATTTACAGACAGTAATCATCATAATTTCAACACAAACATTATTGTTGTGTGATATAAACTGATGACAGCACATAATTGCCATGGCATTGTTGCTCAGCAACGTTATTTTTTATTTTGATATACTGTATTAATGCCCTATGTTATGCGGCTGCCCTAAGTTAGGTGGCAATAAAATAAAGTCTGCTGACAACCTAAATATACTGAATGACCAGGTTATCTTATCAATGGACTGTTTCCTTCCCTGAAGGCACGGATATACAATTGCAGCTCAAATAATGAAAGGGTGGTTCAGGGAGCATGAGGAATCATGTTCATACATTAACTGGCACCACAGAGTCCTGATCTTAACCCTATTGAAAGTCTTGTTGTGTCAACAAGTCATGTTGAGAAGATGATTTCATGTGTAACCGAGGCTACAGGTTGTCTAAAAAAAAATAGAGGGTGTAATATTGTGAACTCACTGGATGCTTCATTAATAACTAACATCAGAAAGAATATTAATATTTTACATATATTAAAATGTTACTTTACAGCACATATAAAGTTTATATGTCAAAGCCAGCAAATTTAATTATTGGACACAGCCAAAAACGTACACCATGAAACTCATTGCATATTACATAATCAGCTCGTCTCTTTCTCTCTGTCCAGTCTCTCGTGAGAAGAGCGCACTGAACTGCAGCTACAAAGACGAGGATGACTGCATCCATCACTTCCAGTACTATGAAGACATCAGTGGAAAATCCATCCTCTACCTCGTTAAAGAACCTGGTGGGACATGCAGACACAAGCAAATACAGAGATTTTGACTTGGCACGGATTGCTCTTCGCACTGACTCATTCTCTGTACTGGCTGTGGGAGCACGTTTAAGACAAGCACACACTAGCGGTCTCTGTATGACACAACAGACACTCCCTAAAGAACATTAGCGCCTCCTAAGAAAACTATGACTAACTTACAAACAAGCCAAATAAAAAATATTAATTGCACAATCACCTGACATTGAATTCACTAATATTCAAACCCCATTAAGATATTTTCAAAAATATAAGAATTTTTTTTATTTAAAAAATTTGCACACATTTGTTTAACTGACAAAAGTAAACAATGAAAACATTTTTACTGAACAACTTAATTGTATTTTCTAAATATAAACAGGGTTCAAATATTTATATTGCTGCCTGCCACACACTCACCCTGGGTTTACACTGGGGCACGATGTCCGCAATCTCCATGATTCAAAAAAGCACGGAGCTCGACAGTTTATGAGCACGCTTGGAGCACAATTGGGGTATAAAAAGGAGGCAGGGAGAATCCAAGAACTGAAACTTAAAGGAATAGGGTTTCCAAGTTCATCAAGATCCCCTACAATGGTGCATCAATGTCTGTTAAGCTCTACTGCACTCTACTGTGATTTTGCATGATCATCACCAATCCACCAAGTTCCCTCACGATCCACGAATCCACCAAGTTCCCTCACGATCAACGAATCCACCAAGTTCCCTCACGATCCACGAATCCACCGAGTTCCCTCACGATCCACGAATCCACCGAGTTCCCTCACGATCCACGAATCCACCAAGTTCCCTCACGATCCACGAATCCACCGAGTTCCCTCACGATCCACGAATCCACCAAGTTCCCTCACGATCCACGAATCCACCAAGTTCCCTCACGATTCGATCTCACGACCCTCCACACTCCTCACGATTCTCTCAAATCAGGGAGATCATGAATGTCATGCCCCAGTGTAAAACCGAAGGTCAGCAAAAGATGCGACAGAAGTATGTTTACCATTGTGTTACATCACTTTTCCTTTTAATAACATTTTAAATATTTTATGAATTGAGCATACCTGTTGTTACAGTTTTGCAACTCCAACTTTGTCCATTCTTGCAAGACTTCAGCTGCTCAGCAATCTGTGATCACCATTGTTTGATTCTCCTCTTCATGATGTGTCATATATTTACAACAGGCCAGTCATGTACATGTACTCTCTGGCTACAAAGCCATGCTGTTGTAGCTTGTGTAGAATCAGGCCTGGTATTTTCCTGCTGAAAAAAGCAAGGACTAACTTGAAAGAGACGTTGCCTTTGTGGCAACTTGGACTGGGATACAACTAGTAATATTGAGGTGGATAAAACCCCTCAACAATCCGACTATGCCACCCTGAGAATTTCACCCAGGGAATATGGCTATCATTTACTGATAGACCAGACACACAGGTAAATAAGGTTTCAGTCCTCATAATAATATTTATTTTACTCAACACAATATAACATTATTACAAAATGTAAATACAAAATACAATGAGCCACACTGGAGCTTACCAGGAGAGCGGATGGGCCAAGGAAGGTTAGGCATCCCCAAAAAGATGTCACCCCAAACACACACATGGGACACTATAAAGAGGCACACACTCAGCAAAGGAAACACAGCTAAAGATGGGCAACAATACATACACCCCAAGGAGGAATGCTACCACCATACAACGCCCAACCACCAGCTCCTTGGAGCAGGGGCATGCCAGAGGCCACTAGTGATCTGCAGTTCCATCAGCCTCCTGCTAGGACAACACAATAACTCTGTAAAAAGACTAGCCATCAGCAGCTTCACTCACAATGGCCTCCTGCCAGTAAACAAATAAAATGATACGGGGAGACATACACAATAAAGGAAAAGACAAAACCACCAGAGTGTAAAGTAAATACGCACAAAACATCCACATCATATTCATACACATTAAAACATTCACATTATAAAGGGCAGGCCAGACTGGCTATGGGGTTAGGTGTCCATAAGCACAGCAGTTACCATCGACCTGCAAATACCAAGCAACCATGGCAAAACCCATAGCGAAACTGAAGTGGCTATGATACTGCGACAACAGTCGGACAAACATGAAAATGAAGCAGAAGCCCACAAGAAACAAAGCAGCAGCGTCCCTGCTCAGAGCAGCTGTGATGGAAAGCAACATGCAAACCCCCGGCCTAGTCCCAATCCAGCAGCCTTTGACAGGCCCTGGATAAGCAAGGCAGCGACACAAATATGGCACACAGCAACCATAAAAATCCGGAGAAGAAGAATGTACCGGCCAGGCAGGAGTAACTAACCGCATCTTCAGTCGCAGTCAACAAACCGGAAAACGGAAGTTAACAATCACGGCAACAGGAACCGAAGACCACATAAAACAAAGCAGCAACGTTCTTGCTCAAAAAAGCTGTAATAGGAAGCGATGTGAAATCCCAGCCTTGTCGGGATCCAGCAGCGTTTAACAGGCCCAGGATCTGCAAGGCAGTGATGCAAATATGGCACACAGCAACTATAAATGTCCAAGGTATAAAAACCAGGCAGCGAACTAACCACATCTCCTGTCTCGGTCAACAAACCGGAAACAGGAAGTTGACAACTATGGCAACCCCTCCAGGGTATAAAAATATAGCGACCAGGCAGCAGTAACTAACCGCGTCTCCTGTCGCGATCAAGTTGACAACTACAAGTGCGTAATAATTCCACAAGCATTCCATTTAGACATTTTAATTTTGCACTAAAGAGGAAACAAATTATTTGTTCATGGAAATAATATCATGGTCTTAGGTTGCACTGAAAAAATATTTGAGTCTACATAGCTTGAGACCAAGACAAGACACACTGAGCTTTTGATGAGCCTGAGTCCATTGTTTTGTAGTCTAAATACTGATCTCAAATAGCACAACACTGTCAAACCTTTAAAACAATCTTTCTCATGCTAATTATCTGTTTCTTTTCTATAGAGTGTCCTAAAGGTCCTGATATCATGGTAGTCCTGGCGTCTGTCATTGGTTCCATATTTTTGCTGGGCTTGGCTGGTCTACTAGTGTGGAAACTGCTGGTCACCATTCATGACCGTCGGGAATTTGCCAAGTTTGAGGAAGAGAGAGCCAAAGCCAAGTGGGAAGCGGTGAGATGAAATGACAAAACACCCCCCCCCCACACACACACACACACACACACACACATACATGCACTCACAGAAAAACTCAAACACACCTATAAACCCAGATTATTTGGCTGTCTGAGAGGGTAATTGTTAGTTTCTCAACAACTAGCATTATATTAGTGAGTAAGTGTGGCTTCATGTCACGTCTCGTCTCCTGCTGTAAGACCTCAATCTGCTCTCGCTGTCTCCTTAAGCACAGGGACATAGCAGTAGCCATTATGTAACGTGCAATCTAATTTATTTTGCCAGGTTGTTATGTTTCATTTCTGTAGCTTTGCTTGAGTATCTGTACTAGAGATCGAAGATAATGGTTAAGATGATTAAATAATTATTAGTTTCACTACTATACAACCAGATTTCAGGGAACAAAGTTATGCTTCATTATTTTAGATAAAGAGGATAACGCCTTTATAATAGTGTGGTGTTTGGGAGGAAATAGCTGAAAAAGTATTTTATTCCCAAAACATATGTGTACGATACAGAAAACAGGCGTGGTGGTTGACCAGATGTTGATCCAAAGTGCTGAATAGTTATAACACGTACCAACACATCCCTAATCCAGCAATAAATAATTAAACAAATTAAATTAAGACAATAAGCTTCTTATATTACGTAAATTAGTGCCTTGTTCAACAAGACACTAAAAAAGTTACGATATTAAGCCATTAAAAAGCCTATATGTAAAAAAAAAAAAAAGTGTATGAATTGGTATTGGATTGTTTCTAAGTACAACAAGTAGAACCCAGATTCTTAGACCTTGTCTAGCAATTATTATTTTGCCTGTGTATCTTAATGAAATCGGGGCAGTGGTGGCCCGGTGGTAGGGTGCTGGATTACTGATCCCAAGATCGGGGGTTCAACAGGTTGTCACTGCTGTCCCCCCAGTGCAGCTAACTGAGAGGCAGCATTAGCGTCAGCGTGTTTTTGCCCTGTGATGGCCTGGCGAGCTGTCCAGGGTGTACTCTGCCCTCACCCAGAGCGATTAAGGCGGATTATGCAGTTCAGAATATGAATTAATGAATCTTAATGAAATCATCTAGTATAAGGACATCTAAATATCAGCAAAGGCCACAACCACGCCACCTGTTTCAATCACTGATCTAAAATGAAAAAATGTGGCGTAGAAATTTTGTGATGTGACCCTCAGTGAATATGAGTTTGGCACCCCCTGCTCTGGTCATGTAAAATGAGTCATTTTTCCTGAAAATCTTACTCAGTGATTTTAGACTCCATTCATAAATGTTCAGTAAGCTTCGAAAATGTCATCATATCAATAGTTATATGTTTTGTTTTGGTTTGTTTTGTTTTTCAAAGCAAGAAACGCTTAAAAATACACTTATATTTAGGCTTAGATTACATGAAGCATCCATCGTACAAGTCGCTGTGAATGAACTGTTACTATAGAAACACTAACATATCAATACGAGAGCACTGATATCAACCTAGTGTTTATGTCACAGCTGTTCCAGACAGTTATAGAGAATTAATCAGCACCTTCAACTTGTTTTTGAGAGTTTTTTTTATTCAACAGCTCTGCAATAAATCATAAACAGTTGTAGGATGTTGTAAAAGTTGCATTCCTGATGGAGTTGAAAGCACAAGCTGTGCCCTTTGCACTTATACGTATCTAGTGACATCTCATGGACAAATAACTGATGCTATTTATTTGAAATGTATTTTAAGGTTTCTATTTCTATGTATTCTGTCATTTTTATTAACAAGCACATCTCTTTTCTTTTAGGCTAATAACCCATTATACAAAGGAGCTACTTCGACTTTTACAAACGTGACCTACCGTGGCAATTCTTAAAGATCCAGCACTTTTATCAATAACAGTCACTCATCTCTAAGAATGACTTCATGCTTTCCAGTCAAATTTTCACCAATCAGGGATGATGAGGACATGGATCTGCCAATCCTGTGGCTGTGTTGTCAAGCAGAACTATGCAGGGATACAGTGCTTAATTCACCAAAACAATAATAATAATAATAATAATAATAATAATAATAATAATAATAATAAATAGTATTTGTATGATATTTCAAAGTAAAACTGGGAAATTTAGGCAAGATGCATAATTTTTGTGTGGAAAATAATTTTCATGGTTTATTTTTGTTTTAAATAAAAGAATGTGTTTTAAATTGTAAGCATTTTTGAAGATAAACGCTATCATTTCTCCTTCCATGCTATTCATTACTGCACATGAAGGTTGTATTGCAAAATCCTAACCACACCCCTGCACAGATTTTCACCAAATTTGGTGGGGACTCTACCAGTCCATTGGATAATTCTATTTTGGAATGTCAAGGTCAAAGGTCAAGGTCAGAGCAAGGTCACAAAGGTTTGGAAGTGGAGTGCTTAGGGAACACTAATAGGAAATGTATGGACCTTCAAATGAGATAGTTACCTTTCACCTTGAGGGACCCTGAAAGGGCAAATCCCTGCCATCTTGTAAAACTTTCAGTCAAAAGAGTTTTTTTCACTACTGGTCACATCCACATACTATAGAACACATTGCAAGGCAAGCATAAGGATGAGTAATTAGGACCAATAATAATGTAGGGTCTGTGCTACTTTATCCATACTGCAGGGTGGAGCTCCGCTAGTTAAATCTGTAATAGAGCTATTGCAGAAGAGCAGTTGGGTAAGAACAGCTATACATGGTGCACTTTTTGAAAGCATTTGTGAAAGCACCTGTACTGTCAAAGGGTTGAGACATTTTTAAGTGTATTTGAGGTTGTTGGGTTTTTTCCAGACATCCCTTGTTATCTCAAATTTATTTAGAAAAATGAGATCTTAGAAATATCAGGTTATTTTTATATATAAGTTAGCTTGTTGGTTTATTTTTTTATTTTTTTTTATTTTATTTTTTTTAAGAAACCTGTTACCTACGTATTGTATGTGGGAAGTTTATAATTAAAATATTGCTCGAAGGTCATAAGATTTTGGCATGGGATAGAAAAATTCTATTGCAAACTACATGTGGGAGAACATTTTTAATGTGGGTTGTGCTGTGCTCTTACTCCACTGAGCTCATACTGTATTTCTCACAACTGTGAGAGCACACATCCAGAAAGAACTCAAAGCAATACCCCAGACTTCATACTACTCACTTAGTAGTATGGCTAAATAGACAGCATTGTGATGACATATAAATTACACACAAAAGTACAATTACATTACAGTATGGAATGCAATAAAATGTATTGCAAAGTGTTACCCTAACCCAGGGGTGTCCAAACCTATCCACAAAGGGCCGGGGTGGGTGCAGGTTTTCACTTCAACCAACCAGTAGCCACACCTTCCACCTGTG
>JAOUQZ010000024.1:20488328-20499150 GCA_028564935.1 Neosilurus hyrtlii | reverse complement strand
TACCCTAATTCCTTCTCTTTCCATCAGGATGCAAAGTTCTATCAGTAAGCTGGCTAGTTTGCTTAAACCAGGAGGAATCCTCTTGCTGCGGGATTATGGGCGGTACGACATGGCCCAGCTTCGTTTTAAAAAGGGTCAGAAGTTTAAAATGCCTCTAGTGCATGTGTCATTCTTCTGTGTTTTTTAAAACTGGTTCAGTGTTTGTGGGTTTTTTACATTATAGGAAGGTGTCTATCTGAAAATTTCTACGTCAGAGGAGATGGAACACGAGTCTATTTTTTCACTCAAGGTAAAGGATCACACACACAGACAAGCAGCTTGCTAAGTACTGCTAAGGTTATAAGCGTTTTAAATATTTAACGCAAAAAAAACTTAAAGTAATTTGAATCGATTATATTTAGAGTTCGGTTTGATTTTGATATATTGTGTTAATCCAGCAAGGGAAATTTTGGCTCTGCATTTAACCCATCTAAAGTAAGCACACACATACACTCAGAGCAATGGGCTGCCACACGTTGCAGTGCCCGGCGAGCAGTTTGAGGTTAGGTGCCTTGCTCAAGGGCACTTCAGCCATGAAGGTAAAGGAGGGAGATCATCTAAACATAAGATCTTGATTGGTATTAAAATCTATTAACGTTTCTAAAATATCTATTCATTACAATATCTATTATATTTTCTATTTTCAAAAGTCCTAAAAATGTGAAGAAGCAGGGCATAGGATTTTATCCTGTTAGGGTGGGGGGATTCTGGAGCCCATCTCAGCCGACGCCAGGTGAAGGCAGGATACACCCTGGACAGATCGCAAGACCATCTCAGGACCAACACACAACCATTCACACCTCACAATCACACCTATGGGCAATATGGAACAGTAAGTCAGCCTAATGTTCATGCTTTTGCCTGTGGGAGAAAACCCAAAGTATCTGAGTTTCCCCACCCGAGCAAGGACTCGAACCCAGGACCTTCTTTCTGTGAACCTGATGTGCTAACTACTATGCTACCATGCCGCCCTGTGTATCAACTTTACACAAGAAGTTATATGGGTGGTTGGGGGAGTAGATTTTTGTGATGTTCCAGATCAAATTCCAGATCCAGGAATTTTTTTTAAATAATTTTTTAACATAGTAAAATAAGATGATTTTTTTGGAAGTGTCATATTACAGTAGGCCCAGCAGGGGGTGCTGTGTACTTTCTGTAATTCTTTTGGTTTACCGATTATTTGAGTTATTTCAGTGCTTTTAGTTTGTACTGTCTTTATCAGTGGCTGCCATTTTTTCCCCAAATGATTATTACTACATTATCTGAGTATGTTAGAAAGCAAGAAGTATATATATAATTTCAAATGATAGACTAAACACATCTCCTCATATGAGTTGAATTAGAATGTGTCCACATTTTTGCCTGGTACCATACACAAGTTAAAACGACAATTTGAAAACTGCATCCCATGAGGCATGGAAACTTGCATTTTATACTCAATTGTATTCATACTTCCTTTGTTCTTTACAGACGAGCTACATGATCTGTTCTGTGGAGCTGGTCTCGAGAAGGTGCAGAATTTAGTAGACAGGAGGCTGCAGGTGAACAGAGGGAAACAGCTGACTATGTACAGAGTCTGGGTGCAGTGTAAATACCGCAAAATCACCACGCCTCTACAGTCATCACAGGACTGGGACAGGAAAGCAAGGACACCCACAGAACTGGACTAGATCCTGAGCAGAGAACTCGACCTCTGATGATTGGAATACTAAGAGCATAAAAACTCAGAATGACAAAATTAATTTAACAACAGCAACCCCATTATTCTTCACTACCCACATGTACATGTTGGATATGCTTTTAAATAATTATACTTTTAACTGAACCGTTTTCTTCAGGATCAAAGAATCAAGTTTGTGATTCTGATTAATTAATTTTAAATATGTACACTATAAAAATTAAAGATGGCAAGATTTTGTTAAATATCTCCTTTCTCTTTTGTTTTTATTTTAGTCCGATTTTATTCAGTCATTTTCTAAGCCGCTTAATCCTAATTAGGGTCGCAGGAAGGCTGGCGCCCATCTCAGCTGACTCTGGGCGGAGGCGGGATACACCCTGAATAGCTCACCAGGCAATGTGAGTAAGTGAAATGTATAAGGAGATTTAAATAAATATATAAAAATAAAAATGGAATAAGAAAAAACTAAGGGCAAATGTTGCTGAAGCTTCTTACAGACTTGAAATCTTCTTGAGTGTTCCTTACTTTCCTGGAGGCTCTGAGACTGCTAAAATAATTATGGTTGCAGATAAACTCCTATGGTTTGGTAATTAGATGCACATTTGCATGGTTGCATAAAGTATTTTTTTTCTGGATTGTTACTTTTTGGATTGTTTTATATATATATATATATATATCAAAATTTATTTATTACTTTATATACAAAACCGAATGAGTCCTTCGTTGGCCCAAGACCCACATTTGCTAAAAATTTCATGGAAATCCGTCCATTAGTTTTCGCCTTATCATGCTAACAGACACACGTGATCAATATCATAACCCCCCTTGCCAGAAGTGACACATTATTCCTGCTTACCAGCATCAGAGGCCAAGAGTATACTTACTTTGTCCACCAAAGATTATTTCATAGATTCATGTTTTTTGTTCAAGAAATTATTGAAAATGCTTATTTTTCCTTGTGGTTCCATGTATTAGCTTTATCTGTAAGCAGAGGCTGAAATGTTTGCTTATTCAGATACGTAAATTAGCAATTTCCGTAGGATGTATTAATTTTTCAGATAACTGTGTGGTGCTTCATTGTGATTAATTTTGGCTGTGTCTGCTCTTCCTATTACTATCTGCAAGTGAACTGTGCTTCACTTTGAAATTAAACTTTTCTTTTTTTTTTAATGAAATGCTAGGCAACATGAGACTTAAACTTTGACATTATGTGCCATTTATCCCGTTCCTCTGGGAAGACTGGGATCCTGGGATGGCTCAGATCTCATCAAGGCCTTTGTTAAAGTTGATAACATCACATTTCATCCAGCCCATTTGTGTTGAGCAGGAGAAAAGCAACTAATGCTTGACAGCTTTAAGCACTCTATTGATTAGCTAGCTGGGGCTTGGTGTCATGATGTTTTCATAGATTGTAACATTCATTTAATTATTTGCCGAACAACTTAATCCCATCAGTGTCGTGGGGAGGCTGGAGCCTATCTCTGGGTGAAGGAAGGACACACCCTGAACATCTCACCAGTCCATTGCAGGGCCAACACACACAAACAATCATACTCACACTCATACCTAGGGGCAATTTGGAACAGCCAGTTAGTCTAATATGCATGTATTTGGACTGTAGGAGAAAACTCGAAATAAAAACAAAACTCCAAAAGAAAGAAAATCTATGCAAGCACTGGGGGAACATGCAAATTCGAAATATAAACACCATCGCTAAGCCACGACTCGAATCCACGACTTTCTTGCTATGAAGCGGATGTGCTAAGCACTATGCCTCCGATCTGCCCAGGCAACAACATGGCTTAAAAATTTAAAAAAAGATCAAAATGAAAACAGACTATTTAAAGATTTATTTTGCTTTTCTAGTTCAAATCTGGGGCGGCAAAATGGTTAGCACATCCGCCTCATAGCAAGAAGGTCCCGGGTTCGATTCCCGGTCTCGGGTGTTTCTGTGTTCTCCCCAAGCCTGCATGGGTTCCCTCTGGCTACTCCGGTTTCCTCCCACAATCTGAAAACATGCACATTTGGCTAACTGGCTGCCCCAAATTGCCCCTAAGTGTGAGTGTGAGTGTGAACGGTTGTGTGTTGGCCCTCTAACGGTCTGGTGAGCTGTTGAGAGTGAACCCAGCCTTCGCCCAGTGTCGGCTGAGATGGGATCCACCCTAATAGGATTAAGCAGTTCGGCAAATGAGTGATTCATCGGTGTGATGGCGAGAAGCAACATGAAGCAGCACTTTGAACAGTGTATGACTGATGTGTCTGGAATTAATCAGGAAGTCTTGAAGGTGTCATCATTCTGTCATGTTACTAGATAAACCTTTATTCATTCATTCACTCATTCAATTATTCATTTTTCGAAGCCGCTTATTCTTAATTGTGGGGCCGGTGGCATAGCGATTAGGGTGCTGGGCTCATAATTGAGAGATCATGGGTTTGAATCCCCACTGTGATAAGACCCCTGGGCAAAGTCTTAACCACAAGTGTGCCTCTGTCCACCCAGCAGTATAAATGGGTACCAGTAAAAATACTAGGAGGGTAACCCGTGATGGACTAGCATCCCATCCAGGAGAAGTTGAACTCCTAGTCTCTTCACGCTACAAAAACCGGGGATAAGCACCGGCCGGATGAGCCACTAGGCTCGGGTGCAAAAGCCCAACAGACTTTCCTTATTCTTAATTAGGGTCGCAGGGAGGCTGGCGCCCATCTCAGCCAACTCTGGGCGAGAGCAGGGTACACCCTGGGTGTATGGTCCAGTGATGTACCTGAAATTGTTTTTCAAGTGACACAATTCAAGGTGATTGATGAATTTACGAAGGGTAGAAGTTACAAACTCTTTATGACACCACATCAATGAGGAAAAGTACAGTTTTGCACCTTTATTCCTGAGAATTGGGGTCATTTAAGCATTTTATTTAAGTATTAAGCAACAATTAAGGTGTCATTGCAGGGGGAATAAACATCTTACAGGACGTATGGAGGTAGAAATGGGGCGTGGTCGAATGCCCCAAAATCTATCACAATCTCACGAGAAAATATGAGATTTTACCGATTATTGTTTACATTGCAAAAGATGAGAACCGAACCGAATCGATCCGGATCCAAGTGATCCCTAGGGAATCGCTTCACTTCTCATCCACGGACTGGTTGTTCTGGTGACATGTGCACACGGAACTTGATTTCAGACGCAGTTTTGATCATTTGAGGCGTTGATCCCGGTTCGGTGCTGCTGACCTGCACACACACACACACACACACACACACACACACACACACACACACACACACACACACACACACACACACACACATCAGAGAAGAGGAGCGAGATTTAGATCACTCGGAGCGGAGCTGTGCTCAATGCGCTTTGGCCGTCGCTCGGTGGAAATCGCTGTGTAGGCAGCATGTCGATGCTTTGCAAGAAAAAAAGAGTATAGAGACCCTGATCAGTTGATTGACTGTCTTTAAGCAGGTGGGAAGGAAAAGTTGACCGTGTCGAGGCCTCGTGTCTGGAGGTAGTGCGTCCTCCGCTTGAAGCTCGGAGTCGGCGCCGAACACCACGCGCCTTGCGCCGGATACTGAGCGCTGGCGAGACTCGGGGATTCGAGGCCTTGTTCGGGAATGTCTGGCTAACTGAGGACGAGGTCTTCAGTGACAAAGAGGGGGGAGAGCAGTCACAAACAAAACCAAAAAATATACATCACAATTCAAAACCATCGAAAGCTCAGGTAAAGTTTGTTTGGTTTTTTTGCTTCTTAAGAATTATTTGCTGACTGTCAAAACTTCTGGGGAATCTAATTAGCTTGTTAACTGCTGGATTTAATAGCAGGAGAGTGAAAACAATGTCTTGGTGATGGTGCCAAACCCCATGGGTCAGATCAGGTTAGCTAGAGCTAACACGCTAGCTAGAATTAATTTTAAGTAAATATGTCAATTATTTGTATTCGTTTATTTTTTTTTAAAGATGTATCTCTCCACGCTAATTATTCAAATCCATATATTTACACATTACACTGAGGCTTTCTCTGACCTAACAGTTTGCCAGCTTTAGCTAACTAGCTTTGCATGGTGTTTAGCTAGATAACTACCTAACGTATGTTTTGGTTATTTCGAAAATATACAACGGAGGGGAAAAAACAAGCTTAGTGTTTCCTTTTTAAAGTCTGGTGACTACTTAATACGGGTGTTTTATTTGACATTTCTGTGAAATGAGCTTGAAATAACTTTGTTGCATCCTTAATTATTGACTAGTTCGGTAGTTAGCCTTGTGGCTTAATTGATTAGCCTGTGTATGTTAGCTAGCTAGGTATGTAGCTTTTTGGGGCTTATACAGTGTTTTTGTTTATTTGAGGCTTCCCCCCTCACCCTTCAGCTACCTTCCCAGACCTAAATGAAGTTATTCAGGTCCAGCTAAGCAAGACTGGCCTTGTAGTTCAGTGTTATAGTATATTGGGAGATGATGTGATGAGTCTTGTGGTCTAATTGTTTTGGGGGTTTTTCCCCACAAGTAGTTCATACAACAGATATTTAACGTGTGTTCTGTGAGTATGTGTCAGGCCACGTGGATTCATGTGAGGTTAAGGATGCTGTAAGACACACAGGTCTGTAGGATTTTTTATCTCTATGGTTTAGTGACAAAGCAATCAGAAGAGACTCATCAAGTCAAGGAAAGGTCTTGAAAATGCATGCATCAGTGGCCCATGACTCAACATGTCACACAGACATTACTGTGGTATCAAACCTCCTGGCATCACTATGGCTACATAATGAGATGCAAACCATCCCCTCTTTCTGTGTCTCTCTCTCTTCTTTTTTTTTTTTCTCTCAGTCATGATGGAGGAACTGCACAGCTTGGATCCTCGGAGGCAGGAGCTGCTCGAGGCTCGATTCACTGGGGTTGGAGTCGCCAAGGTCTGCCGTTCCAACACACTACTCCGATCTGTCAGATCCCTTTTATCGTTATTCTCTTCTTTGCTTACTCCTTTCTGTCTATGCTAATGAACAACAACCCTAATAACTCCTTTGTCGTCGTTTCTTTATATTCTCTCACTTTATAAGCAGCTTCCTGATTTTGTTTCTCGATGCTCTGTGCATTGTAAAAACATCGTTTTAACTAGAAAAGCACTCGGAGAGCGCAGACCTCCGCCAACGCCATTCAGTACCCTCATATGGTATTGTAAGAAATGCAGCATTTGTTATTTGTTTTGAGCCCAACAATGCAAACATGCAGCCATTTATATGATTGCATTGTGTGACCTGCCTTGAATAAGAGGCCTTGTGCTCGGATGAGGAAGTATTATTAATTGCATTATTTTTGTGATAATTGGCCTAAAAGTTCTACAGAAAAGTAAAGGAATGAGATTACAACATCGGACGCCAGCTTGGAAGTTACGCTTCAGGATGGCCCGGACACAGTAACTCAGATGACTGTCATACGCACCAAGAAATCTTTGAAAACTCCAGAGAATAATCTGGATCACTGACAAAATGTAATCAGTTGTTCCTTGTATCATTTCTGACGCATCCTGAAAAATTAATCTAAGTCTGTGAATAACTTTTTGAGTAATCTTGCTAACAGACAGACAAACATGCCAACGCTGGTGAAAATATGACCGGAGATAATAATGCCAAATTTGCCTTGAGGTTAGTGCAGCGGCCATAATGTGCATCATGTATATTTAGTTACACACACCGCTAATGCTTATTCATTCTGCGTTGAACACAAAAATGAGCACATCATTGCTGATTGTTGAAAATTTCCAGGATGAAAAACAACCACCAGAGGCACACAGAACTGATTCTATGGTTTAAGAACGATTTAAACTGACGTGGACGTCTGTGTTGTTGATCGACCCAACACAAAGCTTAAAATCAACTCCGCTTTGCATCACTTATCAGCAAAAGCTTTCTGGCTGTTTTTTTTTTTTTTGTTAGTTTTTTTTTTATTCCTCATTGAAGATTAGAATCAGGCACTAGATGATACTTGAAGTCAGTACGTTTAGAAATAGTAGGAGAGGTCCACAACAGCATGCTATTTAAAATAAGAAATCGTTCCTTGGGGCCGTTTGCTGTCCATGAGAAAACCCATCGATGTGTGTTGCTTGTTTGTCGTAACCTTATTCTCAAATGTTCAAGTCTGGTTCTGTAAGTATTGTACTGACAGCTTGCCCTTTTAGATATTTATTACTGAATTATAAATGATATCATTGTGCTTAACATGGACGCATGTAAATAAAGGCATTTTCAGACTGAGCAGTTCTAGGAACTTTTTAAGAACTACCCACTAGAACTAAAAAGCACCAAGGATTTTTCTGTTTGTTTGTTTTTCTTTTTTTTTTTTTTCAGTAGGCGCACTAAAGTACCATAAGCCAGCCAATAGCGAAGAGTTTTACACTTCGCTCAGACACGTTAGAATCTCTCATATAAGCTTAGTATAGCCTGGACTTCACTGTCTGTCCATTTAACCCTTTTTTTGTTTACTTTTTAATGCTAGGTTGTTACATGGCATTTTGAGCTTTTAAATATGGCAGTTGCTGGTGCTACACCTGACAAATCACAATACATTTATGATCCTCGCACTTCCTATCATCCTGTGAGCGTACATTTTCCCCAGATAACCACAGGGCTAATGACTGTAAACGGAAGTGGCTGAAATTGCGCATGCTCGAAAAAGTTCTGAAAATGTATTATTTAAAGAAGTTGAGGTGCTGAGACGTTAAATCGGGGCCCTAACCTAAAGATTAGATCTTCCCAAGCAATACTGTTAGCTTGCATGTGTGTAAGTATACATTTCATTTTATTGAAAATAGGCTGCAATCTATCAGCTTAGGAGCCAGGAAGTATATTGTGCATGCTCCATAAGTGTCAAAAAAATGGTATCCTGGGAAGGGATCTACACTGAATTTAAAGCCAAAAGGAAGCTGCTGATATACAGATTTAGGCACTGCTTAATAGTGGCGAAGATTTTTGTGGTCTGTGTTTCTTTTCTACTCATAATTAATTTTCCTGTTGATGTTTTTAAAAGTTTAAGCCATGCTTTCAGAAAAATCTGTAAAATTATTGTTAAAAATATTTCATAAAATTATTTTAAATTGTTGAGTGTTGTTTCTGTAAAAAAAAAAAACAAAAAAACACACTATTAGTCATGGATGTGGGTATGTGTCAAGATCCTGTAAAAGAGCGAACATCTAACCAGCATCATGATACATATGGAGACTGATTGGACGAATGGACGTGCAAGCCATTCAAAATCAAGCCAGTTGTTTCTTAAGTCCACTTGGCCGCTGTAGGAGATATGCTACAAATGCGTTATCAGGACTGAAATGGGTCTTGGACAGTTCTAGGAACTATGAAAAGTTCCTCCAGTGTGAGAGCGCCTTAAAGCCAAATCCAGTTTGTCTTCTGACTGGCTGAAGTTTGTCCTGTTCAAACTTTACCTCAAGTAAACTTTTTGTTTGGCAGATAAAGTTGAGAAGAGTTAACCTGTTACCGTAACAACAGCTTGATGAGTGTTTTAATTACGTTCTATCGTATCTTTGTCTTAATGATGCGCAAGACAAAATCTGTGCCATTTTACTTTGGGCTGCTTCATTTGGAGACACCAGTTGTAGTATTAAGTGGATAGTCACTGTGAGACATACTGAATTATTATTTATTTTCTAAACATTTGGCATGTGGCAAAACCACATCTCATGGCGATGATTAAACTGTAACGCATTCCGCAGAGGCGGCGGAAACATTTTGCAAGAAGCATGAGTTTCTATTCGCGATGCACGTCAGGTGTGCTGAGGCAGATTGTCCTGTCTTATTGTGATTGTGAGTAATGCATGTTTTTTTCCCCGCTCTGCGCCTGATGTGGCCTGAGCGAGAGATGAGTTGTTATTAAGGGGAAAGAAAAAAAAAGACTTCCTTTGCACCCCACCCCCATCCCATCTCTTTTCTGTGCAACCTTGAAGACTGTTGGCATTGCGGTCCTCTGGCCTGATGGGATGGAAAAATGTTATGGGGTAATGAATAGCAACGTTTGGTTGATCCAAAGGCCGTCGTGGTGTCGCAGCAGAGCCACGCACTCGTAAACAGGATGTTCGTTTCATGGCAGCTCTCGTGTCTTAATATTTGAAGCTTTTTACTCATTTATTTATTTGAGTTTCTCTTCTCTCCATAGGGTTCCGGACCCAACGAGTCATCCAATCATAGTCTGTGTAGCGTGGGCTCTCTGAGTGACAAAGAGCTTGAGGTTAGACACACACACACACACCAATTTGCAAGTATTTAGCTGAATGCAGCCAGAACTGATAAATCACTGCTTAAATTTAGCTTCACAATGTTGCCTGGACCATATTGTATCATATACATACTTTTTCTTCTAAGACCTGTGGTTGCTTATTATAGCTTCTCCCACAGCACTGATTCGTCAGAAGGCGCTGAATATATTTTTTATAACACCAGCTCTGACAGTAGTGGTGGCTGGCAAGACAAATGCCAGGTTTATATGAAAGCATTTATTCTAGTATTGTCAAACAGCTAATTCACAGCAGCTCGTTTGGTGCAATAGTCTAGGATTAAAAAGAAAAATGTATAGTTCACTCATTCATTCATTTTCTAGGCTGTTAATCCTCATTAGGGTCGCAGGGAGGGCGGGGTACACCCTGAACAGCTCGCCAGGCCATCGCAGGGCCAACACACACACAACCATTTACATTCACACTCCCTCCTAATAACAGAACGTACACAGCACCCCCTGCTGGGCCTCCTGTAATATGACACTTCCAAAAAGTCATCCTATCTCTCAATGTTAAAGAATCGTTAAAAAAATTTCCTGCATGCAGAATTTGATCCAGATCATCTCCAAAATCCAAAAAGTTTTCCTTGTCCAAAGCCCCAGCTCTGATAGAAATTTCAGGAAAATCCGCTTATAAATATTTCCGTAATCCTGCTTAAAAAAACAAACAAACACACAACCTGAGGGAATAACATCAACTCCTCAGTGGAGGTAATAATAATTTATTGCTGGAGTTGTGGTGTACATCAATGCAGTTTTCTCTTGTGATGCATTTTTACTTTAATCAGCATGTTGCAGTCACGCCTCAATGAAAGTCAAACACGGTC
>JAOUQZ010000024.1:20432668-20451786 GCA_028564935.1 Neosilurus hyrtlii | reverse complement strand
ACAGCCAATTAGCCTACTGTGCATGTTTTTGGACTGTGGGAGGAAACCGGAGTACCCAGAGGAAACCCACGCAAGCAGAGGGAGAACATGCAAACTCCACACAGAAACACCCGAGCTGGGAATCGGACACAGGACCTTCTTGCTGTGAGGCGGACGTGCTAACCACTGCGCCACCGTGCCGCCTTCACTGAATACTTCGTCTATACATTTTTTTGGCCTGAATTGCTGGGTTGCTGGGACTTTGGCATTTTGCCGATAGATATGGAATCTGCAAGTACGCGTTCCGCATTCCGCACACCGTGCATATGGAATCTTAGCCTGTGCATATGGAATCTAAGTTTTGTATCACTCTTGGTATCAATAATTCCCCAAAATACATCCTCATACTCAGTCTAATAAACTGGTACTTATGTGTTTTTGCTTATTTTATCCTGAGTAATAAACTGTATTCCAAAACCAGTCAGTCAAGCAAAAGAGCCTAATGGGAGTCCAGGAATGCTGAATAAATGCTAACCACAAAATCTTCCACTGCAGAAGGCCACTTCAGGTCATCAAAAGAAAGAAACTGACTTAGACACACAAAGAGGTGTACATACATGCATGCGATGAACTGGAATCAGTGGGTTTGATCGTGACATGTGGAGATGCTCGAAGTGAAGCAGATCACAGTAGCTAAAATATGTTAAAACCCAGAACTAAAGGGAACCGGGGAGTGTTAAGATTTGCCTGTGCATGCTCAGTGCCTTCCGGTGTGCCCAGCAATCATTTTCACAACAAACATAAAAAAATAGAAGTTTTCTATATCAGATGCTTCCCATTGGGGCATTACGGTGGCACAGATGGTAGCACGTTTGCTTTGCAGCAAGAAGGTCCTGAATTTGGTTTCCAGACTCCGAGCGTTCCTCTGTGGAGTCTGCATGTTCGTCCCGTGCGTGCGTGGGTTTCCTCTGGGTACTCCCAACTTCTTCTACAGCCCAAAAACATGCACAGTAGGCTGATTGGCGGTTCAACTTGCCCCTAGGTGTGGATGTGAGTGTGAATGTTTGTATGTGTGTTGGCGAGGTGTTCATGGTATACCCCACCCTTGCCCAGAGTCGGCTGACATGGGCCCCAGCCTCCCCATGACCCTAAGTAAGATTGTGCGGCTTAGCAAATGATCCCGCTGACTTGCTAGTTTTTAGATTGTAATGATTGTACAGACTCTGTATCTGTCAATGCCCATATTGACTGCCTTCCAGATAATGATTTTCTATTGACTTTCCAGTGCACTAATTATTGCGTCCTCTTCCTGTCCCCCTTTTTAGCACCCAAATCTGACTCTGACACATTTGCCTTTTTCCACGATGGAGTGCAGGGCTGTTTGGCCGTAAGAGACCATGCGCTTTACCTCACAACCACCTGTGATGGTGCTGCTCAACTCTGGAAGTGGGTCACCCGGACTCGCCTCTTTAACATAGGCTCCTCCCTCTGTCTGGGAGTCAGACTGGGAAATGGGAGTGCCTCAAGTGTCCTGCCCCGGCTCGGCATGTACCGGTGTGACCGCGAACCTCCTCTGGTCCGGTGGACGTGGAGCTGCAGCAAGTTCCTAGATGATCTCGGTACCTACTTGCCCAATCCAAACCCACCCAGAGATGACCGCAACGTCTCGGCTGCTCGGGCCTCACCACCAGCTGGAAGCACTCGATGGAGACTTTATGGTGATGAGCAGGACCTTTGTGCCAAAACATACCGTGGTGAGACATACTCAAGCTTTGCTAATCTATCATGAGACAATCTTATCAGTCTAATTTGAGTGAATTTACACTGGGTCTAGGAGTTGATAAATACCATGCATACCATAACCTTAAATCTTTCTTTGATGTCTCTCAGCTTGATTTACAGGATATATCAATCATTTCAATATGTTTTTTTATTGTGGCATAAAGGGTAAAGGTACAGAGTGTGTTACTTTGGAGGATCTCTTAGCAGAAATCAAGTATAGCATCAAACAAGGCTTCACTAATCTATAATAATCAATAATAATAAACGCTTTTTATAACTACATGGGGCGTGGATCCCCCCTCTTGGAGGCCGCCATCTTGCACCGCCATGTTTCTACAGTAGCCCAGAACCATACAGGCTGCAAAGGGCAGGGGTCTGGAATGAAATTTCAGATGGTTGCTGTGATGATGATGTTGCTAAATACAGTTATGACCACTTGTTGGTGCTAAACACAGTCTTACACACTGTACCTTTAATAAAACACCAAAGCAGATGTACTGCAGGGCAGGTACTTGGTAGTACTACCCTTGGCTGCAAGTCCTTAAGGATATATCTGGATTCTGACAGAAATACTTCTTCTTCCCAAAAATCCTCAAGCTGTCCAAGATCTGATGGAGGTGGTTGGTGAAGAGCTAAGAGTCTTGGCACATATTGTCAGTCAGATTTAGGTATATACTTTGACTAGACCTTTGGGGCTTAAGCCGCTTCAGGGTAGTTTTCGCAGTATTCTTGGGGTTGCTAGAAGTCAAGTCTCTTGCACCCTGGAAAAGTTCTCCACCAGGGTTACCTCGCATTTGGTTCTGTCCTTGAATCTGAACAATTTCCAAGTCCTTGGTAATGAAAACTATCACCATAACATGACGCTGCCACCACCATGCTTTTCTCTAGGGATGGTGTTTTCAGGAGGTTGAGAACTGCTGGGTTTCAATCAAGCAAAAACCATTTCACCAAAATCAGACATTCAAGAGCATGAATACCGATGCAGGCACTGTTGCTACCGAGTAACAGCAGTTGTTGTCACCAGATGAGCACCTTGAAAATGGCATCAGATTTCCTTTTGGTGTGCATGAATATGTCAGTTAGTAGTTGAAGTGCGAAATACAGTGCATTTTTACTTTTTAAAACAGTTTAGTTCATTTTTCATCCTTTAGTCTTGTTCTTCTTCCAACATCAGCTTTAATCATTAAAGAAGCTGCTCGTCTCTCAAGTTGCAAACTATGTAAGAAATATTGTTTTTGTTTTTATCGTTTTGGGGGGGATTGTTTTACTTTCCGACCACACTTTTTGCCAATAAAGTCGTAATGTACACGCATTCAGAGACACGTCTGCAGAAAATTGAGTACACTTTGGAGACACCCATGCATTCGTGCTCATCTGCATTGTCCAAAGCCACGTCTGCTGAAGTAAACTTAGGCCTTAAACTTTGGTCACTCTTCTCTCACTCTCACTTTAGGTTTAATTCCCATCCCGGATTAAGAAAGCAAGCTTGTCTTGTCTTGTCTTGTCTGACATGTAAAACATGCCTTGACTCAGCAGTGTTATTTGATGTGAGCGAAACAAAAAAAACAAAAAAAAAATTTTGATTAAAGTGCTTCTTAAAATGAATCTGAGCAAACGAGTACCAATCTGATATAAATAACACATACACAAACAACATCAATTAGAATGTGCTGAGATGAATGCCATTATAGACCAGAAACTGATTGATGGCAGCGATAGTGTATGTGATGTCTGGAGGGAGGTCTGGATCACATCTGGCTCTCATTAGATCAAAATCTCTTTCATACTGGCAGATTGGTAGCCAAGGGCAAGTCTGGCTGTGCACCAGAGAAGCAGCCATCTAAGAGAACACAGTGTTTGTAAACAGTAGAGCAGCCTGGTGTGAGGCAGTGGGTTTGGTTTTCAACTGCTGTATCCAGTGTTCAGTGATTAATCCTCAACACCCCGCAAATCTCTGGGTGGGTTGATAGGATTAGTGAAACTGCCTGTGTTCTGGTTGTACAGAGTAAAAAGTAATAAGCTACTTATACTCTTGTTTCAGTAATCGATGACATGGTGCTGTAACAGTAGTTTTATATATATATATATATATATTCTTGACATTTTTAAACAAAATATTCAGCAACATTTATTTATATACATGGAAATATCTGCTACATGTTTTTTTAATCAACTTTACAGACTGAAAAATGTAGTACATTTCAATCCACAAGTCAATTAAAAGACTACGAGAGCATACTAGGGTCACATAGAGAGATTTTTTATGTGAGTTTGCTTATTTTTGAGTTTAAATTCCGAATGTTTTCTTTGGTACACTGCTAGTTCGCAACAGCGTCACGTCATAGTTCGAACACTGGTTATGATGCCATTATGTACCAACAATTATTAAACCCAATACCTAAACATATTTTTAATAAAAAACATTCATGTCCGTTTTGGTGGACAGCACAGCAAGAAGGTTCTGGGGTTTGAGCCCAGTGCCTAGAAAGGGTGTTTCTGTCTTTCTGTCCTCCGCCATTTTTGATATTCTAGATTGCCCCGAAGTGTGAATGTGTTTGAGAATGGTTTTGTGTGTGTGCTGGCAGTGCTGGCACGGCGAAGGTCTACTGAGCTGTTCATGGTGTACCCCGCCTTCGCACAGAGTCAGCTGGGATGGGCTTAACCTTCCGCTGACCCTAATCAAAGGCAAAGCAGAAGAAGATGAACCATTTTGACAATTGTCACTTTAATCTCAGAAATGAGATTTTTCTGAAATTCTGTCATTAAACTCAGAAAAGAACCACCAACTGATGCACATGAGGAAAAACATACCCATATGTGACCCCAGTATGCTACTATTCAAAAAACTATGTGCATTTTAAAAATAATTACATTTCAAGGTCCAATTAAATGAAATATGCTGGTTGCCAGTAGCAATGAGAGAGCCAGTGGAGACAGATGAACAATCCTGGTCTAATTTATCAGGTATCTTCTGCTTCAAGGAAAACATTCTAATAAGGATTATGTAAATCAGGTTGAAAAACTTTTTTGACAACAAATCGACAGATAGTGCTGCTGGATGTAAAATTTCTACCGTGCAGATGAGATAACACGTGAGAAAAGTGTCTTGATAGTCACCGATAAATGAGACATGCCAACATTTTTATCTCTCAGACAACCGTTTTATAAATTTGACCAGCTATCATAATGCATGGAGTTAGCATGTTCTCTCCCGTGCTTACGTGGGTTTCCTCCAGGTACTCCAGTTTCCTCCAACAGTCCAAAGACATGCACACCAGGCTAATTGTCTGTTCCAAATTGCCCCCAGGTGTGTATGTGAGTCTGTATGGTTGTATGTGATCTGATTCATCCACTATGTTTTATGAAAAACATTATATCGAGTGGATAATGCTTGAATTAAAATGACGGATACTTAAAGTTTGTCACGGTCACTTTGAGAAGACAGCGTCATTATTACTTAAATAAACCATAAAAATCTTGTTTAAGCATAACACCTTTATGGAGGAAGCCCACGCAAGCAGGAGGAGAACATGCAAACTCTACACAGTCTGGGACTCGAACCCAGGACCTTCTTGCTGTGAGGCGGACATGCGGACCACTATGCCACTGTGCCGCTCCCACTTGATTCCTACGTAAAACTATACAGGACATCGTGTTTTCTGGTTATTCTCTTGTGTATATATGGACATGTGGAACAGCGTCTGTTATTTTAATCGATGTAGATATATGCTTTTAGCACCGTTAGCGGTTCATTTGGTCTGATTTCATCACAGCCTTAAGCATTTCAGAATTACATCTTTCACCACAGCCCTTGGTCAAAATTACAGCTGTAGAATATAAAATGGAAAAAAAAAAATCCAAGAAGCGACTAAGAGCCATTGCTGAAATGGGAGACTGAAGTCGGGATGACAATACGATTTAATTGCAGATGCAACAAAAGTTTACGGCTGCTGTGTTTCACTGCTCTGTTCTCTCTGAAACTCCCAGCTTTCTGTCGACTGGCACGAAACTCACAGAAAGACCGCATGCTTTGCTCCATTCTGTCCTGCGATTTCTGTCGTCTGGCTCGTGGCAAGGCGGATGGAATGAATTGGAGTCTTTTCAAACCTGAGATGGACATGCCACCGATCTGAGTCACTGGTAGATTTTGCAAGCATGTGTGCGCCTCTGTCTGTATGGGAAGGCACTGTGAAATTTTTTATGTCTGCCCCGTTTTTACAAAAGGAATCCTTCAATGTGTTTCAAGCCTCATATCCATTTCCCCTTTATTATCATTAGACCAGTAAAAGTATTCAAACAATGAAATGCATTTAACATTTGAGCAGAAGTGTGAATTACTCTTATAGGGCCAGAATCCTTAGGAAGCCCAGTGGTGTAGTTGTTAGCACGTTCGGCTCACAGCAAGAAGGTTCGAATCCTGGGCTTAAGCGTTTATGTGTTTAGTTTGCATGTTCTCCTGTACTTGTGTGGGTTTCCTTAGTGTACAGTGGTTTCCTCCCACGGTCCAAAGACATGGCCATCAGACTAATTGCCTGTTCCATATTGTCCCAAGGTGTGAATGTGAATGGTTGCATGTATGTTGGCCCTGTGATGGTCTGGTGTGCCCCACTTTCGCCCATGGTCGGCTGAGATGGGCTCCAGCCTCCTTGTGGCCCTTAAAATATTAAGCAGTTTGTCAGCTGAGGCTTCAAAATTGATGTACACAGATCAGCCCCAAAATAAACTAACAAGTTCCTGCTGATGTAAATGTAATGACTACCGTAATATCATTTATTCATTTAATTAGGATTAAGCGGCTTGGAAGTGAGGAGGCTTTGTACCTCTGGACGAAGGCGGGGCACAGTCTGAATAGCTCGCCAGACCATTGTAGGGCCAACACACATACAAATATTCACACTCACACCTAGGGACGATTCGGAACAGCCAATCAGCCTACTGTGCATGTTTTTTGGACTGTGGGAGGAAACCGGAGTACCCGGAGGAAACCCACGCAAGCACAGGGAGAATACGCAAACTCCACACAGAAATCCGCACTATTGTAATATTACTTAACTTTAGTACAATTTCAGTTTTGTAATTCTTTCACAGTGTAATGATTCATTTACTGGTGTATTCTGTCAGCAGCTTTTACACTGAAAATGTGTAATGGTTTCAGCAACAGTTGCTGTGTGTTGGGCCACTTCTGAATGGTCTATTAACCAACTGAAACAGAAGAAATCATTCAGAAGCCCCAATGCATACAGGGTTGTTGCTTTTTTGTCTATCAAATAATTTTTCATTTCTACCTGTTTCACAGAAATCTTCACTATCCAAGGAAATTCTCACGGACAGCCATGTTACCTGCCTTTCCTTTACGATGGCCAGTGGTTCCACAGCTGCACCAGCGAGGGGAGAGAGGATGGCCATCAGTGGTGTGCCACCACACATGACTATGGAAAAGATGAACGCTGGGGATTCTGCCCAGTTAAGAGTGAGTGCACTATGCATATGATCTAATAGTGTTACACGATAAAGCAATGCACTGTATTGTGTAATACCAGACACTGACCAGGCAATAACACAAACCATCTGCTATATCGCATCTTACCAAAGAATAAACCTACGACATACAAGCTAAGAAAGAGCACAAGATATCATTCGAAAGTAAATACCATACAATTAAAAAATGTCAACAGACTTGTTTGTAAATCTAATCTATAATTAGACATTAGTAGATTTAGATTTTATATGGGCGACAGGGTGGTGCAGTGGTTCGCCTGTTCGCCTCAAAGGTAGAAGGTCACGGGTTCGATTCCCAGGCTTGGGGCGCTTCTTTGTGGAGTTTGCATGTTCGCCCCGTGCTTGCGTGGGCTTCCTCCGGGTACTTTGGTTTCCTCCTACAGTTCAAAAACATGCACAGTGGACTGATTGGTGTGAGTGTGAATGGTTGTATGTGTGTTGGCCCTGCAATGGCCTGGCGAGCTGTTCAGGGAGTACCCCGCCCTCGCTCAGAGTCGGCTGAGATGGGCGCAAGCCTCTTCGCAACTCTGATTAGGATTAAGCGGCATAGAAAAGGAATGAATGAATTAATACACTGTAATATTGTTGTATATTTCTTATAAAGTATAATAATATCAGCATATAGTGGTCAGCACATCTGCTTCCCACAGTCCTAAGACCTGCACATTAGACTAACTGGCTGTTACAAATTGCCCCTAGGTGTGGATGTGAGTGTGAGTGGTTGTGTGTGTGTTGGACTGTGATGGACTGGCGAGATGCTCAGGGTGTACCCAGCCTTCGCCCACAGCCGGCTGAGATAGGCTCCAGGATTAATGGGGTTTGGCAAATGTGCGAGTGTGTGAGTGAGGAAGTTTGTATGTTTTGTGCCATGGGAAAGTTTTCACAACACCAGATCTTTGACATTTTCAAAAATGGCCAGATTGGTTTGATGGTTTCCCAGCAAATCATCACAAACTGGAATCAGATTAAATGGGATTTGTCTGAAATTACATGTTTCTTTAGAAAGCTTTTGTATTGCTCTGTAATTTCTCCTACGTCTATTACTGTGTTGCGCTGCACGTACTGGGTACTTACTTTTCTTCTCATTAACAGACGGAAATTTCTTTAAATTTAGCCATTTAAATTTAAAGATGGTCCAGTGCGTGCATGCTCTGGTGGCCCTGATGAAAATGGAATTGCATCCTATAAATGACTTCAGGTTGTGAATAAATACCAAATACTGAGCCAAAACACATACAGACGAAACCTGTGCGTAATTCCTCCTGGCTAACATGGGGGCTGTTTTTATTCATTTGACTCAGACATACCTGTAATGACGCCAGCCGGCACTTCAGTAGTTTTGCCCCAGTGAGGACATGCTTATTTTGTCTGTCTCTGTCTCTAGGTGCAAGCTGTGAGACATTCTGGGACACAGACTCTCTAATGGATAACTGCTACCAGTTTAATTTCCAAGCTGCGCTGTCATGGAAGGAGGCTCACACCAGCTGCCAGCAGCAGGGGGCAGAACTGTTGAGCATCACCAAGGTGGAGGAGCAGAGCTATATTAATGGTGAGAAAGAGACTGCATGAGAGAAGTAAGAGAGCGGTGATGTGTTAATAAGAATGGCGGCATAGAGATTTTTTTTTCAGGAACCTCAGAGACACTTTTTGTACATGGTGTAGTGTATGAACAGAGAAGTATGTCTTTGAATTTTTTACCCGTGTCAAAATATAATCCCAAATCCCAAAACGTTGGGACGCGGTGTAAATGTAAGTAAAAACAGAATGCAATGATGTGCAAACCTCATAAATGCATATTTTATTCAGAATAGAACTTCAAATCAAGATCAAATGTTGAAACTGAGACATTTTACAGTCTCTTAAAACAATATATTAGCTCATTTTAAATTTGATGGCAGACAGAAAACTCAAAAAATTTTGCATGGGGCAAAAAAAGCTGGACAAGTTAGCGGTACAAAAATGAAACAGCTGGAGGAATATTTTGCCAGTAATTTGTTTCTCTTCAGCTTTATTGTTCATGTCTATACTAAAGAAAAAAAAAACATACAGAAAACCCTAACTGTAAATAAAATAAGTCCCCAATGGGATGTGTGCTTTTTTGGTATTGTGGTATATATAGATATAGATGAGTAGAAATAGAGGTAGAAATAGATGGAGTACAGGAGAAGTCACGTTTATGACTTTTCACAAAAACATACAACAAAGTTTGAAACATGATGGACAAGAATGCGTGATGCGAACGTATATACGAATGGGATTAACTACAAAGCTATATATTTTTTTTATTGAGCTTGTAACTTTTGGCTCCGGAGTGGCACATCGACAAGGTGCGTGACTATCAACCTGGAGATCGCATGTTTGAATCAGGTGCATCCGTGACCGGGGGTTAATTGAGAGCTAATGGGAGATAACTGGCTGAGCTCTGACAGGAGGGAGGGATGGCATACACTCATGGGCGTCTGTGAGCTCATTCGTATGAGAGGGCAAATACCGCTTCCCTCCGAGGGTGTTAATACACATGCTACCAAATACGCATGCGCAGCAGTTCGAAAAGAGGCGGGTGGCAGCAGTGCATGTCACGGAGGGGGCATGTGCATGCTTATGCCCCTCCATGGTTAGTGGTGGTCGTGTGATGGGGAAGGCAATACTTGACAAGTGGGAATTAGATATGACTAAAAATTAGGATAG
Source organism: Neosilurus hyrtlii (assembly GCA_028564935.1). NCBI lineage: Eukaryota > Metazoa > Chordata > Actinopteri > Siluriformes > Plotosidae > Neosilurus > Neosilurus hyrtlii. The sequence goes on along the minus strand of JAOUQZ010000024.1, from coordinate 20,441,838 downwards.
AAAATATGTAGAGAAAAAATGGAAATGCAAAAATGGACTTGGATCGTTCTTCCCTTATACTTATCAGATCTGTTTTATCTGTTTAGAGTTGATGGCGCTATTTGTTGGTACGAAACATAGCATGTAACTTATATACAGCATATAAGCACAACAACTAATTCTCGAGCATTAATGGATCATTTGTGGCGTGGCACGGTGGCGTATTGCTAGCACATCTGCCTCACAGCAAGAAAGTCCTGGGTTCAAGTCCCGGGCTCGGGCGTTTCTTTGTGGAGTTTGCATGTCCTCCCGGTGCTTGCGTGAGTTCCTCTGGGTACTCCGGTTTCCTCCCACAGTCCAAAAACATGCACATTAGGCTAATTGACTCCAGATATCTAGTTTGCCCCAGGTGTGAATTGTAGTGTATGTTTTGAACCTGCAATTTTCTGATGAGCTGTTCAGGGTGTACCATGCTTTCATTCAGTGGTGGCTGAATCCCAATAGGATTAAGCGGTTTGGCAAATGAATGCCCCTGTTATGAATGTTGAATCTAGAGAAACACCTGTTTTGTAATTAAAAACGCCCATGTGTGCTATATTCCTGCAGGTTTCCTCACTGGTTACACCTCCGTTCTATGGATGGGTCTGAATGATCTGGACCTCAATGGAGGCTGGCAATGGTCTGACTCGGCTCCTCTTAAATACCTCAACTGGGAGACAGGTGGAGGCAATCCCTAACACACTAGCACACCCCAAAGATCACATGTTCATACATATCTTTAAAGTGAAACAATGGCATGATTCATTTACCTGCTGCTGGGAATTTATAAGCCAGTGCTGGTTCATGGTGACTCCAAAGGATTGAGGTGAAACCTCGCCTTTTATTTTGCTTTCTGAGAGACTACGTCTGGATTGAGCAGAACTGATTTGAATAATAATGTTGTGTGTGTGTGTGTGTGTATATGTTGTAGATCAGCCAAACCATGAGGACGATCTGAACTGTGGTGTGATCCGTACCGAGAGCTCAGGGCGCTGGCAGAACAGAGAATGCTCCACGGCTCTGCCGTACATCTGCAAGAAACGACCCAATGCCACTCTTGACCCTTTCACCACAGGTGTGTGTTTCTGTGTATTGTTTTTCTTTTTCCCAATTCTCTCTCTAATGTAGTCGTGGCCCGTTCCCCTCATCAGGCAGTTTATCAGATGACCGCTGCTATGCCCTGTAATTGCCTGATGAGCTGTCCAGGTAGTACCCTGCCTTCGCCAAGAGTTGTCTGAGATGGACGCCAGACTCCCTGTGACCCTAATAAGGATTAAGCGGCTTAAAAAATAAATGAATGAATGACAACTGCTATCTAGGGAGGCCAAAAGGTATTGCGTACTTCCTTCGAGTGCATCTTTTGCTGCTCAGTGGGTTCTGCATCCATAATGCCCATTAGTCACTAGTTAGTCACTGTTGCTGTGACTGATACGGGAGAAAGTATGTCACCTTTCTTCTTTCTAAGAGTATGGCCAATTGTATTGTCTTGGGCTTCCATCACCAGGGCTCTAATTTGGGATCTATGGATGATGGGATGAATGCCATTCTGTTTGTCAAACCATGAATTATTAATTACTTTCTGGTAGGTTTTCCTCTGCATGCATAGCGGTCTCTGTACATGCTAATGTTTACACATTTTTAGACTCGTGGACAGACGATGGGGGGTACCAGTGTGATATCGGCTGGCAGAACTTCCAGGCTGGTTGCTATAGGCTGAACCCAGACAAACTGGACTGGAACGCTGCAGAGAAAGCCTGCCAGAAACTGGACGCCCACTTAGTCAGTATCCACACTCTCCCGGAGCTGGAGTTTGTTAATATGCACATGAAAAGAGGTACGGAAACACCTATTCCAACACAAACAATTTATTTATCAAATTATTTAGGTGTGTAAGTTTTATTTTTTCTTTTCTCCAGACGTAGAAGAGCTGTGGATTGGAATGCATGATATCGCCATGCAGATGAATTTCGAGTGGACAGACCGCACACCAGTTATCTTCACATTCTGGCATCCATTTGAGCCCAACAACTTCCTGAACACACAGGAGGACTGTGTTAACATGTGGGGACCTGTGAGTACCAATAGTAAAGTTATGACATTATCTGTGATCATATATATATATACTACAGCATTCTAAATAATCATCACCATCAGACCAATCAGAATCAAATGCGGGACAGTGCTATGGTGTTACTGTTGCCTCACAATCTTCTTAGTATTTTGCTTACAGGAAGTTCCTGAGAAGACTAGAAGTAGTATAATGCAACTGTTGGTGTAAACTTCGATTTTATTCCAGTGTACGTCTTGTAAAATTCATTTAATATCTCCTTATGGTCTGCTAGCTGTCTGTTCTATGTGCACGGCAGAAAAAAAACCCAGGTGATGAAACACAGCATTGAATCTGTAGACGGGAAACAAACAAAGTGGGTCAGAGCGAGCCACACATCGTTATCCCGACCAGTTAGCAACAAGTGGCAAATGCACCCTGTTGCTGATTGGCTGGAGGAAATAAGAGCTTGTCATTGTTGCCTGGGCAATGCATGTCTGTAAATTTGTAGGGTGTGGCTTCTGAAAGAATACTGAATGGAGGTGTGTATTTATCTGGATGTCTAGTTCAAATATCAACATGAGTTCCTCTTTAACATCTGTACAAATTAATTCTTATGATTGTGTGTATGTTTCTAAGGAGCATTTTTTAAGCTTTACAAAAATTTCCTTATTGCTTAGTCCAAAACCTCACTTCCAGGACCAGGACTTCCTATCAACAGTTCCAAAGTCAAAAGAGACACCTAGTATTTTAAATTAACTTACAAACCTGTTTAAAAAATACATTGACCAGTGCAATGACGGCAAGGTGGATGTTTCTGAATATTGATTTTAGCGATATCCACCAAGTCTGATGTGCGTAATTGTTTTAGGATGTTTATACGCAAATATCTAAGGCACCTAAGCAAAAAAAGCAAACTAAATTTTTTTAATGCTTTATCAAAAGCAGGGGTGTGCAGACTTTAAGAGCTCATCCTCATCCTGGGTGGAACGCTAGTCTATTGCAGGTTACCTTCCCAGTATTTTTACTGGTACCCATTTATACTGATTCGTGGACAGAGGCACACTTGGGGTTAAGACCATGCCCAGGGGGTTTTGTCAGAAAGCCAGGTCTAGACGGTTTCAATTTGAACCCACAACCTCAATATCATGAGCCCATCACCCTCACCACTACACCACCAGCCCACATCTAATCCATAAGTAGTAATAAAAAAGGCAAAGCTAATTTTTTTAAATCTTCTAAGTCTTTGGGTAATGTATACATTAGATAGTTGGAACATCTGGGGCACCGTCAAGAAAGTTCATGAAAATGTACTGAACCTGAAAATGGGACATTTCATAATCTAATTGCGACCAAAATCTCGAATGTGCCCAGGTAAACATAATACATCAACAGGCATATTATCGCAAACTCCATCTGTGTATAAAATGAAGAGATCATCTGATAAATGCGCATGTTGTTACAGCTTAAGAATGAAATAGGGCACTTTAGGTTAAGAGATAATTGCTGGAGTTTAGTGCCCAATATATTGAAGGCTACCATCCTGCCTGAAGGAGTATTTATCCAGCTCATCTCTATTTGCTGCAGCCATTACAGGCAGGAATTTTGAAATAATTGCCTGCACTGAGAAAAGAACAGAAAACCAATGACCTGAAACTCACTCATAATGGAAGTCTCAGGGCAGATATTAAAGTCAGTCAATAAGCATTGACTAAAAAGAAAAAAGGCACAAATACAAAATGATTAGGCTTACATTCCAACAAGAAAGGTTTCAGAGATGAATGATCTTCCCGAAGCTGTTCTTAAGGGGTTTTATTTTATCCACCACCGAAAAATCCTTTGAATTATTCATACTTCCATGTTTAATCAATGCGGTTTAAAAGGAAGTACCCCCCCACACACACATAATCAAAGTTCTGTAAAAATAAATAAATAAATAAACAGATAAAGCCTTGGAGAAAGTTTGCTGCTGTGAAGTTTTACATAAACTAAATCTTAATATTATCCCTACCAAGGAGGTTATGTTTTACCCTTTGTGTGTGTGTGTGTGTGTGTGTGTGTGTGTATATGTGTTAGCAGGATTATACAAAATATATGCGTGGATTTTCATGAAATTTCTACCATGGATGGGGCAAGGACGATACAGATCAAATTCAGGATCTGGAAATTCTTTAAAAGATTATTTAACATTGTGGGATAGGACTTTTTGTTGTTATTTATTTATTTATTTATTTATTTGCTTTTTTTTTTCCCCATATGGGTGATTGCTGGGTTTGGCAGAGGTTTGCACTCTCTGAGTGCTCTTGTGTTATGTTCATTTATATTTCAAATGTTTATTAGTAGTGGATTCTAAATAACTTCATTATATATGCTGGGAGTGGCATATATAATTTATTATGGTTTATTATGGTTTATTCAATAGTTCAAAGGTCAGTGGCTATTTTGAGGGCACCTAAGTTCTGACTGTAACCATGATAAAACAAGAGCACCCGGAGAGTGCAAACCTCCACCAAGTCGAGAAAACAAACACAGTACAAAGTACACACCACCTAGTGCTCGGCTCGCTGTAATTTGACAATTCTAAAAAACTGCTTTACAATATTAGTCTCTAGTAAGGCTTTGAAGTGCAGTCAGAAAGCTACAGGCGTGTTGGGTGATGCTTGATAATGCAGCGTGGCTTAAAGATATTTACCGTAAATTACCGTAAATCGTGCAAAAAAAAGCATAAACCATAAACAGAGGATTTATCTCAGTACTGTTCTGTGTAACTCCTTCATTGTGTGTGTATGTGTGTGTATATGTGTGTGTGTGTAGGAAGGCCGCTGGAACGACAGCCCCTGCAATTTCTCTTTACCCTCTATCTGTAAAAAAGCAGCTCAGAAGACAGATGGACTGATCCAAGACCACGGTTGCAAAAAGGTGCTCTGAAGTTCCTTATCTGTCATCAGTTTCTTCATCACTCCATTTCCCCCATTCTTTTCTTACTATGGCTTTTTTGTGTAGTCTCTCTCTCTCTCTCTCTCTCTCTCTCTCTTTGTCACTCGCTCACTCACTTAGTTTTTGCTGAAATAAAGGATCTTTTCAGAGCTTCTGCTGCGTCATACTGCTGAAACTCCAGATGTAGCAAGTCAGCACAAATGTGCCAAAGACATATTGTAAATATTGTAGTCACACACACATAGCACACACATGCACACACTGCTTCCTGCCTCCTAACCCACAACCGCATGCATTGGTGAGGAGGTCAAACAAACCACACGCACACACGCACACACGCACACAAAGCTGAAAGTATTTTCAGACATCTGCTAAACCTATTTCTTTCTCTGACCTCATTCCTCTCTCTTTCAGTTCCCATTCCTTTCTTCTTCCAGTCCGTCTACTCTCCTACTCTCATCCTTCCTAATCCACATCATTTAAATCTCTTTTCTAATAAATTTGCTCAATGCTTTGATTTTATTAGGTAAAAGATTCTGCTTGTTTGAGAGTATTTTTTGCCTGCTGTTGATCCTGTGGGTTTTCTGAAGTGCAATATGAATTTTCCACCAAAAGAGGTCCGGTCAATAGTTCAAAGGTCTGGAGGCTGGCGCCCATCTCAGCCAATTAACCTACACTGCATGTTTTTGGACAGTGGGAGGAAAGCGGAGTACCTTGAGGAAGACCCTCGCAAACATGGCAAGAACATGCAAACTCGGCACAGAAATGCCCCTAGCCCGGAAATCGAACCCAGGCCTACTTGCTGTGAGGCAGACATGCTAACCACTACACCACAGTGCCGTCCTTGTAATTCAAACTATTGTAGTTGTTTTTTGAGTTCATGGAAATAAGGGACTGTGGGAGGAAATCAGAGTACCCAGAGAAAATCCACACAAGTAAGGGGAGAACGTGCAAACTCCACACTAAAATGTCTGAGCCCAGGACTAGAACCCAGAACCTTCTTGCTATGAGGTGAACATGATAACCACTATGCTACTGTGCTGCCCTACACACAGAAGTATAAAGTGGCCTTAACATGGAGCAACAGACATTAGTTGATATACACATTCACACCTATGGGCAATTTAGAGTAGCCAAGTAACCTAATCCACATGTCTTTTGATGGTGGAAGGAAATCGGAACACCCAGTGGAAACCCACGAAGGCAGTAGGAGAACATTCGAACGCCACACATAAAGGCCCCAGCCGACCATCACGTTGCATGCCGGGATGCAAAAGTGTTAACCACTACACGATCATCCTGCTGTCATCAGGTATAAAGGCAAGGGAAATTATTACCTCTGCATTTAACCCATCCAAAGTGAGCACACACACATGTAAACAGTGAGCGCTCACACACACATTGCGGCGCCCAGAGAGCAGGGAGTCGGGGGTTAGGTGCCTTGCTCAAGGGCACTTCAGCCATGAAGGGAAGGTACAGATTACTTCCCCACCGCCACACATTTTTCCTGCTGCTCAGGAATCTAACCAGCAACCTTTTGGTCCCAAAGCCGCTTCTCTAGCCATTAGGGTACGGCTGCCCTCGTATTTTGGCCAAGAGAAAACATTTACATAAAGGTATTGTATTACATTATAAACTCAATTGCACTCCCATAACCCCCAAATGAGGGGACTTGAGACTTTCTGAATCATAAGGCACAAACCCAATTAAAGTCAAAGGCATCAAATATGTGACCCAGTCTGGCAAAATGAGTCACAGTGACCAAAAAATCAAAATTGAGTTGGCGATACAATTTAAAAGAGGAGACTCTAAGCTTTAAAATGGTATGGCTAACTCAATTTTGAATTTTTGGTCACTGTGACTCATTTTGCCAGACTGGGTCACATATATGCCTTAAAGCTGGGGTTGGTAATCTGGGAGGATAGCAAAATTTGAAACTAGCATCTTTTCATGGCTCCGGATCAACCCTCGCATGCCCTCTGAGGCCCTTCCAAAGCCAAACTCCCTTCCACATGTGTTCTGACTTCAGGTTCGTACACGGTAGGGTCATACAGTAGCAAGTAGACATGGGGGCGTTGGATTGGATGTTTCTCAGCGGACTGCAAGGCAGTGACTGGTCAGAGTTTTTACAGGATTACAGTCTACAGCTAAAAATGTTGAATTTTTTTTTTTTTCGGATCTCATAAGTTATTGATTGCTGTTGGGGTATAAAGACCAATATGACAGTCGGTGTGTACAGCTCAAAAGTTACCAACCCCAGCTTTAAGCCTGTTTAAAATACAGTTCAGAACTGGTGTTATTTGTACCTAGACTATACCACATTAGTGTCGCTGCTACTTTTTTTTTTTTGCTTTAGTTTTGTAATCATACTCTGTGAGATCATCTGCATTAGTAGTTATTCAGGGCTATGAACGCACACCCTGGCCCTGACGTAATGTATGGCAGGCAAGTGCAGGAATTTGTTTTTTTTAATTTCATGTCTGTTTATTCCCACTCTGCTTTCTTTTTTCCTTTCTTTCTTCTTTTTTTTACTTTACAACAGGGATGGAAATGGCACAGTCCTGCCTGTTTCTGGGTAGGAGAGGAATCCATCTCTTTCAGCAGTGCTAGAAGAGTGTGCGAGAACTACAATGCCACATTAGCCATCATCAACAACAGGTAAAAAACTTCAAATGTCAGCAAAGTCCTGTTAAATGAAATAAATCCGTAGGTGAATCTATGTCTGTAATTTGATCGAACCTGAAAGCGGGTGTGGTCTAAATCAGACAGGTTTTTAATGAGGGCAGTACCTGCAAGAATGAAATCCCTTTTCAGATCTCTTTTTTTGAGCCTTTCCTTGGTGGACATGAGATCCGTGTCCTGATGCACCCCTTTAGTCTAAACCAGATGCAATACCTAACTTTCCAGAACGATAAATTACATATATGGCAGACACCCTCATCCAGAATGACTTTCATCATCATACAACTGAGCAGTTGAGGGTTAAGGATGTTGCTTAAGGAAGCCACAGTGGGAGCTTAGTGGTGTACTGGGGCTTGAACCCCCAACCTTTGGATCACTAAAACAGAGCCTTATATTTGTTCTCCTCATATTCATTATTGATTTTATATCGATTTAGGGTTACACCTCTAGTCCGCAATGACTATTTGGTGTACTAACAGTATAGTGATCTCAGTAAATCTGTACTTTCAACTGTAGGTTCGAGCAGGCGTTTGTGAACAGCTTGGTGTTTGGCCGTTCAGACGACCAGTTCTGGCTGGGGCTGCATAATGGGAACAGCTCCGGTTCTTTCTACTGGCTCACTGGAGAGCAACTGACCTACACCAACTGGAACAGAGACCAGCCAGGTACACACACACACACACACACACACACACACACACACACACACACACAGAGGGGATGTACACACTCATGAAGACCGAAGCTTTCCATTTCCACACCACTTTGTATTTCCAACAAACACAGATCCATTTCTGTCCAGCCGAATGACTCACACTGGCACTGTGTCACTTTCCTTGCTGCAGAAAATGACAGGAAAATTAGGTCGGATAGCTGTGAGGGATTTATATTGGCTCGTGGTGTTTATTACACTTATTTATGAATCGGATTTTTATGATCAGACATGAAATTTCCTTATTATTTTTAATATTTGCATTCTTGAGTATTCACACCATTTACATCACTTATTTAAAGGAATACGCTAGCATGCCTCATCCTTAGAAATGTACAGTACATTGATCCTGTACCTTGTGCTTGAGGATCACTGATATGAGTTTCAACATGTTTTCCTGTACTAAGAAAGAGAAAACGATTTGTTTAGTCACCTGCTAAAGCGCATTTGAAATAGAAGTCTTTGTAACAAAAATTTGACCACATTCTATGGATAGTTGTCTGTGTCTTGAACAAAACTTACCTGCTGTGCAATAGATCTATCGTATACTCTTGTGGTACCGTGTTGAATTTTTTTGCATCCCAGAGGTAATTCTTGATGGCAGGTTCTTTTTTTGGTCTGTTGTCAACGCCCTACGACTGGAATCTGATGCACTCGGAATCATACGATTTTCTTATAATGATGGCTCACAGGACCTTCTTTTATATATATATATATATATATATATATATATATATATATATATATATATGTGTGTGTGTGTGTGTGTGTGTG